>JAFELL010002425.1:0-309693 GCA_019059645.1 Caranx melampygus
GAACTCTAATACAGTATCTAATATCTAATAGAGATCATGACAATACATCCAACACCATCCAAGACATTTCATATAGAACTTAACTGTGGCACTAGAGGAAAAATCATGTCATGCTGAGGACCAGAGATATCTATGCAAAATTACATAGCAAGCAGCAGTGTGCTGCAGGAAAAAAAAAAAAAAAACATGTCACACACACAGTCCAATTCCAGGCAGCTCAGAGATAGTCCTTAAAGACACTTACTGAGATTCTGTTGGAAATCATAAGAGAATACTTTTTCAGAGTAGTATAGTTCTACACTAAAAAATAAAAGTCTGTGGGGAGGGAGTTTTCTGAAGCTGCTCATCCATTCAACCAGCACCAGCAAACTGACCCCTTAACCAACACAGCTGCAGCCAGGGAGAAACATAGAAATCATAATAAAAGAAGCTTAAATCCATCGAGTTGATGACCTTATCTGTCAGAAAGAGGGTGATCTACATTTAGATGAATGCCTATATCTAGATCATTTAGGCAACAGGCCCGGTAAGAGGTGCCAAATAACTGATGTTGAGAGTTAGAGAGAGTTGAGGATCAGGATAAATAATGAGCCCTGTCTGACCTACCCTGGAGATGGGTTGATTCCAGATCAGATTATTGTACCAATGTTGTACCACTGCTTTGTGAAGTATACCAACACTGATTAAAAGTCTGCCTCCTCACCGAAGAAGTCAGCAACCCTCAGCATGCGTAGTGAGTAAACATCATGACTAAAGTCAGTAGATTGGATTAAAACTGCTTTTCAATTGACCTTATTATAAATCTGAAGGTATCGTGTGCAGCTGAGGCCATTCATTCCACTCGTGTGGCTAATCTAATATTACATGACATTTGCAAGAATGGTAACAGACTCCATTTGGGACGTAACCTTCTTAACCTTGGTTAATGCTGAAAACATCTTAGCATGATTCCAAGGCAGCTTTTCCTCAGATGAGAGTTGAGGGTAAAATAAGCCTCCACCTCGAGATAAATACACAAATATCCTCTCTCTCTCTCTCTCTCTCACACACACACACACACTAATAGAGCACTTAGTTTAAAATGTTGTGTTTTTATGATTATGCATTTTCCATTTTATTTTTTTTCCTCAACATCATGGCACAATATTTCTTATCCTGAATATTTTAGACCCCTGTTGATTTCTTAATTTGCTTCTTGGGTTCACAGTCTCTGACATACTTACTTTGCATTATATTAAATTAATCAGCAAAATCCCCCCTGAACAAGATGATTAGAAAAGGAACTTACAGCAAATGGCATGCAGCAGTGTTTTATTATTTTAGGCAGAAATTGTCTCTTTGACATCCCATCTTTGTAGTAATTCTGCTTATGAGAGATAATGCATATAAAGAATCATCATTTAAAAAAACAGTGTGTACCCAGCAAGGTTTCCAGGAACACTAACAAGATAAGGGTTTCGGAAGGGAATTGCATCTCGTCATTGAACTTTTGTCCCTGTTTGTCTATATTGTACAAATTCCTATCTCTAATCCAGTCTTCCCCCTTGCTGACCTTCTCAGTGATCGTGTTACCCCTAAAGGGCAGTGACTGTGTGAGGTACTTATCTATAATCAGTGTCACCTGCAGTAGATGCAGGTCAGTGGACTCCAGTTTGAAGAAGCAGCAGGAGCACCAGCACAGAAGCTGAGCGATGTGCTGCTGAAAGAACCAGTTTCAGTTCTACGTGAAGTCTTTGTAACAGTCCATTCCTTTGGTAGCTCAGCTGACAAACTGTGGTACCATCTGCTTACTATAGGGTTTAGAACCTTCAGCCTCATCCTGTTCACAGTAGTGACCAATGATATCATATCGATTTCATGTAGTCATGTTTGTTTTGATTTATTTAATAGGATATTTTTCTGCTTTTTATTCTTCTTGCTGTGTGGCATCCTGACAATTATGGCCTTTTCCATTCAACAGTTACAGCTCTACTCGGCTCTACTCAGTTTTGGTCATTTTCCATTACAATTGAGTACTCCATAGTAGCTCCTCAAGTGGGCCTCATGGGCATCATAACACAGCTGCTATGGTCCCTCCATCTTGCTCTCATTTTTGGATCCTCTCATCAACCACCATACACACTTGTCTGCACCTCGTTGACAGACCACAGTGTGGTCTTCCACATAGCAGTTATTTAACTTGCCCCGAAGAATAACAGTTGCAGTACAGATCAGTGGGCACGGTTGTCAGTGTGGTTTTAGAGATAGTGGGTTTGATTCTTGTATTGGACGTTGTGCTCAAGACTATTCCAGTGATGACACTCTGGCCACTTAGTGGCCAGCAGGCATTTTAATATCACCTCCATTTGGTTTAAAAAAAATAAATAAAAGAGTAGAGTTGAGTGGAGTAGTGCTAGTGGAAAAGGGCCATTCAATGTATCATTTCAATTATCATGGGCAATTTTGTTATTGGTTGTTAAAGTGGGCATTTTGAAAGTTGCATGTCTGCCATCTCTGTCCACAGAAGGATATTGCCCTGTTCCTGTGCCAGCACACCTCGCTGCCTGGGACTATGCCAAGCCAAATTTGCTTCATGTGTTACACTGACAATGTATAACTACCTCACACAACCCCATGTCATCTTTAAAATGATCATCCTCCTACAGACCAATTTGCATCAAGGTGAGAAGCAATGCTATTTTGCCTGTTGTGATGCTGGTTAGCATCACCAAGACATGCTGGCTCACTTTCAGTCTGAACATACAGAAAGTGTGTTTGTTGCCAGAACCCAACAATACACAGGCAGGATGTTAACCCCAGTTTCTGGTGTAAGATTCCTGGGCTTTGTGAAATCACTGATGTCATTTCTTTAAAAATCAATTGTAAAGACAATTAGAACAATATTAACATATTTTGCTGAGATGCTGATTTGGCCTTTGCAGATTCTCAAGTGTTTGAGTAATATTCCTACACCCTGTAATCTTTGTCCCATGTGCGTGTGTGTGTGTGTCAGAGAGTAATAAAGTCTCCTCTGATGCTTTGCTTTCACCGCATTCATTTGTGGAACAAACAACAAGCTAAATGCCAGGCAAATTCATCTCCTAATAAGCCAACACTAACACAGGGATTTTCATGAGGGAGAAAATAATTGCCTGTTAAAAGTGCTTTTTCATAAGTTCCACGTCTAATTTGGCAACTCATGAAGTGTGTCATGGAGGGAGAGAAAGAGCAGAGAGGATCACAGCTTTTTGCCTCCAGTCTACACTTCACCCAGAAAAGCCTTTGCCTTCTTCTGCATTTCCTACTTTTTTCTGCTTTGCTTTGTCTTTTCCCTGCTCTGAATTGTGTATTTCAAAACTCACCTTCAATCAGATGTTTCTACCTCAGAGGCCTCTCTCCCCCACTCTCCCACCTACACCCCCTACACACACCTACACCCCCTACTTCCTCCACTGACATCCCTTTCAACAGCAACACAAGTCTTTCTTCTTTGACTTTCGAGTGCCTGAGCAGTGTTAGTTCCCTTTTTTTTTAATGCTTAGTCGACAGCGTAACAAGCCCTGTATGGCGAGGAGCTGGCACCAATGAGCGTCAGCACGTCGTCTAAACTGTTGCGGATAAAGTATTATACACCCGCGGTGGGTGAAGAAGAGGGGGAAAAAAAGCTGCAAAGCACATCATCTTCACTTGATCATCCCCTCCAAATCCCCCTGGCACGGTGGCAGCAGGCAGGCATGCTGGGGAATTTTGAGAGGTCAGGACATGAAAAAGGCAAAGAAAAGAAAAGTGTCGGAGGGATGAGGCAGAGAGGAGAGGAAATGAAACCAAAGGAGAAAGATAGAGAGAGTGGGGGAGAGAAGGAATATGAAAGAGACAAGAGCAGTGGTGGAGTGCTGGGATGATAACGTCAGGGGAAAATTGATGCAGAGAGTAACAATCCGTTTATTTGTGCTTTGTCGGCTGTGATAGACATCCAGAAAGCTGCGATCTGAAATCACCGTAAAGGCAAGCACTGCATAAACATGACAGTGGGGGGTTGAATGCATTACCGGTGGGGGGAAAGCTTCATATACATGATAAACAGAAATGCTTGGAGAAGCCCCCTGACAGCCGGTTGTGATACATGTGACCCCAACATTAGCTATCGCACTGACTGCAGCACTTAAGCACTGATGGCTTTATCACCGCAACATATGCTGCAGATTTAATGATGCTCTTGGTTTGAATGTGTCATTGGAGGGAGATTGTATTCACGTACAGAGCGGTATTATGTAGTGGGGCCTGACATGGGTGCACAGACAGAAGCAGGAAACAGGCACAGAGCAGAGGCTTTACATGGGAATTCTGACAAATGCTGAATCAATGAAAGAGCAGATGTTCTTACAAGGTTTAAACAAAGTAGTGAAGGAGCAGAGAGGAACCAAGCAGACAATACTGCAGAGCTATATTTCTTTCACCTCATGCTGGGTTATAGACATGGCAAGTTTCTGCTGTTATTAGTGCCACGTGGCTGACACTTCAAGGCAGCCTCTGAGCCTCAGGCCAGAGTCACAGCTGAGGCCAGTTCATTAATTAGGGTGACCATTTTGTGAAGTCTCTGAAACAAAACCACACACACACACACACACACACACACTGGTAACAGGTAACTTTATGTGATAACAGTTGTAATATTGAAGTTGTAAGCCATAGAGAGGTAGCTACATTTCAACTGAATCTCACTCAGTAAAGAGGTCAAATCACCATGGCAACCTCAGAGGGCAGGCTGACACACAGGTGTTTTAAATCAGATCATTAGGAGCATCTACGATGTTTGTGGTGTTTATCACCTGCTTTACTGACAAGGTCCAACACACACACACAACTCACACAAATTCACATAGGTTGACAGCTTTTTAATGTCAGTGTTCAGAGTGAGGTGATCATGTGTCTGTCCGTTAGCTCTGTCTGTAAATATGTGACTGTTGATCTCAAGGTCATGGGTTTGGTTCCCATGTCGACAGAGCCACAGCTCAGAATGGTTCATTCAACAGGACTCCTCTGATATCTGCAGTTTATCAAGCATTATTCTACTATTTCTAACCCATGTTCCCATACATTCACATGAAGTGTTTGTGAAACACAAACACACACAGATGTGTGCACACATTCACACACATATAAGTAACAGGTAACTTTATGTGATAACAGTTGGGATATTGAAGTTGTAAGCCAGAGTTTGAGATGCAGCTACATTTCAACTGAGTCTCAATCAGTAAAGACTGAGCAGGTTAAATCACCATGGCAACCACCATGGCAACCTCAGAGGACAGGCTGACACACAGGTGCTTTAAATCAGATTATTAGGAACATCTAGGATGTTTGTGGTGTTCATCACCTGCTTTACTGACAAAGTCCAACACACACACACAAATGCACACAGACAGGTTGACAGTTCTTCAATGTCTGTGTTCAGAGTGAGATGATCATGTGTCTGTACAATATGAAACTCTTGATCTTTGGCCACAGGTTTGATACCCATGTTGACAGAGCTCAGCTGGCAGCAACTCCTGTGACACTCTCAAAATGTATGCAAGGGGATTTTCTATTTCTGACCTAAGACACAAACCATCCCTCTTTCCTACTGCAGTTATGTGGACAGCAAGCCATAGTCTGGTTTTCATCACAACAAGCTGTCCCCTGTTATAACATGTATGTTGTAATAGCGTGAAAACATCATGTTATAACATGAAAGACATTGTATAATGTAATACCTCAACAGTGGCAGCAAGACACTTCTTTGGTTGTACATGAATGAATAAGTAAGTAATTTTATTGTATGGTACTGTAAGAACATGTGGTCAGAAGTGAAGGATGCTCATCTATGAACTATTTGAAAATTGTCTGTTGTGATTGACTGGAAGGTGAGAATTCATCTTTAATAACATACAACATGACAGGTGTTCTGTCAGTAGTTCTACAGTATGTGCTTGTTTTAAACTCTGGGAGAGGACAGTGAGAACAATGAGGCTTAGCTGAAGAACTTGGAGCCAGGGTTATTTGCACCCGAGGGGTTTTCAAACTATGAGGGGGTCTTCCCTGGGGAGGCATGGGAGAGTTGAAGGTGAGGCACAAAGGGAGAAACATGAGATAAAGATACTGGCTGAGGTGAAAAGGACAGGTGCATACAGTGCCATCAAAACAACAGGAAGATAGCAATTACAGTTTGGCTGTAGTCCCATGTTCACACAGTAATAATACATTCATTTATGGATTCAGTTTGATTATATTTTTTTGAATTGTCCTCATCTTGATGTTCATAATACTCATAGTAATGAGGAAAAGACCAAAACCCATCTGAGAATCTTCATGTTTCGGTGTTTCCTTAAGTCACTCTCACAATTCACTGTTCAGAATAGTTTCAAGGTTTTCTTGTATCCCACAGCTAACTCACTGACTCCATGGTGACATCATATATTCATTTCCCCAAAACCCCGGTGGGGCAATGTCACCAGTGTTTGCCTTAGAAAACACAATTGGAGCAATGTCATCACATGTGCCAATAGAGTAAAGACAGACTCAGGGGAGAAAGAGTAAGCTGCTGGCTGCTGGAGTGGATTTGTTGTGTTTCAGCCGTGGGCCGTGCTCAAGTTAGTGCTGGAGCGTCATATGAGACAATTTGATGGGTCATGGTGTCTTTTTGAAACTTATTTCAGTGATGCAACTCAACATTTTAATTCCCAAGTGCAATGTAGCTGTGGTGTTTCTGGTGTAACAGCAGGTGACAGGTGTGTTTACAGTGTTTGAGCACTGACAGACATGCCAGCACAGAGCTGGACCTGATGAATAGATATAGACTATACTGCTCTACTAAATCAACTGACCTTGATACTTTCCATTAAATAGATAAAAAGCTTCTTATTTGGTCTTTGTCTCACATAATGTTGTCCTTAGCCACTCTGTAATCCATTATAATCGTCACTACAACATGTCTGACTGTATTGCTGCTCATTTCCCTGCCACAAGTTTTTTTTTTTTTTGGTCACTTTCTGTCTTGTTTTGACTCTGTCAACTGACCTTGATCAGGTTGCTCAGCTGTTACTGAAGCCTTGACATTCAAACGTTCCTTTATTTTATGCTTTTTCCAAGACATGAATTTTCTTATGAAAGGAAATGGAATGAATGAGTGAGTCAACCCAAAGTTTGTGAGAGTGTTTTATCAGCTACTAACTCCGAGGTCAATACATACATAAAGTAATTTCTATTCTATTTCCTTTAATACCAGCGTGCTGACAGATGCTGGGATTCAACTTGCGAATAGCACTGAATTAAAAACCTTGAGGAGACGTGTTTTGTCCAGTCTCCTTAACCAGCTGAGAAAATCTCAGTAAACATGAACCAACTTAGAATGTTTTCCCTGACTTGATTATCAGGATTATACATTTCTGACTAATAAAAAAAAGTAACCTTGTCACCCAGGAGGTTAATAACAGCATATTTTAGAGATTATATAGAGATGATCATTATTTTCATTTGAAAGCTCATTTTGAAATCACCCTCAGCAAGAGCTGAATGTGCTGCAGGCAAAAAACACACACACAAAGTGATGTTCACAAAGGCTTTGACAACTCATCAAAGTTTGAATAACAAACGGACCTTGTGGACTTTTTGTGACAAAATAAAATAATTTAATCTTGTAAGGTCCACTTAACTCTCTGTTGACTCTATGTGCCAGTATGGAGATTTAACATTGGACAATGTGGAGGATGAAAATTGGGCATAATGATAAATATACTGTGCACTAAGGTCACATGTCAAAACTTGAGCCAGCTTTGCTTGCCTTAAGAGGCCACCAGGTGAAGTCGACATGCTCTGTTGCTGCTCGTCTATAGCAGCGTATGCATCCTTATCCTTGATGTTGATCAAACATGACTGTATGTCCTCCCTCACAAAAGGTGCTTTAGAAACAATCCTTACTTTTCATTTCAAATTTATATAATTCTAATTTTTCCTCAAGGCAGCGCAACAGAACCTGTAGCGAGGACAGCCATCATGATACAAAACAGTGAGAATGATGGATGAATACAAAATCAGTAACCTCAGTGACTTGGATTGTCTGGCTTGAAATCTAACCCTTACATAGACTGCAGAATTGGAGCTGGATTCATCATTAGGAAACAATGATGACAAGCTGTGATATTTTGTGGACAGAGAAACAAATAGATTTCAACAGCTGAGACACATCAGAATTACTTGAATCAACAAAGCATACACACTGTATATCCTCCAGGTTTCAGACACCCTGGCATTCTCCCACTAGTTCAGCTCTCTGCAGTTTTTATTCCAGACTGTTTCAGGTTGTTAATGTATTCTGCCTGCCACTATACATGGGAAGTGAACCTGTGAAATTATCCAGAGACCCTGCTGTAAAGTAGAAATCAAATTGATCCTTAACTGCTCCCTCTAAATGCATTTTTTTCTTTGTCTACCTGATTATTTTTTGTCACCTAAAGAAAGATTTCGATAGAACATCTGATGGCAGTTTTCCAGAAGCCCCCCCCCCCTTCAACATTATGTTTTCCTATTTTCACTGACGGTGAAATCCAGAAGAGTGAGGATGGTGAGAGCTAGATTCACAATTTATAGAATATGTTGAAATCTCATAATTGATATTTCCAGATTATTAACTGCTCCTCTACATAACTTACTGTCTATTCTCTAAAGATTAAGCAAGAGTGCATCTTCTCTTCTCTTCAATGACAGTAATGCAATCACATTTATCCAGCAACGAGTGTACTGGAAGTACAGTACTGGAAGTCAAAGGTTAGTAATTGCATCACAGTTGTTATTCAATAAGATTGTTGTTTGTTGTCACAGTGTTAGTTGGAAGTTATTCAGTATGCGTTGGATCTGCTGGATGCAGCAGGTGCTCGTGGTTTATGTTTGCCAAAAGGGTTGGAATAAATTCTAACTTCCACTGACTGCAAAATTGTCTCTTTAACATTTTGTCTCTTTGCTGACTAGTTATTCACTGTTCAGATAACCCGTGAACTCTGTTCAAAGTCAGCTCCTGCAAACACAGTTTGTCCTCGCAGCTGAACATTTTTGTTTTCATCTTCTAAAAATGGATAAAGAAAATGAACAGCATTCATATAGCACTTTTATAGCCTTAACAACCACCACCACCACCACCACAATGTGTCACATTCATCTATTGACAGAGCACTTTTTACCCACATCTTACACCTTTTTTATTATTTATTTTTGATGATACAGGGACTTAGTATCTTGCCTAAGGCCACTATGACACGTTGACTAAAGCACCTTGTGATAAGTGAACAACCTGTTCTACTTCCTGAGCCACAGACATTGATTTAAATATGTATTCAAGAGAAGCACATTAGCAATGTGCTACATGAAGCTATTTGTCCTTCTGGGCAACTTTCATTTCAAATTATAACCAAAAAGTGAATTTCACACATAACATTCTCATAAAAGCTTGAATATGCTGGTTACGGTATTATAGAGAATATAAGAGAGGTAATCTAAGAATCCTTCAGGGGGCTGCAACTGCTCCCTCAAGCCCTCAGAAATCAGCACTCTGAACAATCAATGTGTTACTAAAGAAGATAATTGCCAGATGTATGATGATTAAAATGATTGGTACAATGGAAATGCACAACGTTATCTTGACATACAGAAGCACTTTGATAAAAACGGCTAAGGTCCTAGACCTTGACACAAGACAAAGGCACACAATGTAGGATGGATGACACATCCTAATTCATATTCTGCTTCAGTGGTGCAAATTTCTGACAAATTTGTGATTATTCAAAAGATGTAGAGCCAGATGAATCATTTCAAGCCAAGAGCACTGCTTGACTCAGCTGGTGATCTGGAACTGCATGTGATGCTAGACTTAAATGTTATGCCACATAAAGCACTTGTAAGTGTCCACATAGGAGCCTGATGTGCAAGCAGACAGTGTGTGCTCTAACCACTTGACATGAGCGCCAAGATGAAACCGAGAAATTCTGCACCCGCGATGCATCCAGTGTGTTCCTGGACTTGAAGGTAGTAAAATATTCAACACATCTTATAGAGTCTGGATAAAAAACCATCTGATGGATGTTATTTTTGGTCTAAATCAGCCAGCTAGTGCCCAGAGGTGGCACTGGAAAGTCATGTTGGACTGATTTGATGCAGCTTTTGCCCAAATCAGCTTTGATGCAGATAGCCCAGGTGTATGCCACTGCAACAGAAAACTCTGATTTCTGCAAATCACACATGAAAGCAAACTGCTGATATATATATATGTGTGTGTGTGTGTGTGTGTATATATATTTTTTTCCATCACTGAGGAGCAAGCCCAAACAGCCCATTATCATCATTTTAGTTTACATATGTATTCTGTGTCACAGTGAAAAGATGTAACTCAAACATAGGAAACATTTCTCACAATAATAAAGTCTATTCACATATATTAGGCTGTATTATTGTTGCCCATGAAGCATGCAAGCTATAGCTCATTTTAACACATCATCAAGTGCTTCACAGGAGACAGAAAACGTAGATAAAATACATAAGAAACATCAGACAATGGAAAGAGAGATCATACGGAGCGCTTTATATATTTATTTTATAAAAGAAAGGCACATATGTGACTGTCATCTGTCTGTGGCAGAAGACTTCTATGAGAAAAACTTCACATAAAAGTGCCAAAACACTTTTCAGCTCTTTTCCACACCCTTCACCCTCCTCAGGACTCATCATGTGTGGCCTGTGTCATTAGCTCTTTGACAAAAGCATTTCTTCCCCCATTTATTACATCAGTTCTCCATGAACTAAACCTCTTCTGCCTCAAATGGGCATCAAGACTACTTGGGATATTGAGCAGAATGTATTGACTTTCAATTTGTTCATTTCATTTCAAATTGGACTCTTCAGAATCTGAATACAGCACTTGAATAAGAGACTCTAATATGATGGGAAGGACTGAGAGAAAGAGTACAGGGTGGTGTGAGGACACTGGGTAATGTAACTTCTACACACACATGGGACACATGAGCAAACCCACACACACACACAGCAGATGACAGAGCTATCTGTTTGGACCAGAACAAGGTCATGTACTGACCGCTGGCCCTATTCCATCTAACTCATTTTTTACCCTGCGTTTCTCTGCATTTCTTAAAGAAACACACAGAGCTTTTGGCAAAGACACCGTTTGATCTACTGCTGGGCGACAAGGAGCCAGTTTGGCACAATATCAGACACCTATGGTAATGTCATTCATGTTTAAATCCTGCTGAAGCCGTAACTACACCGAGACACTCCTGGTGTTGTTATATTTTTATGAGTGTCATTAATATGAGTTCTGCAATGTTATTATTATATGAAAACACCAGTTCGTTTCATTTATGTTACACACGTTCTGTTAGTATTGTTTCTACATTGATCGTTGATATTCAGTGCTGTATCAGAGTAATGAACAGGTATGGTCCCTCAGCAGCAGTCGGCCAGAATCTTGTAAATTTCAAATTTCCAGCTCCACGTGACCTTTGACCTCTCAGAGCTGGCATCACAAGACGCTGTCATTGTGTTGTTTTCAGCTCCACCAGGCAGCTGTTTCCAGCATGAAAGCCTCCAAAAATCAGCTCAGTACAAGCTACTAATAATAGCTAATAATAGTAATTATGTAAAACAGCATAGTTGCTCTATTATTTCCTACACATTCACTCTCTAATCACCATCCTATTTCACTTTTTTTTTTTCTTGTGTAGTGTGGGAGACTGTTACCTTCTTCTTTTGGTGATTCAAAAAGTGACTTATAATGAAATCTTATTTTCGTCATCTATGTTTTGTGGTATGATTCCCACTATAAAATGAGATGGTTCAAGTGGTAATTCAAATACACATTTTGACCATGAATGAATATCAAAATCTCACATCTGTGCAGCACCACACCACACAGAAAAATCTGAAGAAGATTGTGGTTTGTGTGCTGCCCCAGAGTGAGAGCTGGCCTCGGCCCAGACACGTTGTGAATCCTGTCTGCTTGCTGCCGCCTAATGCTCAGACACACTCAAGTCTCAAATCAGGGTAACGCTTTGTGCACATCAAACAAGCTGGTTTAATCCAAAATTGAAACAGCCACAGATCTTTGTTACTTACAGCTGTGAAGCGTTAAAACCGGGGCCCCGGAGTTTGACACAACACCTGCAGCACGACATTCTGGATGGAGAGCTTCCCTGTTATGTGCTGAGGAGCTGAATTTTGCTGAGCACTCTGAGAATCACAGAAACAGCCTCGGAGCTTTACAGCCACTTATTCACGTCCTGCTTCCTCACCATCCCCCGTTCTCCATATTTATGGCCCACATTTTTCTCGTATGGTCTTAATCCCCTCTTTTTAGACTCATTTCATTTCTTTCTTTTGCCTTCTCAATCCTCCTCTTCCCCCTCCCTCTTCCCCTTCATCCTCTTCAGGTAAGTGATCAGATTCCTGACTTTTTATCTCCCTTCCTTGTTCTCTCAGTCTTTCCCTGCATCTCTCAGTGAACTCCATACTCCCTCTCTCACTTTTTTCTCTCTGACCTGGTTCTGTTGGATCCTGCTGGAAGGCCTGATGTTGTTCACGCTAGCGCAGCTCAACAAACACAAACAGACACACATTTGGAAACAGAGAGAACAACAACACACAAAGCTCATCCAAAAGGCTTTTTTTTTTTTCTTTTTCAGATCGGGCGCACGCACACACACACACACACACACACACATCTAAATACACACATATTTATTCAGCACACATGCAAACATGTTCACACACAAACACACACACACAGTCATACACAGCTTATGGGATTACACTCTCACTTTTGAATGTCCACAGCAAGACGACAGATAAATAAACTCGCCTTGTTAAAAGGAAAAAAATATGTATCTGTCAGACTGGACTTGGTGGAAATATTTTATATTGCACGTTATTGCATCTACACCTTATCATGTTGACAGACTCTGACCAATTACAGGTGTTTTCAGAGAGAGAGAGCTTTCCTATTGGCTGTGCTACAAATGTAGGTGAGCATACAGTATGCCCCTTCAGATGCTGAGAAGGCTGATTCAGTGGCAGAGTACGTTGCTATTCCAACACTGGCAGATTCCTATGATGCAAACAGAAAGATGAAATGTTTAGATATCTGTTAAGTGTTTCAGAGATGGTGACTGACAGACTGATGGAGATCAGCAAATCTCCCTTATCTTATCAAGGGGGAAGTGAGATCACTGTGGAGGATCTTGTATTTGCCACATCAACAACATTAAAACCACCAGAAATAGAAAATAAATGGAGAATCAACCAACCCCAAATGGCCATATAGGTCATTTATCACCCGTCTGATATGACCAGCAGAGCATCTCCTGAAATAGCACACCTACAGCATCCTATGTTGTCATGGTTACCATAAAAAACAATCCACTCTACGCACATACCAATCATCTCCATAATTAGTATAATAATGGTCATGGTCATCAACAACGTTTGTTACTATGGCTACTATAATTACGATGTGGCTCACTTTGAGGGTCCTATGAAACAAATACGTTTTAGTTTGATATGGGAATCAAACTGGACTGTCCTGCATTGAGGCTTTTCACACTTCATCGCCACACCTCTCCCTCTGCTCCTGTCATAATTCCTGCAGCCACTAGATGCTGTCAACCAAATGTAAAGGTTACAGGAACCTGCTGCAAAGATGATGGTCTTATGGGTTTTTACAGGACAGTCTTGAATTAACACATCTTGATCAGATCAACATATAAAACAAACAAAAGAGGCCAAAAGTCTCCATACACAGTGTGCCCATGAAGTCAGGGAAATGACCATGAATTGCTAAAATAGCAGGAAGTAACTGGCAACAACTAAGTCAAACATTACATAAAATGCCACGCATGGAAGTTCACACCTGACTTTATCTCAAATCACGGGTGCTGCCAGCCACCACAGCTATTCGTTAGATGCTTTTCTGACCCAGATGTGTTGCTTGTTTCAACCAGTTTAAAACTATTTGTCCCATCTCTCTTTAATATCCCTCCTCTGTCTCACTCTCTCTCTCTGTTTCACACACACACACACACACACACACACACACACACACACACACACACACACACACTAAATTGGGATGCCCACTTCAATCAGTGATACTGTACAACTGTAGTTATCAACACTGATTTAATTTCCATCCAGATCACTCAGCAAGGTCACAGTGAGAGCCATATACTTTCATAAAGAGGATGCCCTGTGTGTGTGTGTGGAAGAGAGAGAAAGAGAAATTATGTAGGCGCAACATAATTCATCACAGGTCACAAAGGGTTAATTATGTGTTTAATAAAGGCCTAACACAGGGTGGCAAGATTGGATATCTGAAATTATTACAAATGTTGTGTGTTTGTGTGTGTGCACACATGCGCAAGAGACGGAGGGAGTGTGCATGTACTGCACTTGATATATGATGACCCAACTAATTTAAAGTCTTTTTACATTGATAGTTATCCTTGTGAGAAAAAAAAAGCCTCTTGTCCTGCTTCTCTACTTTGTTTCTTGTGTGTGAGTGAGTGAGTGAGTGAGTGAGTGTGTGTGTGTGTATTCAACATATACATACTGGATTATTCAATTAAATTTGCATTGAGAATGCAGTGAGCATTATACTGCTACTGCTGCTGGAAGGCACACACCAATAAATCACAGTGCACACCACAGTATCAGAAACGCATTCTGGCAATGTAAAATCTAGTCATTAGCAACTGTGAGCTGTATAGTGTTTGCAAAATATATGATCATTGCATGCTGTATGTCAAGGACTTTGCATGAAATAACATTTTGACGTAAAAAGTTAATTAGCCACTTTCTCCAGTCAAAAGCTGAGTTTTATTTAAAGCAAGTGTGAAGTGGTAATGTCAGTTTCTAGAAACCCAGTCCACACACTGATTACATATTAATATCTGTAGATGTAGATGTTATGTGTGCACATAAATCCAGTTCAGGTTCCATCCAGTTCAGGATAATGCATATCTGTCCAGTTGCTCAAACAATGAGACTCAACAATGGAAATATGGAAACTGAGTAAATTGGTGTGGACTATCACTGGGGCTTGGTTGTGTTGAACGCAACATGCTTTTTCACATGGAGACTGAGACAGAGGGAACAAGAGCACTATCAGGCAACAGAAACTGAGTTATAACACAGTACCAACTTCATGCAGCCTGTTGATTGGTGCTGACTGATCAGACAGTGAGAAGGCAACTGCATGAAGTCAAACTATGGACCAAGCCAGATCAGCGTCTTTACGACAATATGCACTCGTAGACCTCCTGTTTAGGCTTGCTGGTTAGTATGCTAACCTCAGTGGAATCATAAAGAGCCTATAGAAGCAATACAAGAGTGTTAATGTTTGATGCTTGACTTCCAGTGTTAATTAGTTGGTAAACTTCAGTGCCAAAGCTTGAGGTAAGCTCTAAAGCATTGCAAGACTTTTAGGTCATTTTTACACCTGACCAAGAGGACTCACTTTGGTTGGGGAGCTGAAAGTTGTAACACTGTTGCATTTATCACTTGGTTCAGTTCTGCTTTCACACTGCCATTTCTGAAGCATACCAAACTTTCTGAATAACATCACACAGTTGAAAAGGGCGATCGTCAATTGGACAAATTAGAAGGGGAAATCCCTCCTGACTGACCCACAAAAACATTTCATATATGCTTCACGCCAATGTATGTGGCGTGTTGACCATCATTCACAGAACCACAGTTACCTCAGTAATTATCTTCTTGGTGGATTGTGTTTATTCTTTTTTGTTTTCACTTATCAAATGCACATGGTTCAGCAAGCTGTTTAATATGACCATCAGGTTAGGCATTGAGGCAGAGAGCATTTCACTCTGGAATGAGAAAATGAAAGAAAGAAAAACGGCACTGGAGGAAAATGGTCTCTGACGGACCATGAGGTGTTTGTGTTGCTAACGTTACACAGACGCACACATCCACTGTGTATTGCAACACTTTCTACATTTGGTCGTAGTTTGGTCCAGTGAGCATTCACACTGCATATGAACCACACCATGGTCCACTTGTAACCCACGTTTTCAGGTGGACCAGAGTTCACTTGTTTGGTCCACTCCAGAGTTTGGGTGAGCTTTCACACCTGCCCAAACAAAGCAGACTACTCCAGAAAATGAACCCTGGTTAAAGTGGACCAAACAGCTCTGGTGTGAAAGTGACCTTAATGCGTGAGGTAGAGAAACCAAACTTCTCCAGCTAAGGGTAGCTGAAAGTCTGAGAAAATCTGTGAAGACCAGGCAGAATATCTCTATACAGATTTATAAAACAATTGTTTCAAGCAAGACCAAACTGAATCTGTCACAGAAAACATAGGAGAACATACAAAGAACTGAAAATAAAAGAATGGATTCTCACAAATGACATATGTTCTGACCTTTACAGCTGCTGTATCTTAAGTGTGAATGTCTCATCATAGTTTAATTAAGTAAATAAAACTCTTTAGTGATCTTAATGTTTGGCTACAAACAATGAACCTGTATGCAATGAACAGGATGTGACATTTTTAGGGATGTCAGTCATGGGTGTGCTCACTATGTTGTACCAATACAAAAGGGTGCAAATACAAAGCTACAGTCATTGACTCAAAGTTTTGTCTTTGCATCTGGTCCCTTTACCCTCAATTAGTCAGAGCTGCTGCACATAAAACTCACTCCAGTTGGCAATAGAGCATCTTATAGTGTACCCTTTGAAAGAGTTCTGTGAAGAAGCGTGGTGAGTAATCTTCATTTTCATTGTCTGTTGTGTAAAATATGTAAGTCTGAGAAGCTTATGTTTGAGGTAAGACAATAATATTTCAATAAAGATTTTAATGGCCCAGGCTATATTATTGTCTTTTTCATTAAGTTATTGCCAAAGTTTGTCAACATACTTTTTTATAAGAAATTTCTCTTCAGCAGTTGTTAATGTGTAAATTCTCCTCCAGACCGTCGCTTTATTCATGTGTCTTTTTATTTTCTTGCCCTGATTTCAGTTTGGTTGAAGATGGCAGCAGCAGTAAGCCCAAAGCCAAAACATTCAGTGTGTGTGTGTGGAGTCATGCTGCATTGATTTGAGATGCGGATGTCCAAATTGTTTAAATACTGTCTCTCTGAACATACATCCACTCATGGTCCATCCTGACCCATGGCCTCCTACACAATGACAAAAAAATAAGGCGTAAAGTTGACTTAAGTTGGCAATACAGCAGAGTTCACTCATGAGTTACATTCCCTCAGCTGGGAGGGAATAAACCATGGACTGATGAAGAGATGCCTCCAGCAGCTAATAGCAACCCATATCATCAGTTAAGTTTCAGGATTAATACTGGTGCTTCACACAGCAGGGACTTCGAGGAAACTTTAGAGTGCCTGTCATACATTTTAACTTGGACTGGTTCTGTTCCAGCACTCTCAAATCTCTGCTGCTTTTAGCAGCTTTTCACCGGTTCAGCAGTAGTTTGCATGCAGTTCAGATCAGCTAGTTTCCATAGCATAGCAATTAGCAGTGGCTCCTCTCATTTCTCTCTCATTTGTAATGATTACTACAATGATACGTATCTCTGGTTGCTTACTGGAAAACTGGAAACACTCTGCTGGACTACCTTCAGGACTGACAGGCTGTTACTCCTACAAGTGTTGAGTCATTGAGGCCTATGTTGTCACATGTTGTATGTTGTATACAGTGTACAGAGCATACACTGGGGAAGAGCTGGTACGCACAACCTGTATACTAAAGAGTAATTGAGAGCAGTACCAGTGCGGAGTATGCGTCTCTCCGCGTGCTTTCTCTACAGTGCAAAGGTAATTTGCTGTAATGGAGGCAAGGCTCAATGTATTGGTAGTGCTCTTCCTCTTCCACGTAGTTCACAAGCAGCTGAGAAACCAGAGCAGTGTGGTTGAATGGCTATAACAAGAGGTGACATTGCATGTTGTGTCGGATTCAAATAAAAAATGAATTAATTAACAAACCAAGCATTGAAAAAATGTCATAACACTGTTTTCCTGTAATGAACTTGTATTTAATTACACAGGCTATTTCAAGGTCAGTTAAGTTCATCTGATTTCTCTCAAAATCCAACAGTCAGTCTTGCTTTCCTTGACTAGGAGAGCTTTAAGAACAGTGACAGCTGGACTTACATCAGTCCTGTAGAACAGATGTGTGCAGTTGGTTGCACTGCAGTGCAATGGCCATTTTTAATCACAACCAATTAACTGGTCGATTTCAGTACAGCTGCCACAAGAATCAATATGAGGCTTGTAGTTCTTTAGTGAGCTGAGGCTGGGATGTAAACTGCCTGTTATCCTTTAACATGTCTCTCAAATCCAACCTGCAGCTTTAATTGACTCATCCATTCATCTTGATCTGTGCTTTATTTGACTGGCTGACCTTAGTGAACCAACTGTTCAGAACTGGGTACCATAAACATCCTCAACCAGTGAGGATGTCAGCATCCTCATAAAATTAGCCATTACCAACCTTCACCCACACCAACTGATACACTTAACTCTACATTTATGTAACACAGATAGCCTCCTTGTATGTGAACAGATATATTGATGTAGGGATTGCAAATGGATGTAACGTGTCAATACACATGGAAAAAAGATGTTGCTGTGTGAGCGATGTATATTGTTTTAGTTATTTATTCTATTTTATTCTGTCTTTTTATGAGTCTGTACCCTGACTGTGAACCTTAATTTCGTTGTATACACGTGTATAATGCCAATAAAGTATCTTGAATCTTGAAAAAAGACATGTCTAACCTCAGCTGTGACAACAAAGGTTTCAGGTAGACAATATTAGTAGTAGATATATGATAAAATACATTTATATTTTTAAAGGGTTAGGGTTAGGGCTTTTAACTTGGAATGAGATTTATTTTAATGTGTTAAGATGTGAAGATGCCTGCTATTGTGCTTCATTCATTCTAGTTTTCAACCTTAAATCAATGTAGCAGTAAAAAAAAAAAAAAAACAGTCTGGATCATCCTGACTGATGGAAACCACATCTACAGAAAGATCTACACTGTGGGGGGTAAAAGGAGAAATCTCACAGACATATCTTCAAACATGGACTGATAAAGCCCAACAACACACAACATCAACCAGCAGCCCTTTGTAGAAAAAAAAACAAACAAAAAAACAAAACAAAAAAAAAACTTCTTTTCCAATGTTGGTTAAAAGTGCATGAGACAGATAAAAGCTGATGGTGAAAGTTCAAAGATGACTGCTCCCCCTACTCTTTTTTTCAGTGCCCTGTTCGGCTCCCGTAGTTGCTCCTCTTGGGTTGTAAACAGACAGCAAAGAAGACATTGCCAGCCTTTCAGAAAAATTATGTTGAAAAATTTTACCACAGCAACAAGATTATAAAGATAATGGCAGAAAAGATACTTCATGATATCCCATGTGACACAAGTTAAAAACTGCTCCAAAGCTTTATGCATTTTTTTCCCCAGATAGATATGTTTGAGTAAACATGTGTTGTTATATGCCCCTGTGTAGGAACTGCATTACTCAGAATGCTATATACTTGGTCACTGACTTGTGATGCCATTGTTCAATGAGTGAACTGAAGTTGGACAGTGAACAATATATTGAACCTATGTCATTTGTGTTTATTGAGTAAGGCATACTATTAAATGAGAGGATAGATTTTTTTTTTATTATGCATTTTGAAAATAAAGTTGAAATACATCCAGAATGAAGTTGTGAGTGAAGTCAAAATTCCACTCTGGTGCATCTAATTGAGAAGGGACTGTGACTGATAATTGCACGCATCCTTGGAGGGTAATGGTAAGAGTAGGTTTCTGAAGTTATGCACTGCATACTTAATTGATATATTGCATGTTTTCAAAAAGTATTTTTTACCTTGCTGTCAACCTAACATGTAGGTAAGTAGTCAGTAGTAGTAATTGTCTAGTAGTATTCTTCTTTTTTGTCTTTCTTATAAACAAAGGCCTGTTTGTGTTATTTACTACTCATATTCGAAGACAACTGAATCTCACTAAACTTCTGTAGCATTCTGTCCGAATATCAGTGTTATGTAGAAAACATTTAGATTTATCTTTGTTTTGTTTGTTTGTTTTGTTTTGAAGGAATACAAGTCCAAACTGAAATATATCACATTAATGTAAGCCTTAAGACACTTTGTAATAAATCACAAATTTAACTCCAGTAGAGCATTTACCACTTAGGTTCAGTCCTTACTGCTATGGGTCAATGTCCAACTCATGGCTCTTTGTTGGATGTTTTCCATTTACTCACTCACAGAGCCTATCAAATTAAAAAGGCAATAACAAAGAAGTGTAGCTGAAGTTATTCCAACTCCTCTTGAAGTCCACCTGTGGTAAATTGAGCTCATTAGCCCTGATCTGGGAAGACATGCAGCTGACAATGCAGATCAGAGCAGTAACCAAGCGCTGAGGAGGAAGGAGCTGTCTGGAGGAAAGTCAAGCCCAGACAGGACTGTGAAACATTCTTCTGCACCTGACCTCTGTGAAGCTCAGCGGTGGCAATTGGTCACCAAGGCTCCTCTTCCCTGATTGCAGCTTTGTCAGCTATCAGACCTTTTAAAGGCAGCTGTGTGTCCAATCAGCTGAACTGACCACAGGTGAAGTCAAATCAAGGTGTAGAAATATTTTAAAAGAAAAAGGAAGCCCTGGTTTAAAATTAAAGTGGCATAGCAATGTCTCTGAATACTTATATCAATGCTGATGTGACTTTTTTTTTTTTTTTTTTTTTGAGAACAAATCAGCAACACACTCTGGTTCACTGAAACATGTGTCTGTGCTGTGGGTTCCTCTTGACCCATGGAGAAAATGTTGACCCTCCCACCTGTCTGTCTATTACCTCTCTTTGCTTGTTCTGTGTTCTGGTGTTCCTCCTCTGTTGAGAGCAGCTACTCGTTTACTATACACGGGTGCATCGTATCTGAGCTGACTGCTCCTCACCTCACTTGTATGTGTATGTGGGCCTGGTCCACATGTACACAGGTACGTTTGCAAACAGAGCTTCTGCCGCCTCAATTTAAACAGCAACAAAAAAAGTCACATCCACACCAACATCTGTCCATATGTAAATGCAAAAAAGATGTGAGAAGTGAACATGAGCACAGATTATGGTCGATTCTTTGGCCCCACAGTCACCAAAGTAAACATTGGACTCATTTTTCACAAGCCACACACCTTCTGAACTTTCTGACACTAAAATGGCAAATTTCAGATTTATCAGGAAATAAATGAACTTTGTTCCAGACCTGTCTCTGTCTCAACAACACATTTTTAACACAGATCTGGCTCAGATCTCATAGGTCATGTCAACAAACATTTGCAAACGCTAACTAATTTTCATAATGCTAAAAATGAGTTAGCTGTGTAAATATCTAATGTTGGCAGAAGAAAATGTAAAGAGCTATCTTTCCTCTATTAACGACTTTTATGAATCCACACACACATTCACAACACAAGGTGGGCGTACAAGTGACCACACCCACTTAGGAGACAGGAAGTGTACCATTTCATAAAATTGGTGCAGCTTGTAATGAGCCATCTTGTCATTGCAGAATATTTTTGATAGAAGTACCAAAGCATACGTATGATCTGATCTGTGTTTATATCCATTAATACTGTCACACTTTGTGTTTTAAGGGGCCGTTCGGATGTAGCCGCTAATGCGTGCACAAATACTTTCAATGTAGACACGCATGAAACATGCTCACAACCCAAACCAATACCATAGAGATGTGCATTTGGTGCGATACACATGCAGCAAGTGCACCGCATGTCATGTGATAAGAATTAACCAATCAGCTCTGCCAACCTGCTTCTCCAGCGGCAACATGCTAATCCAGCTCTCAGAGCTTGCCAGTGTCCAGCCCTCAGTATCAGCTTTCAGTCGTTTGTGTTTTCATGTGGACATGGTCTCAGTTTCACTATCATTGTATTCTATCAATACGTCCATCTAGCCCCATCTGGTATCTTTATGATGACTTTTCAAATTACAAAAATGTGTGTATTAGCATGTTTTTTTTTAAATCTTATTTTTTATCTTGAAGTTAAAAGACCTTGCAGATACAGCAGATACGCTGCATGATGACTTAGCTCTTGGCAGTGACTCAGCAGTGAGGTGATCTTAGGTGCGGCTACATTACGTTGAAATTGATTAAAAAAAGAAAGAAACATTAGCGTGATGCATTTCATTTTTAAAATCCGCTCGTACTTTCAAAGTCCTCTGCAGTGTCCCCAGCCTGAAGGCGATAATAGATGACATCTCTCTCCATGTGTCTTTGACTGACTCTGACGGCTTCTGTATTGATTGACGAGTTTCCCCCCCCTTCAACTTTTTGTTCCTTTTTTTTTCCAAGGGCCCTCTGGGCTGAATGATGGCTGCTTGCTGCTTCTCTCATCGACCTGACAGCATCTCAAGGTTTTTCCACAAATCCCCAATGTACGCTCCAACAGTCTCCACACCATCTATCCTGATGACCAAAGCCCTAGAAGTTGATATATAGGAGCAATATTGTCTTCAGCAGGAGACAGGGATTGATGTGCCCGGATCAATGTGGATCACAAACACTGTGGATAACAATGTGCCCCATGGACAACAGAGGTATGAGATACAGGATGTAGATGGTCACATTTCCACACTGACTGATTGTTCCACGCTAACTGCTCTTCAGACAAGCACAGATGACATGACTTTTACTCTTCTGTGGTGCACACACTCTGTGTAAACACTCTTGTCAACACAACAAGTTAATATTAATACCTGATGCTAACTTTACACTCAACACCACAGGTTCCTCCTACAGAGCAGGTGATTTGATTAGATATCAGAGGCACTTGCTGCATTAATTACCATATTAAAAAGTGAAAGACTTATTAGCTCATGTAACCTCTTGCTGCTTAAAGACACACCATTCATACTAATGTAGTTTATGGGGTATTTAAAGACAACAATGTGGTCTTAGAATGAGATATTATGCAAACTTAATACATCTGATTGGCTCCACAAAGGATCTCATTAATGAGACTGATTATGTTGAAATTGTCAGAATGATAATGACTGAGCGTCAGGGAGCCTGTCTCTTACTAACCATGTTGACATTGATGGGTTTCAGCCATGCAACCTGAAAAGCAAACAAAAGACATATGGGATTTTAGACAGGAGATTCACGCAAATTGATGTAGATATACGCTGATAACTTGCTGAATGATGGAGCATATACATGGAGAATGCATTCTTTAAATTACTTAAATGCAACCTCCTGTCATTATCCAGAGGAGTTGGATGTGTGGAGCAGTTGGAGGCTACATTTGATGGACTTTACCCTGCCAGTTCCCTGGTGCAAGGACTGTGTGACATCGGGCTGAGCCGAGAGCTTCACTGTCTGGAGGGAGTAGGTGTGTGTGACACTAGCATGCAGGTGCTGTGCTGAAAGCTACAACTTGTTGATTGGGCTTGTGTGTCTTCATGTGTGCATCTCATCTCATCAACTTGTATGTACTTTAACTACAGCACAGCATGTCCAGTGGACTGAGTAAGGCCAGGATCAGACTACACAATTTTGTCTTTCACGATGGTCACCATGTCAGATTAAACAATCACAGTGGCATAAATTCTTCATGTCTTGGTCGTGAGACTGGCAACACTACAAGTTTCACCCCAACCAACCATTGTCCACGACCAATCACGACCCCGCACAAGTTCATAGATCATTGGGGAGGCGTAACAACAAATTGTCAATCATGACTATTCTACTGGCTGCTGTGTGTGATAGTGGTGTTTAGCTCAGACATGAAAAATAAAAGGAAGAAAAAACAATTGTGATAACGAATCACCTCAAAACCATTAACTTGCGTTGCACACATAAAGCACGTGCCTTCACTTTGTGCAGAGCGATTGATTGTGTGTAAACAATGCGTCAGAGCACTGTGTCATCAAGGGTTAGGGTTAGGATTAAGGTCAAGGTTCACATCATAGGAGATGTCAGATTAGGCGGAGAAATTCAAAAAACATGCTGGACTTTCCATCGTACAGCGTCGCCTGACAAAAATCGACACAGCATTCAGTGTTTGCCAGGTTGTCTCAGCACCTATGCCAGACCTCCCAGCACTCAACCTCTGACTCTTCGTCCTCCAGTCTCCTGGTTCTTGTCTGCCTCCGGCTGTGTGGTGATGTCCTGCTTCAGTGTTGGTTGGAGCAGGGTTATTATTGTTAACTAAAACTAGCAGTGAAAAAAGAATTTTGTAGAAATAAAACTAAAAATGACAATTTTTTACAAAACAAGAACAAAATAAAAACTACAATGAGCAATGCAACACTAAAATTAAACTGTATTGCAGATAAAAACTTTGTTTTTGTAGAAATGGCTAAAGTTGCAGGTAGAAAATGCCACAGCCCAGCATGGGACTATGTCGAGTGTGACCCCAGACAGTTAAAGTATTGTGATGAGGACTGATGGGAGCATTAATGTGATGCAACAAAAGACAAAAAGTCCAACAAATTTGAAAGTTCATCTTGTGAGCTCTCTCAGAGATGCTTCTACAAATCAAGGCCTTCCTCCTAATACCTGAAAAACTACAACTAAATAAAACCTCAACAAAAACTAGTCAGTTCCTCAAAATAAAACAAAAATAAAACTGCTTGATCACTTGTGAATCACTTGTGATCACTTTGAACGAACTAACACTAAAGAAGGAGCCTACTGGTCTGATCTTGTCTGCTAGTTCCACAACCTCCTCATGTCTTGCTATCTGCTCACCTGTTACCAACTCGTTTCTGCCCTCGAACACTCAGCTATCATTCACAACATGAGAGATTGGGCTGGTTATACCCATGCACGCCTGAAGCCCCCATCCACCAATAATTACACTAAGTACCAAGTATGAAATTATAATCTCTGACAGGGGATTTTCAGAGAAACACACTGCACAGTGTGAGAAGAAAAAAGAAAACAATGTTACATATGGGCAGTTTACAACAATGTACCTGAAAGGGAACCCCAAAGAAGCAAGAGTGCTTACAGATAGGGGACCCAAAGCTCTCAGCTTGTATCAGACTGATTATCAAGTAGTTAAAAGAAAAACTTCCCTGTTATGGATCACACTTCACCTCCCATCCCTGGATCGCACACATTTGACATGTGCAGGAAGATTGAAGGAAATGACCTCAAACTCTGATTGACACAGACTCACTCCTAATATAATTCACAGGGTAAATTGCTCAGAAAATGATGCTATAAATTTACAAAGTCACCCCGTGTGATTAGAGTGTCCTGCTGAAGAAACAATATTCTCCATTCTCTTTGTATCCCTGTCTCTCTGTTTGTTCTGTCAGACACATTTTCTAAAACTTACACCAACCTGTATGTTTGTCCTGCTTTTCCCTCTCTCTCTCTCTCTCTCTCTCTCTCTGTCTCTTTTGTCTACAATGACTCCATATGACTACAGACCAGCTATTTCAAACGTTTTTGTCTTTCATCCTTTTTTGTACAAAACAACTGAAACCAGACATTCTAAAAAAAACAAAGATCCACCATCGGTGTCTCTGCCTCCTTTGTTGGTCTGGGTACATGTTGGCAGTAAGCCACTGTTAGTCTGTTTCTGTCTGATTTTTCCTCATCAGTCTCTCTCTGCCACCCCCCCTTTACCTCTCCCTGGGATTCCTACATTTCTGCTGGGACCCCCTCTCCACCTGGTGGGTGTTGCTGTGCTTTTCAGACTTTATAAAAATAAAGACGACTGACATCTGTGTTTGTTAGAGGTATCCCACCAGGGTCTAGCAGTCCTATTGAAAACCGAAGAATGGATTGCCAACTTTAAAATGATTTCTATGCCCTGAAAAACTTGCTCTCCAGGGCTCCATGACTCATATTTGGACGTTGAGAACAATTTATATTTAAACATATCCAGCTGTCACCAATCTAGGCCTCTTTAAGACACATTTCATTAAGTATTTACCACAGTTTCTATGGGGAGTGTTTAAATTTGATTTCACTGCAGTGATGGGCCATATTAACATATTGAGTTTAATCTTGGAAGGTGAAATCTCTTCTCGGAAAGTTCCTGCTCAGGCTGAAAGAGGCTCTTTAAACTGGAGTGTTGTCTTCAAGAGGGGATCCACAATGCTTTTCACAAGGTTGCACAAGTATTTCCTGTTGTCATTGGGCAGCACGGTAGTGCAGTGGCCCCACAGCAAGACAGTTCTGGGTTTGAAACCCTCTGCAGGCATGGGTTCACTCCAGGTACTCTGACTTCCTCCCACAGACCAAAGACATGTGGGTTAGGTTAATTGGAGACTCTAAGCCCTGTCTGTATATGTTAGCTCTCTTATTGACTGGTGACCTGGCCAGGGTGTACCTCCCACCCTAAATCAGCTGAGATAGTCTCCAGTGAGGATAAGCGGTACAGAAGAAGCAGAAGAACCACAACATTCCTAGTTCCTCACAGAATACTAGATATAGTCTGTATCATCATGTGGCAGATGATCAAATGAAATGCAGTTATCAACTCATTAGAGCTTTAAACACTTGTTAAACTCTTCAAAGTGAAAACTGCAGTGATCTCTCAGCCACCAAAAGGCCATAGGAAGACTGTGTGATGTTACAGGAAATCTAAATTAGAAGAGCATTTGGCTGTTTTCACAGAACTAGATAAAAATGTACTTTTTGTCCTTGTTAGAGAAATTGGATTTGGACTCTACAAAGCTAAACCTGACATAAAGCTACAGATCTAAAGAGCACTGAACATGAAAAAGTACAGAGCATAAGAGTTCACTATATTCATACAATAAATGGGAACGGGTAAAGACATACTCTGAAAAAACTTTTCTAAATTGATTACTCATTACAAAAAGAGCCCACGCGCTCACTTCTCCACCATCTACCTCCTTAACCCTCAGCCTAACCTCCTTAACCTCTCTTCAAGATGTATGGATCAGCAGTCTTTTTCTGAGATAAGATAAGACACATCAGACAGAGGATTGAACACAAATTAATTCTGTGTCCTCGCTCCGAGATGAAGCCAGAGTTTTAGCTGTAGACAAAAAACTGTAATGGCAATTGGGTATTAATCTTAAAAGCTCAACTTGTGATCTTGACCCCCATATCCACTTACTTTTTCAAACAACAATTATGGTGCTTTGAAGATGACACACTTGGAATTATTTGCTCACCTTCTGCTCAGAGGTTTTTGTCTGCCCCTTTTTAAAATGGCAACTAGTTACAACACCTATAACGATCAGTCTTGCCCCAGGTCTTAATTCATTTCAGGCAATTCTCAAATTTACCTTTCACAAGCTTCATAGCAGTGGGCCTCAGCTTTGGCCTTTGTGAAAATAATACCAATAACACACTGAAGAAATTTCAAATTTGGCACAAATGTGCATTCACTTTCACTCAAGGATGAACTGATCAGATTTTAGGGATTAAAGGTCAAGGTCACAGTGACCTCACTAAATGTGCTCCTTGTCAAAGACATACAGTACCTCCATATAGTAAGAGAGAGACCTGGACTAGAGGGCAACCTCTGCATTTGGTTAAAGTATAAATGTCAAGGTCATGGTGACCTCACAAAACATGATTATTTGTCTTGTGATATGCTTTATTATTATATTGCTATTTTATTTTAAATAAGAATTGGACAAGAAGCAAACTCCTCCAGACAGCATAGGCCTGGTTGTTAAAGGACTGCCTTTCCTCTGCTTTATCATTACCTTTGTTTTGCAGGTTAATTGTTAAATTGTAAACAGTAAATAAGCATAAGAATAATAAGCACAGTAAATAAGCCCTATGTCTTGTGGTGTTCCAATGTATTGTAACCATATTTAAGCGAATGTCACAAATCATTCTCCAATACAAGAGTGTCACTTGTATGCCTTCATAAACCAATCGACATAAAGCATGAGGCATGAAAAGAATCATTTCTTTTCATCTTAGGTGAAAAAATGTCATTCAATCCTGCATCGTACGGCCTTAAACATATTTCCCTGAAGGATGACTTCAGGGGCAGACTTATTCATGCTTTCATTTTTTACAGACTTGATGATTGCAATATGTTTTTTTTTTTGTTTTTTTTTCAGGCATCCCAGAGGAAACTTTATA
The DNA here is from genome assembly GCA_019059645.1 of Caranx melampygus. Lineage (NCBI taxonomy): Eukaryota > Metazoa > Chordata > Actinopteri > Carangiformes > Carangidae > Caranx > Caranx melampygus. The sequence goes on from JAFELL010002425.1 coordinate 28,156, forward strand.
CATTACATGATTCAAGATGCAGCACCAGGTCTATTTACCAACACTGAACACAGAGCTAGCACTTTGCTGCAGTGTTAAAGGCTTTTCAGTAGTCCCCCATCCATTTTAGACTTACTTCAATTTTACTTTCAATTTTCAAAATCATTTACTTTTTAGATCTCTTAATGGACTAGATTTTGCCTGTTTATCCAATAGGTCAGTTAAGTTCATAGAGATGTTCTTGATCCCTAAGATAATCTAACGCTGATCTCTTAAAGGGAGATTGTGTAATATTTTCAGTTGTTTACTGCATTGAGAAAGGTCTGTGACCAACACCTTAAAAACACCTTAAAAGGAGCTAAAAAGGGATACTTCACCCAAAATTGATAATTCACCAATTTTCTACTCACCATCGTGCCAACAAAGGGTTGGGAGAAATTTTGGAGTTATCAAAACACTTTTGAAGCTCCAGGGGGGGTCTGATCTTCATATAATGGCGGTGGATAGTGCTCACTTTTGAATCATCCAAAAACACACACTATGAAACATCCAAATACCTCCAAACTGTGTCCTGAAGCTACTGAAGCTTCAGTAGCTTTCGTGGTCCCAGTAAATGCCGGCTTTTGGTCACGGTAAATGCTGCTTTTAGTCACAGTAAATGCCGACTTTCAAAGCCCACCCATTGGCTTTTAATCTGGCTTTAGGGCAACTAGCTACCGAAACCATGTAAACATACAGTTCCACTGGAGGAGTATAACCGGGTTTCACTATATGTGTAGTGTGTGTCTCCACGATGTGTCAGATGACATGGTTTCAGCAATGCTGTCAGGGCTTTTGATGCAAACTACTGCAGCTGCAATACGTGTTTGACAAAGTGTGGCGCTAGCGTGCACCATTTGTTTGAATGCAAAACACAGTTTCAACATTAGATGGGAGTAATTCCAACACAATATCCCTTTAAATGCTCCTCAGAGTAAAACTACGTTCCTGCCCTCATGATCAGTTCATCTGATTCACTAGATGGGTTGAAACAAACCATTAAAACATTTTAACGTTCTGCTTATGCATTATCCTCTATACTTATTGTTTCAGATGGACAGTCCATTGTATTTGATCTTCTCACAAGAGGCACTTGCTGTATGAACTGTACTATACCCAGAAAGATATAATGAGCATTATAATGTAATATAAGTCATCTGCTGAGTGTGCAGTCACTATCACAATCTATGGTGGTTCATTTTCCTCTGTGCACATTTCCTCTGTTGCTCTGCACAACACACTGCAAGGAAATCCCCTTCTCCAAAATAAGGTAATGCAATTAGACAATGAACACATTCAGCACAGATATATTCTGAATGTTTTCCAATTTCCTGTTACATTCAATAATAAACAATTAGGCAGTTTGATTATACACTTAAACATTTAAATGACTGCAGTATTAAAACACCAGGATATTAAGAAGCAGTTTGGTTCTGTTCATTTCTGAAGAGGACGTATTTTAAAACCTCTGGTGAAGTGACAACACAATTTGTCTCTCAGGACTGTAAGCAAAGCTGATGATTGGTTTTATGGTGCATTCTGGGAGCTAAACTTTCAGGGTACTGGAACAGTGTTTTACTCCCTGACCAGTCCAGTGTCTAGTGAACTTTGAAAAGCACTGTTGTACTAGAAAGCCCATACTGGCTCATTATCTGGATGTGACTACACACTAGGTCTCAGATCATACACATTTCATGGGGCTGTGTTCTTTAATTTGGTGAAATCAAAGATATGTAGATATCAGAGGAGGGAGGGAGGGAAAAGACAAAGGCAGAAAGAAAGAATGAAGAGTCATAGTGAATAGCAAAAGACAGAGCAAGTGAGTCAGGCAGTTGTTAAATTATTCTCTTTTGATTTGCAATAATAAAACCATTTGATCAGTGAAATATGTCCCCATTTTCTCCCCCTGCGGGTACTGTTCAGCTCCCTCCAAATATCTCACACTTCCAAGTGACTTCCAAGGCTGAGAGCCAAGGCGATCGGGGACAGAATTAAGAATAAAACAATATTTGCTCCAAAGTTAGCTCTGCTCAGCCCAGGAGATGGAATTGTGGGTTTTTGTTTGGTGGCAAATCTTTGAATCTACAAGAATATGTGTCTGTTCCTTGGAGCCACCTGGAAGACATCAAAATGTAGATTTCTTTTTTCTCTGTATGACCTTCAAGACAAATGGCACATCTGAAGCAAGTCCACTGTATTCATTAAAGATCATGTCAGTGAATGGCATATGTCTCAATTTGTCTTTAAAGACCTCCCCAAAGCCACTTAGCAGAATCGGAATCCATTACTACCTCTTTAAACACAGACCTTGGACAGTTTTAAATCATTAGCTGTGTGTGTGTGTGTAATGAATGGCTGTTTCACACATAAAAGTCAAGAGGCATACATCTGTCTGAGACAGCAGAAAAACAGCTGCTGCTCAAAGACAAAGGTAGATCATGGGTTTCAGCTTTAAGGATAAAGAATTGTACTTTGGTACAACTGCACAGTTCACATCTACAGGGAATAGACCTTCCTGAACACTGCCTGGGACTGGAAAATGCAGGTTGATCTAAATCAGAAGCTCACCTCCCCACCAGAGATTCTTACAGCTACTCTCAGCCTGGACCTGATCTTGTGGTTAACCTCGCAAAAGGCCTTGTACAAAGTGGAGTTAACCGTGCCATGGGAGTCAGTAGTGGATGAAGCATATTCAATGGGCTGAGGTATGAAGACATAGCAGCCGAGGCAGAACAATGCAGCTGGTGTACCCAGGTGCTCCTGGTCGAGGTAGGCAGAGGGTTTGGAACCATATCAACAACCAGGCCTCTGAAGGGGATGGGAAGTTGAGAACAGGCCTTTCTGACAAGCCTTCAGGTTGCTATCAGAAGCTGCAGAGTGAAGCAGCAGCTGGATTTGGCTGAAGAGGAAGGATCCCAACTGGGCTGCAAAATGACAAAGAAGAGCCGTAATAGCGAAATGGAGGACACAGGTGTCACTGTTGAGCCCCCCTGGAGGTGTCGAGGGGCCTACCAACGAAACACCAATGAATAAGAATAAGATAAGAATAAGGATAACTTTATTAATTCCCAAAGGGAAATTCATTTGTCTGTCAGCTCATCAACCATTTGCAGAAGAATGAAGAAGCCTGATGGCTGAAGGTACAAAGGATCTTCTATATTTCTCTGTCCTGCAGTGAAGAGAGAGGAGCCGTCCACCACTGCTCTTTTCTTGGTCCATCAAGGTGTTATGAAGAGGATGATCTGAGTTGTTCAGAATGGTCTCCACCAGCGTGTATCTCTCCACCACATCCTCGGTGAGTCCATCAGGGAGACATGACTGATGTCAAGTGCCTCAAGATGTTTAGTCTGTATCCTAGTAACGACTTCATGGAGACCTTCACATGGAACTTCAGCAGTAGTTGTTGATGGGATGTACACATGTATTGTTTTGATTTGGAAAAAAATGTCTACTTCCTGAGTCTTCATCTATATCTCCAGCTCCTCATCACTCTTGTTGGGCAGAGAGTTGATGACTGATGGCAGAAAGGACCTACAGTACATCTCCACTTCCAAGTCTTTAACCTCTGCACCACCAGCACACCAACCATGAAAGCACCTCCTCATCCAGCAGGAACAGGGTGGCATCCTCTGGACTTGCTCCATTTTCAATGACAGAAGCTCCTCTCCTGAAGAATCTCCTCTCCCACAGAAGTGTCCATCAGTAGTTGACAAAATATGACAAAAACATACAAAAACACAACAAAATAAAGAAAAGAACACCTCAGCGCTACCAGACTTTGCTGCTCCCAGTTGATGTTGCATTCTGCTCCACTCCTCCAAAGGCGGTGCTCCAGGCATTGGCGACAGGTGTGCAGGGGACACAGCTGCATCTCATCACCTCACTGTCTCAAATACCCTGGGTTTCTCATCCATTGCTGCCAGACCTTTGCAGTAACCTTCATGGTAACTACTCAGGCCCTCCAGAGTTTCTAGTAAATCCGGTGTGTTTTTCCTCGAGCCCCTCCCGGTGTTTTCTGGTGACCTTTTTTCCCTCCCACTGTTTTTTGTGTGTGACCTGGTTTCCTTGTTCCCTCAGAGCCTCACCACTGTTTTTTTTCAATCCCATGGATACACTTGGTAGCATAATTTAATTAAACAGCTTCGGAGTAACTGTGATGGCTAAATAAATGACTTGTAACTTGTTACAGGGAGAATGGAGGCTCTGTGCCTTCCACCTATCTTGGTAGAAGGGACCATTGGATTGGTGTGCTATCTTATTAAAACCCAAAGCTAAATTCATTCAAACAAAGAGGAATCATGGCACCAATCTCACTTTTCAAAACCCTGGATTTCAACCTCTCTATACCAGATTTAACAACTTGGGACTTTTCTGACGCCTTCACTAAAACGGGCCATGCTGAAAGAAAAATACCAAATACAAAAGCAGGTCATTGACTAAGAAAAGGAAGAATAAGGTGGCCCCTTATTCAGAAGGCGAGAGCGACAGAGCTTGGGAGAAGGCAAGCAGCGAGCCTTGTAAAAAGGCTGTGCTGAATGAATGAACAGCAGCAGAAGAAAGCAGGAGAGAAAGAACATGGAGAGGAGAAAGAATGGAACGAGAGGGACAGAAAAGAGAGACTCTATTTAATAGAGTCTTATAAAAAAAGAAAAAAAAAGCTTTGTGAATGGCCTCTGTCTGTCGTTCCCACACGGGTCATCACAGAAAGTCCTCTCCACTTGAAAAGGAGGTGGCACTGAATAGACTTTGAGGTTCCACTTCGCTGTGATGAAGAAACATTCCTGCTTTTATTGAAGGAGCAGCCGGAGACTAGATTTCAGGAGTGACAAGAGGGGAAGGAAGTGAAGAAAGGGGAAGGTAAAAAATGATTGAGATAAAAAGAGATTAGAGTAGAAATGGAGAAAGACGGGAGAGGAAAGGGGAAAACAAGAGTCAGAAAATGAGAAAATCTCAACCAAGGCGAAGGAAAGGAAAAATCGAGGACATGAAAGCTTTGTCGTTCCGCTTCCCCCCACCCCCCCAAAAAAAGAGGGGGGGGGGGGTTCTGTAGCTGGCCTGAGCTTGTTACTGGAAAGTCCTAAACTTTATAGCGTAGCTGCAGTTGTAAGATAGCAGAATGGTTGAGTGGCTGCACAAACCAAAGAGCAGCACTTTGAATATGAATGTGGCTGGTGTAAATCAGAGCACAGTCAAATGATAATAATGATAATAATGGGAAAAAAATGCACACTCAAACATACTTTTGATGCTGTTCAAAACATGCACAAAATGAGCATGCATTTGAAAACATGCAATGAATTCATGTGCAGACAAGCAGCGCACACACACAGCAGTCTGCACCCACAGCAGCTCAGAAAAAAGAAACTTTGCAGCCTTCTTGCACCTCAGCCACTCAAATGTAAATGCTCAGAAAGAATCACATAAAAGTTCTTCAAGTTCTTTAAAAAGTGGCATAATGACAGAGGACATGCAGTTTTTGACATTTAGGGACACATTAAAAGGGAGAAAAAAGGATGTGTTGAATAAAAGGGGTGTGTGTGTGAAAGCTTTCTGATGAGTTAGAGGCTCCTATTGAAAAAACAGAATGTATTGGACCTGATGGAAAGTGCTTTGTACCTCATTAATGGTGGGGAAATGGTGGCAGCATGGTGTGAAATGCTTTTTGTTGACCTCTCTTAATGTTCTCCTGTAGCCTCTTGGCTGTGGGTGACATGTCAAGAGGAAACATTTTTGACCTGACAAAGATCCATTCATATTTAAATGTTTTACCCCCTGAACGCCCACCCTGACTTCTCTTTATCTTTTAGATGATGTGAATGTCAGCAGTTTAAAAAAAAAAAAAAAAAAGGAAAAAAAAAAAACATCCTTTCATGATTTGAGCCTTTCAGCCAGTTGGAACGTTCTTCTTCTCAACCCCTAAAAGCTCGCATCAAAAAGAGAGAAAGAGGGTATGAGTATGAAATGAGCACACACACACACACACACATATATATATACACACACACACACAAGGAAGGATGGAAGAAGATCTGTAATTTGGCTGGAATCGTTTTATTTTCTCTTTGGTTCTGTCATCAAAGGATTTCAGCTGTGGGAATGGAAATAGCATCTGACCTTGGATGTGTGCGATTCAACTTTTTGGGGGGACAAAGACTGAAAAAATGATTGAACCAAGGTCAGGATAAATGAAACCCATGGGGAAAATGGCTGAAAAACCTCATCAGAGTTTGTTACAGGGACGCACCATTAAGATGTGTTTACATATATTATTGTTAACCCTGGTTTAGGAGCTGGTAGAGTGTCGGGGCCGTGAGTGTTACAGCAGCATCTGCAACTGGATCTACAACTTTCTGACTCAGCGACAGCAGACAATCAGGGTGGGCAGCCGCACATCAAAGACCATCATGGTGAGCACAGGCTCTCCACAGGGCTGCGTCCTCAGCCCTCTGCTCTTCAGCCTGCTCACCTTTGACTGCACTGCCATATTCTGCAACAATCATATCCTGAAGTCCGCTGATGATACAACTGTGGTGGGCCTCATTAAGGACAACAGTGAGTCTGAATACAGGGAAGAAGTGAAAGAGCTGAGTTTATGGTGCAGTTCCCACAACCTCTTCCTCAATGTGGACAAGACCAGCGAGGTCACTGTTGATCTCAGGAGGGCTGGCAAACAGGATCATGCACCACTACTCATCAATGGGACTGCTGTGAAGAAGGTCAGCAGTGTGAAGTACTTGGGGGTTCACATTGCTGATGACCTCAATCACTAACACCTCAGCAGTCCTCAAAAAAGCTCAGCAGTGGCTCCACTCCCTCCGCAGACTCAGGAAGACAGGCCTCCCTACCACACACCCTATTTTTACTTCTTTAGTCTTTTATGATGTGCATGCTTATATATTTTACATTTATTATGATATTTATAATTCTGGTTTCTTTTTTGGATGGTGTTTCACTGATTGAGAAACACAATTTCGTCCCCTTGTGCATGTAAATGCACAATGAAAACGATAGTAAAAATCTTTGAATCCTTTGAATTTGAAGAGATTTTTGCTTCATAAAAAAAAAACAAAAAACATTGTGATGGCTGGACAGTGAGACTGTTTTACTCAACCCACTTACTTGAGCAACATTGTGCCAACACACCAGAGATGGGATGAGAGCCAAGTGCCACCACTTTACTTGTCCCCCCAAAGCACACAGGCAGGTGGAACCAAAAACATCCAACAACTAACGGAAGACAAGTTGAAACCAAAACATTTTTTAAAAACAGCATCCTCAGAGCATTTACACAAACACAACCCTGAGTGATAGTTAGAGAAATACATTGGACTGAATAAAATAATTAATAAACAAAGCAGTACTGCACAACTCTAACACAAAAACACATAAACAATATTTCTTGTGATACTGTAAATGAATATACAAACCATATACATACACACAGCAACATAAGATGCATAATTAAAAGTAATCGACTATAAGGTAACACTAACACTAACATTGTTCCTCACCGTGCAGCAGCCACTGGCTTCTTCTCCTTGAGTTATATGAAGGTCCACTTGGAGGGACTTGAGACTCACTGCAGATGGCTCATCCATCACATTCAGTGTTTGTCAGCTGTATTTATTTGTCAGAGTTACTGTTGTCTTACAGCGTAATGCAGCTGCAAGCACAGAACAGTCGTCCTGTTGTGTGGTCGAGGATGATCTGACATCTGAGGTTCCTTCCTTTTTTTATTTATTTATTTTTTTTAGGTCAGTTATAGCAAACAGCAGAGTTCACATTATCCTCAATGCAGCGGCCATGTTTGTTTACCGCTTTTCTTTGGAATTTGATTTTTTTTTTGTACCACAGCCGACTTCAGATCTGAAAGTCAGAACCTACTTGAATGTGGAAGAACTTTTTCAAAAGAGCACCTGCTCCAAGTAAAAAAAAAAAAAAAAAAAAAAAAAAAAGTACATCCTGGTTTTTTTTTTTTTTTTTGCAGCCAGTCAGCTTTTGTGCCATCCTGAAATAAAAGGAATACTATGAATGAAAAAAAGTAGTATAAATCCTGGCACATTCTCTACTGTTTTTTCCTTATGATTCATCATCTTTTCCTACATGGACTCCAAGTCACCTTAAAGGCATGAAAGGAGAGGCAGTTGTAACTTCCAGGAACACCTAGCTTAAATGATTGTACAATCAGCCTTTAATAAGCACTCCTTAATGAGGAGGATAAAATAATAGCTTCACACACCGTGGGTAGATCTGTGTTATTCAGTTCAGTTGCTCAAACATAATGCAGTGAAGTGGAGAGAAACAACCACTGTGTTTTATATTGTTAATATTTCCATGTGAATAATTGCTATACACTTGCACTGAAATCTAATTAAAGACTTCAACTAAAAACTTCATTGGTATACTTGTGATCCAATAGTAATAAAAACAGGACATGATGGCTTTCACCTTTAATGAGATTCAGCTGTGACTGAGGAGGAACAATGGCTGTGGTGATCAGTGATTGGATCCCTGGCTCCTCCAGTCAAAATACTGGACCCCAAATCACTGTGTGTGTGTGTGTGTGTGTGTGTGTGTGATTGGGTGAAAGTGTGAAGCGCTTTAAGACAAGAAAAACACAACAATAATACAGTCTATCTAATGGCTTGTTTAACATAAGCAGAGGAACTGGGTAGTGAGTATGAGCAGTAACTGGTGCAGAGGAAAGGCAGATCATCACCTACACACACCTGACAGAAAGAGCATCAAGGCAAAAGGACATCTCAGTGTTGACTTGTGCTAAATACCCACTGCTTTAGGTTTTCACTATCAGACACAAAAGAGACAGAGATAAAACTGAGGTATGGCAGTGTGGTAACCTTAGACCCACCAATGTTCAAAACTATAAGCAAATCGTTGGTGATTAGAGGATCCAAAATCCATGCACTGCTGCCTTTCTCCCTGTGTTACTTATATTTGGCCTTTTCCCTCTGTCCCTGCTGCATCTGTACCAAAATAGACATTCTTGACCTTTTTTGCTTGTCTAATCCCTTTCTTTTCCTCATTTGTTTTCCAATTTTTCTTCAAGTCTTGTTTTATTTCATGCTCTTTGTCACTGTGTCAGTTGCCCTGCTCTCTGCATATGAAACACAGGCTCAGTTGACTTGAAGTAGAAAATCAGATTGTGCAGCTAACATGACGTATTTGACAGCCGAGACACTGGTTTTGCCAAATGAACTTTTGACGATAAGAGCCATTTAATTGATTGGCTGGCTGGAGTCACGACTCAGAGCTGGAGCGGGGTCACTTTCTCACAGTAAAAAATGATGAGCACCCTCTGTCAGAGAGATAATCATAATATGCTTTAGTGGCTCCGCCGGGCCAAAAAGCTTTACAGTAATATCACTGCACTGATATTCAATCAAATTTTTCACTCTGGCATCGTCACTCTATCTGAATACTTTATCATTGTTATATTGATGTATTGATGGTTGTGCACCATTTTGCTGCCAGTGTTCTTACCATCCCTGGGGATGGGTGCGTGTTGTAATGGCTAGTTGAACTTTTCCCAATGAGACAGGATGACTATCCATGTGCCACTACTGACTATTTATATATTTATGACTTTTGAAACTGTAGTACAAACATGAAAATACAGTTTACCCCTTTCATTTTCCAATAATGTAGCTATTTATGAGTTTAGATATTGTTATGTAAGCAGTGTTTGCATTCTTACTGGTATGAGAAGGGACTGTGTGAGTTGAGCATCAAACTTCATTCCCTTATTCACCAAGAGTTATCTCCAGTAGTAGAAAGCAATCAGATCTTTTCTTCAATTTAAGTTATCATGCTAACGTGTGGCTATTATTTTATTATTATTATATCTATTGATAGTGAGTCACCGCAACCTCTGATCTGCCTTAAAGTCATAGTGCATACTAAAACCCTTTTCTGCTTATTTAATATTGTATTTTCACATCTGACAGAATCATACATGTATCTTTATGGAACTCAGGTTAACATACCAACCCAAGACTTCCAAGATTCTCTATGCATCCATTCTGTGTACAGTCGTGGGATCATAGGGTGCAGGCAGAGGATACCCTGGACAGTCTTAGATAGTATATAGACAGACAACACACACTGTGGGCAATTTAGAGTGGACAATCAACCCAGTGTGCACATTTTTTGGACTGTGGGAAGTAGCTGGAATACCCGGAGAGACCCCCAGACCAGAGGAGAACAACTCAAACCCTGTACCTTCTTGCTGGGAAGCAAGAATGCTAACCACCACAGAATATTAGAATTTTATTAGAATATTCTGGATATCTTTTCAAATATTTTCTATACATTTCTTCCAGACTTGCTCATTTCAAAACATCACCTATGTTCAAATGATATTTGGTCGCAAAGCATGATTTAGTACTGACAGACCTGATGGTGGGTTGCGAGGTTACAAAAGTTTGTCACAATTTTTCAAAATGATGGATGAGTAGGGCTGTGCAAACATAGACTAGGATGACCCAGGTGCACAGATACTAAAACTCAGGATGTGAAGTGTTTAATCAACAGTCAGCGAAGCAGGATTCAACAAAAAAGACACTTGTGGAAAATGATAAACGAAGTCAACAGCCTGACTTTCTGTAACTGTATAAACTCCAAGATTGACCTTGTTTTAGGTTCAGGGATGCTTGTTTTTTGAGTGGGCTATCTCAAGGCTATGTATTCTGTAGAGACCACACAGAGGTTATACTGCATGAGTCAGGGCACAAAATGCTTTCATAAGGAGAAAAAAAGCAATGTGCTGTTCTCTCACATCCTGCACCACACATTTTAAAACGCAGAACAGAAGTGTTAATTAACGGCTCTGAGTGTGAGGGACAGTTACCCTTGCCTCTAACATTAAGTCAGCTGACACTTGTTTCCATAACTTTAATCATTAATGTGATTTTGAAAGCTAAGTTTGCTGCCTGTTTTATAATAGCCAGCATGGGGAGAGGTCAAGTTGAGACTCTTGGTTGAATCCTGTAGTCTCACAGAGTTTTGCTGGAATCAGAAGAAAGACCCAATGGGAGAGGCCTTACCTCATGTTAAAGTTAACATATAGCATTGCTTTTAGCAGGAAGGTTAGATAATTCTATTTTCATGGACAATGGAGAAAATGGTTGCAGCCTTGAAGGTCTCCAGAGATATATAATTCAATTCCTAGATGTATCATTTGAATTAACTTAGTTTGTATTGTAGCAGCTCAGTAGCAGTGTTGTGTGTCTGAGAACAACAGCTATAGTATGTGCTCTCAGAAATACAGTCAGATCAGCACCATGGACAGTGCATGTGCATCCACCTTAGCTTTCATTGTGATGCTGTAGATCACATGTGATGTGTCACTGTCATTGCAGACAAAGTGGAACTAGCATTATCTTTAGACACAGTGAGAGTTTGAAGGTGATGACAGAGAGTTGATCTTATAAACATTATAGTGGCATTAATGTCAAGGGCAAATGAATGAGGGCATCATAATTCCTATCAAATGTAATCCCTGCCCTCTTAAAGACGGACAGTAAAGCTTTTCTACCTTGAAATGATTCATGTCATTTGCATAATGCTCTACTTCAAAAAAACACAAGCTCCTTTTTTATTCCATAACAGCAGAACTTCAGAGGCAGAGCAGAGCGATTATCGCTGCATTAATTGTGCATTGATAAAATACAGTTAAGAAAACCAACTATGACAGCTTCTCTGATGAGGAGCAGCTAATTGGTCTGTTGGGAGAGTAATTTTATTGATATTCATGTGTCACATCACTGCATTAATGAGTGGAGTGGCTAGGATTAACTGCATGCACACTCATATACTCATCACAAACAAATGTATGCAGTTTTTTCTTCTTCTTTTGTTCTTAAAGTTTTATCACCACTGCAGCATTTCAGTTTAATTGATTGGGCTGCAGTTAATTACACAGAGTGTCCCAAAAAAATAGGGCAGAGTCGACCCATTCGCCCCTATTAGCCTCGCCCTCAAATCAATACGTGAAGTAGTGGGAATAAGGGGGTTACAGCTATTGTTACTGGGTCTATGGGGAACTGCACCTGGAGATGAGTTGAGTTTAAATTGCTTGGGGATTATTAAAAGGTTCTGGTGGCAGGGCCTTCGGAGAATAATATCTCTGAGAAGGAGAAACAAAAAGAGAGTGAGAGCAGGAGTGGAGAGCAAAAGAGAGATAAGATATCTTATCAGCTGATAGGAGCACCCGTCCCTTCCTGCTTGTATTCTGCGAAGACACCTAATTAAAGGCCGCCAAAATAGAGGTGACCACAGCTGGCCTGATTATAAAGTGAAGTTATTAATCTAGATTCCATATCTGGTTAAAGACCTGAGAGAGTTGGGCAAAGCCTCAGCCATGCTAACTTTACAGTACTGCCTCCTCAAGAGGATTTTCTTTTTTCCCTTCTTCTCATTTACCACTAACGTCAATAGGCAGTTCAGGCCTTTTAGTTTGATAGAACACATTACCGACTCCATAATCACACACACACACACACACACACACACACAGAAAGAGTAATGCTGGCAATTCAACAACATACAATATCCTTAAAGTATCCCTATAGTTCTTGGCTGCCACAGGGTTGAGACAATGTTTTGCATTCAAGAAGTGCACTCTCAGTCAAGTTCCCCCTGAGGTAACCTATGAATTTACCTTCACCCCCTGAACCGTTTCTCCATTGCCTTTCCCACACTGCTTATCGAATACAGTGGCATCAATCATAGAAACTCCCCCATCATGCATCCATCCTGCATTGGAAATGTTCTGGCCTCTGCAGCCCAGTGCTCCTCACGTGTTGCACAGAAAGGCTGAACAAGCAAATTAAAAGACTAAATTAAAGTGTGATCACTGCCAACAGGGCTGAGGTCAGTTCACTGAGAGAGCAACGGACTGGGGAAGTTAATATGCAGAGTTGAAATGTTGAATTGAGTGTCTAAGAGAGTGTAATTCTGCATGGGCTTCTGCCGCACGATTTTGTTTAATCATCTCTGAAGGCATTTGGAAATGCATGATCAGAAGAAAAAAAAATCCCATTAACAGTGCTTGTTGTTAAAAATGAGACTTCTGTGTCACACCATTACATCCTTGATGGACAAATTGTAAAGTAAGCAATGACTGAAAATGCTGCGTCTAACTGCTGTTCCAAATGTCTGAAGTTGATAAGAGCTGACGTCCTTCTAAGAATGAGTTTCCCATTATATAACTCTGTGTCTCTTTTATGAAACAACACATAACTGCTCCGTTGAAGATAAAGGACTTTGAATTTCACAACAACTAGTGGACTATGATTTATAAAGGGTGAGGGACTATTATAATTCATGAGCTTGTGAAAAATATCATCATTGTCCATTTCAGGATGAAGTTACATCCATGTTAACATGTTAATAATGAGGTTGTTTGTCTGTATGAGTCAGTGTACCCCTCCCTCGGCGACCCTGCAGGAAAAAAGGGGTGGAGCTACTGGATGGATGGTATTAGAAGTGCTAAAAATGGATATACATGGGGCGCTGCATAGGTCAATGGGTTAAGCAGGCACCCCATATGCAGAGGCTACATTCCTCACTGCTGCCAGCCACGGTTCGAATCCCGAATCTGGTGGCCCTTTGCTGTATGTCATTTCCCCTCTCTCTGCCTCCCAGTTTCCTGTCTCTCTCAACTATTCTATAAAGGCAAAAAGGATATACAGGTGGTGTATCTGCAGCCTGACTCCGTCCATCTATGTACTTCCACTCAAATCCCATTTCCCTAGTACTCCTCCTGGGATTGTACTCCTCCTTTTTTTCTGCAGAGAATCTACCGACCAATCAGAGGAAGTTGTAGTTCATACATAGTGGCAGCGGAGATGGATGTTTGCAAAGCCATTTTTTTGCGTTGTGGCAGCGCAGCTGTCTAGCACAAAGTTTCTCTGCTTTCTTCATTGTGATGGTTGGATGGTCATTGTTTACAGCTTTCAGCAGCTTCTTTCTGTTCCACACGCATGACGTAGGTCACAACCAAACGTTAATGATAAAGGCAGAAAGGGTAAAGGCAGATCCAGTAGTTTTAAACTTCAACAGAGTATCTACCTACCCACGAAGTAAACGTGTCTCCATGGAGAGTGGACAGTCTGTTTGCACAAATGAAATGAAGTGCAAGACACTGGTTCGGACCAGGCTGATGTAGGTATGGATATCATATTGCTGTTATCCTTGTGTGTTTAGCGTATTTATGTATGTGTTTGAGGATGTCAAAGTAAGCATGACAGAAAGTAACAGGCATGTCAAACAAACCCCCATCTTTGTATACAGGATTAGGAATTTCTTGTGCAAGCAGCCAGCTATGAGGCAAAAGAAATCGCTTCCATGTGTGTGAGAGTGTGTGTGTGTATCTGTGTCTGTGGGAGTGTCAGGAAACAGATGTAGCCATGTTGTTTACTGTGGTGCAGGTTACAGTCCATCACCTACCAGCTGACCCATGTGTTGTGTTTAGTGCCAGTGCAGAACTACACATCTTGTTCATGTAAGGCGTTCTGCAGCCTTTGTTTATGATACTTGCTCATGCTGTTGCTATAGAGAGATACGGGTGAGAGGCTCAAGCCGTGGCTGCGTTGTGGCTTTAACAGCTGCTGTCACAGTCAGCATCTTACCTATTTGGTCACAGCTAGAGAGTCCAATTCAGATGAGCTGAAATTTCACAAATTAACATAAAAAAACAGATGCTAGACATAAATTATTCATATTAACACAAAATAAACAAATAAATAACCATGCCCACAATGCTGTGTGAAAAGGAATGCAGTACAAATTACATTAATAATGATTAAATGCGCAGCTACTCATTAAATTAACTTTATATGCAAATTCAACATCAGATTTTGATTATTTTCATTAAAATGTACTCTTTTTTTAAGTAGTATAGCTTCATTAACATGGTGTTCAGTCTCCATAGCTGTGGGTCTCCGTGAGGAGGAGGTAAGGTATAGGGTTATACTTGAATGTCCCCAGCTGGCAATTTGGATTACAGCCAGTAGTTCACATGACAACAATACCAAAAACAGAGTCAAACCCTAACTCATAAACCTCGCACACAGGACAGGACACAACACATTATACAGCATACAAGACGTAAAAGCAAAGCAAAGCAATACAATGACCTGATGTCAGTGCTTGTTAAGAGCCACTATGACAGGCAGGACAAATGAC
Organism: Caranx melampygus; assembly: GCA_019059645.1. Taxonomy (NCBI): domain Eukaryota; kingdom Metazoa; phylum Chordata; class Actinopteri; order Carangiformes; family Carangidae; genus Caranx; species Caranx melampygus. The sequence continues at coordinate 43,381 of JAFELL010002425.1, forward strand.
AGTCTATACCTATTGGTATGACATTTAGGGACGCTAAAGCTGCGCCCGGAAGGGAGAATGGGCCTTGTTGTGCAAATGATGCATAGGAAGCTGTGTAGTCGTCTTATGCTCTTTGGTGGTGAACACAATTATCTGTGTCCTGTTTTGAGCAATTAAGAAAAGACATATGGAAACAACTTGCTGTTGCACATAATCAGCAAAAAAGTAGGTAGGTAGAGATGTTTCTTGAGGAAGAAAATGAACAACTTGAAAGACATAATCACACAGAACCACTGAGGATGCCCTTGACTTTGTGACTGGAGGACACAGAAGGAGCTCAGCTGCTTCAGTGGAGCCCACCTCTGCAAACATCTGTCTCAGAAAACGTCTTTGGGGTGTTGCCACCTGTTCTGAAAACAAAAAAACAAAAAGAAAAAAAATACCAATTATTATGATAAGTAGTGACTTTAAATAAGTGTGGATTGTAATGGTGCATTGTGTATGTGATATTATCACCTGCATTTATTAAGGTGAACAAAAACAAGTGGCTTTTCTTCTGCTTCCAGGTAACAGTGAACGCACACGGGCAGAAAACAAATCTTAAAGACATCACAACAATCAGTCTTATCCCTTTACTCTACTTTGGCTTCCAGAAGGCAGTCGTTTGAGGATTAGTGGCATAGGGGATCTTGGCAAGGCACTGTATGCGCGTGTGTGTGTGTGTGTGTGTGTGTGTGTGTGTGTGTTTGTGTAAAACATTCTAGTGAAGAAACACAAAGCTTCCTCTAAACTGTTTTGACTTCCTTAAGGGAGGGATTGACAGTTTATATAGGCTTGGGAGTATATAGGCTTCCTGGCAGGGCTGGGCGGATTAACACAGCAAAGGAGAAGATTTGATGAGAGCAGAAAGATGATGTGAGTGCATTAGCAGTTCTGATTGACAAACAAAACAGATTAGTCTGCCGTCACTGTCTCTTTTCTGGGAAAATTGCAGGATTGTACCTTTTTTAATATATATTTTTCCTCCATGGCAAGATGTCAAACTGACTTTTTTTTGTCTGTTTCTTCTTCCTCCTCTTGTTTCTCCATCGCTCGCTACATTCCTCCATCTTTCATTCCTAGTTTCACACCCTTGACATCCTGCATCCTCTTCTTCTTCTCTTCTGGATCCAAACTTTCCCTACCTTCCAGTGTCTCCTGTCATTTCTCTGGGGGGATTATCTGAACCCGAGCATCCCGTGGCTCTTTTCTCTAAGTAGCCTCACAGCTGCTACCATGCCTCAGCTTTAAAGTCTGGATGGATGGATGGCAAAGCAGATTCTTTCTTCTCCGTCTCACGCCGAGGCCTCCGCTGTTTTCCTCCCACTGCTTGCTGCATCTCACCAGGAAAGGATGTAATGTTCTTTGATCCCTCTTTCTTCCCACCTCTCTTCCTCTCCTGTGGGGCTGTGTGAAAAAGGCAATACTTCCAGGGTTTGGCCTTCATCCCCCTCTAATACCTTCCCTCCCATGTGATCTTTTCATCTATCATCACCCCCTTACATTGTGCATTCCATCATTTTCTCCTCATTTTCCTCCTTCATGCTCACATTTGCACAACTTCAGAATGGGAATAAAGATGAAACCTCATGAACTTTTTTTTTTTTTTTTTTATCAACATTTGTTGACAATCCATCCTGTTTCTCCTCTACAGGTGTCCTCTCTCTGTCCCCAGACATCCACTACTTAATGGCCCTGACCTTTGGGATTGTAAAGGTCATCATCCATAAAGCGAGAGCTTTTACTAGTCATTAGCAGAAAGGGACTCCTGGAGCGGCAGCTGCAGAGCCACATATGTGTGAGCATTTCCACATGATATTTAATCCAGATGTACTTTGGTTGCTTCGTGCAGAGTTCCCCACGGTGCTCCAGACACACACTGAAGTGGAACTGATCAGACGCAGCACACACTGGGCTGCAAGGAAACTTACAGCCTCAGTATCCTAAACCTAAATGACACTAAGACAAAAATCACAGTGTTTGGGCATCATGAACATTATAGTGACTGTTGATGCTCTGCCCCCCTCCCTGGGTAAAAAACAGCTCTGTTATTAAATCAATACTGAAGAGTTTTCATTTTTGGTTGAATCTGACGGCGCTTGTGGACCAAAGTGGTAGTGTTTTGCCTGAAGGAAGACCCCGTTTCCCATGAGCACAAGCGCGTAGTGTCGTAAACATCCTGGTCGCGTGCAGTTTGATTGGAAATTAACAGAAGACGGGTCCAAACTAGGGATGGGCATTTCAAGCAATAGCATTTGATAATCGCCGGGAACTAATTAATTATTACACACACACACACACACATACACTCTGTGTCTCTCCTTCGTCATTTGAAATGAGAATCTGTACCAGACAATATTGTAACGAACCCGCTTCTCATCACAGCAGTACCGTGCAGAGTTTGCACTAGTTTCACTTTATTATTTGACAGTTTCACACAGAACTTTCTGATTGTTGTAGGAGTCTTCACATGTTTCTCCTGCGACAGTAAAAAGGGAACATTTACATTTTAAGACACGACGATAGTTTCATAAACTATTCCATTTTTTTAACTGAACAACTATTTGAATATTCAAGCTCACGTCAGCAAGTGAAAGCCGGGCCAATATTAATCCTCGTCTGGGCTTTGATTCTTTTCTCTCCCTCTTTAGTTTTTTAGTCTCCTCAGACAAAGCTTTGAATTTCTTTGGTTTTCTTGCTGCTTCTGCCATGATAGCGGTAATCCCACACAGGCCTTCGCATCGACTTCTTCGGTCTTTTTAACGAATGGGGAAAGGGGGAAGTGACGTATGCCGTAAAGCAGTCAGCACATTTGTAGTTTTTTGTGTGGAGGGGTTCCTACCATCCACCTGGAAGCTGCTCAGTGCCAGTGAAGGCGACACAGACCCCTCAGGCCATGACAGAGGTGTCATTCAACCTGTTGTAAGCCGCTGTACCATCACAAAAGTTCTGAAAACATTATATGGAGGTTGAAATGTTAATTAGTCTTGGTTTAATAGCCTTGGTGTCACGTTTGACAGTGAGTTTAAATTTGACAGGCAAATTGGCTCCGTTGTCAAAGGCTCCTTTTTCCAGCTGCGACTTCTCGCCAAAGTAAAACCATAACTCTCTCCTAGTGACCTGGAGAAGGTTATTCATGTTTTTATCTCTTCAAAGCTTGATTATTGCAACTTGTATGTAGGTTTAGACCAGCGCTCTTTGCAACGCTTGCAGCTTGTGCAGAATGCTGCTGCTTGCCCTCTGACAGGCACAAGGAAACGGGAGTATATAACCCCAGTTCTGGCCTCTCTGCACTGGCTTCCTGTCCAGTTCAGAATTAATTTTATGATCCTAAAGTTTGTTTTCAAAATTCTTTTCAAAATTCTGCTGACAGTGCACTGAAAGCTCGCCAGCTCCAACCTGGTCTACGCTTGGCGCAAGGCGGAGCGAGGCTGGTCGAGTGGTAGTTTGGCTGAGCGGCGCACGGTGCACACACGTCACCAAAACCTCACAGGCAGGTTTCCAGAATGTCAGACACATTTCAATGCGATGAATAATCACAACAAACATCCACTATTCAATGTCACTATCTGAATCAGCACATACATTTATATCTATATCGATTGTCCCGTCACATCTGATGTCAGATCAAAGGCAGCTGCCAGGCTTAATGGAAACTCAACCTGACTGAATGAACGCAGCTGAAACTATGATGCAAACTAACAACTTCACATCTCTCTCAGCCACAAACAGCCTCGGCATCAGATAGTGAGGATATATTCAGCATCTCTCATCTAAGACAATTCAAAAGAAAAGAGAAAAAGAGACACGCTCCCCGACAAGGACCAGACCACGGAGCTTGGTGATGCGTCCTTTACACAAAGGTGCTTCAGATTTCATCCCCATTTCACATGTTATTTGTTTATGTTGTGATCTGTGAACACTGCTCATCTTTGTTACACAGGCTTTAAATATAGGTTACTGTGTGTCTTTATTCTCGGAAAAAGGGTGTTTCTCAGTGTATCAGGACAAACCTGATTACCAGTATCAGTAACCTCCTCAGACTACTTCTGCTTCATCAGTCCGTGGAGGTCTGTTCATGTTACCATATATTCAGCCACTGTGAGCTTGGACCTCCCGGACCAAAGCATCAGTCTCCTCCTGGGAGAAGTCTGGCCATCTGGTGTCACTGTCTCCTTCGTCCATGTCGAAATATAAAGCGACGAAATTGCAGTGCGCCCCGCCCGCAGCGAATTTAAAGGTGAGGAGAGGAGCTCATTTGGTTGGTGAAGATCTGAATCGGCTGTGTTAACCCCACTGCCCTCCCTCTTGACACTTGCGCTGGTAGGAGGGACGGAGGTGGGAAAGAGGACTTGCACCAGGGTGCACAGTGCACGAAAATCACAAAGTGCGCCTGGACACGCCCCGTTGTGCCACCGGGTTGCTCTGCACTTCGCTTCCACCAGGTCTACGAAATTAGAGCCACCTGAGGTTTGCAAATGAACTAAACCTGGATGTGCCAAAATGCAGGCTAAAACCAGAGGCGATCGAGCATTTACATTGGTTGCCCCTAGGCTGTGGAGCAGCTTACCACTGTATATCCAGCCGTCAGAGACTCTAGAGATTTTTAAATCTTGTCTTGAAACTCACTTATGTTCCCAGGCTTTCGGACCTGTGTGAGACAAAACTTGTTTTGTGTGCTGAACGTATTTGTCTTGTTGAAATTGTATTCCTTTGAAATCTATCCTGTATTTTATTGCTGTCGAAAGTTATGTAAAGCACCTTGGTCAACCGACATTGTTTATAAGGTCCTATATAAATGAACGTGACCTGGCCTTGACCTTACAAACCAGTTACCTCAGAAAAAAGAAGTGAATTAAAGTTGGCATCAAATCATACTGAAATGTCAGTGTGAACTGAGCATGCCCACTTCCTGTAAGCATACCCTGACATGCTAATACAGTATGTGTGAGAGTATATGGGATGTAACCAAATTGCAAAAGAGAAAATCAGCATTAATGACCTGGGGCAGCACACCCTGACACTACATGTGTTTGGAAAGATTACCTTACAGCACTGTGATGATGTGAACATTACAACATGTTCAGGCTGGAAATAGCCCCATGACCCAGTCCAATCTGAAGAAAAGACTTAAAGATGCAAGGATTTTTTTTTTTTTTACACAATGCTATCATTATCATTATATCTAAAAAGCAACAAGAAAAAACATATCCTCCATTATCACTCAACACCACAGGGTAGAGGGAGTTCACCTGGACACCAGCAACTTATACAAGCATCATTACATTAGGTGGATGTATAAGCAAAAACAAAATATGTTTCCATTCAACAATATCATTTCAGTGTCAGTGTGGTAGGGGCTGTTCCACAGTCCATTATGGTTCAAATTAACTTTTTCAATAAAGTTTCATTGCAGTAAATTAAGCACATTCAACACTACAGTGCACAACAGACTTTGGCCCACCTGCAAACAGTATTAATTATACACAACTTCAATATGTACTCTCTCATTTACTGACGGTCACATAAAGCAGAGCAGAGAAGTGCAGTCATACTGGCACATTTTACTGTGGTGACACAATGCAAAGTCCTGCCATGGTGTGAAAAATCATGTAAAGTGAGCTATTGACTGAATTTTCTGGCAAACGGAGTTTGAAGTTCTATAGTAGCTTAATTTGAAATCATATCTGTGAGTTTCCCTCAGCTCTTAGAGCAGGTCCTGTGTCTTTATGTGAGCGTCACCCCCTCTGTTGTAGTAGCACTGCTGATCAGTATTCAGTTCAGTTCAATACTTTATTGTTTATTGTGATTGTCATAAAAACACAGGTATAAATAACAATGAGATGTTGTTTCAAAATCTTAGTACTGGCATAGCAGAAGTATTAAAAAGTGCAAAACGTTCTTCCAGAATATTAAATATATATCCACTATATGTACTGTGTAGCTCAACAAAACATCAATAACACCCATTGCACGCTCAGTTGTTAGACAGTAACAGTTCAGCAGCTGATAAAGGACCCTCATTACTCATCAAAATGTGCAAGAGAAACAAAGTGTAGCAGTGCAAGATTCAAGTCCATCTTCTGTCATTCACCGTCTTTCATCTTCAGAAAGAACAGGGGTTGGGGCAATAAACTGTGATGGGTGGAATGTTGTGTGAGAACTGCAACAATGCAAAGTCCATTTCACAGACTTGCTCCATGCTCCATGTTACACTGTAAGAGAACAGCAGTTGACACACTCCGCCTCTGTTTGTGGTTTTGTATTGCGGAGTTCTTTGTGTGTTTACAGCTGATATGTGGATTGAAAAAATGCACCTGGCTGTCTAACTATTCTACAAGTATCCCAGGAATAAGAGGATATCACAGCACAGGAACCTTCGAGTCATAAGGGGCACCATGAGGCACTTCTGTGGCCTCAAACCTGCAGAGTTCTGGTATGACAGAAAGCAAGTGCACGTGCTGAATAACTTCATCCTCTCTTTCTCTTTAACTAGAATGTGCTCCGTGTCACAGCACTCAGCCAGTTAGATGACAAATGCACCACATTGTACAGCAGAATAATTTTTTTGCCAGGAGTTGGCAGAAATAATAACGTCACTGCAAAGAACCCGCATGAAGCAATCTGCTCTTTGCCATCGTGAGTAATATATTATTTCATTTTGCATACTGTACAGAAGTGGTTGGATCTTGCACTTCCCATGCTTCAGCTTCAGTAAGTCCCACCTCACTGGGGTCATGTCTGCACCTTCATCTCCTCCTTTACAGAGGAGGAGGTGAGGGTGGAAGAGGCAACATCCTGGAAAAGCCAATGACCTGGATGGTCAGACTCAGACACACCTGGTGTGTCATCTGTCTATCTGTCTATCTATCTATCTATCTATCTGTCTATCTGTCTATCTGTCTGTCTGTCTGTCTGTCTATCTATCTTGTATCTATCTATCTATCCATCCTTTTCTCCTCTGACCCACTGAAAGATTGCACAAAAAAGAGTGAGCAAAATCTTAAGCACCAAACACCCCTCCACTTTCCTTTAACCTCCGTCACTATGTCCTTCATGAGGAAAATAGGTTTTCAGAGGCAGAATGAAAAAAAAAGGAGTTTCTCGGATCACATCCATGAATGCAGATTTGCCAGTCTGTGTCAAAAATTCATACTGTTTCCAAATAGTCTCTGAAATGATACAGCCCATAAAGAGTGGAAAAAGCCCATTATCATTCTTATGGCGCATTGGAAGATCTTCAACCCCTGCTATGGCCAATCAGGGAAGAAGAGAGCTTTCCAAAAGTTGAACTCTGCAGGGAGCCACAGCCTCATAGCAAACTGAAATGTTCCTCAGGGAAAAAAGCTATTCAGCAGAGCACAGGTTTTGAGACAGTCATAGAGGAAATCTGCTTTTCTTTATGGAAATTAAAGACAAAAATCCAAGATTGATTTGTAGCACTAAAAGGGAATTCTGCCCAGAAGTATAAGTCAACTGTCATCAAGACAGAAAGAAAGAAAGAAAGAAAGACAGAAAGTGTCGTGGCAGAAAGAGGTGGATTAAGAGACAGATGGTCGAGACACAGATGTCAGATGGGGGGTCTCTTTATTCACAGTGTCTCAGAACTCAACATGTCTTTTTATATCATCAACAGAGTGCGTGTGTGTGTCTGTGAATGTTCTCATTCGTCCTTGTCATTGTTATCTCTCTCTCAAATTAAATCGAAGGCAACTGGACTAGTCTGACGAGTCAGACTAGTGCAGACTAGAGAGACCAATGCATACGAACTGATGAAGCTGCTTGGATAAGAGGCGAAACGTCTTCCACAGACAAATACAAGTCCAGTTGCCTTCGATTTAATTTGAGAGAGTGTGTGTGTGTGTGTGTGTGTGTACTCCTCCATTTCCCTGTATTTCCTGATGTTTCCTGTCGTTTGGTGGACTGACATGTTCAGCATTAGTACAGGTCATGGTGACCCGGCTCTTATGGTGACCTATCTCTCATTCTCCTACAAAAGAAAGAAAGAAAGAAAGAAAGAAAGAAAGAAAGAAAAAGAAAGACAGAAATATATTTTAGCATGCTAACGTGTCTCCTCACTTTCCTGTAGCATCACACTGTAGCCTTACATCTGTCATGAAGGTGTAGCACTGCTCAAAGGAAGTATTTTTGCTTCTTGTCTTGTAAATGCAACACTGGCTGAAGCTGATGTCAGTCATCACCACCTGTTCCCAGCAAGAAACCGCATTCAGCAACCCCTCAAAGTAAAAGTAAAAACATGTATGCTTACATCTTAATTTGGGGGATAATTGAGATTTGTAAATTCCCATTTGATGCATAATTGCATGTCATGTTATGTCATGTTGTGAAATGTTTATGGCTGTAGGTAGCTGTGAGCCTGTTTGGCATGCCAAAGCAGAGGGACCATGGATACAACCAATGAAGTAAATGGTATCTTTATTCCATTTGGATGAGCTAGCTCCAACATTTTGCTCACTGAAGAGGCCTCTTTGGGCATTTGTTGTAATCCAGTCATTTTAATCCTGCAATCCTGAGTCAAAATGTCTGCCTCAAAAAAGCTCTGTTGATTTTGATAATTGTCATTTTGTGCATTTGTGTAGCTGATTTGAATGAAAACTGTTCAGAACTTGTACTTGTTTTTCAGTGAATTGGACTCTTAGTCTCATTTTGCAGCATCATGTCCCTGCATGCCCTGAGAAAAACAACAGGAAGTCCTAACCGTTCACACATGCTGATATATTCCATCGATTCGACTGCTCTTGTAAATAGCCACAGCTGCAGCGTGCTGATTTGGGCCACTATCTACCTCGCCACACTTTGCATTTTACAGCGTTTTTGCGTGGGCCCAAACAATCAGATTTATCGAAGGTGTGTATGCTGCATTAATATGAAAAATGGAATGTGTTGTGCTGGTTTGTCTTGTGGGAGCTAGTTAAGTCTTCAGTCTTCTCTGCTTTCTACTGTTTCTTTTTAATCCTCACACAACTCTGAACAAAACTCTTGGAACAGCACATGAACACAGGTCCGGGAACAAATCTTCAGAAAAGCTTTAGGTTTTTAACATCCCTGGGGTGAAGCTAAACAGTTTTCCTCCAATTTTCCTCAGTGAAACATTTAAATACAACTAAAAAACAAACAAAAAAAAAACTAAATTTAAACCTAAGTTTGATTGGCTTCTATACTCTGTGGGTTTCCTCTGGGTTTTATTATCCAGCATGTTTTTACATTTAACTTAATACTATTCGACAAATAGAATCTAACATGTACAGGAATAAATGTGAGCAACTAGCATAAAGCCAGATGACGTTTATGAGCATGTGGGAAAAGACACATCCTCAAGATTATTTCATCAGGTAGTCTGTGTAATTATTTATCTGTGTTCATTTGTTAATTTGATCAACCCTGAACCACTGATTGTACAAGTGAAGTCAGTACAAACAAAAATGGATGGAGGATGGACATCCAGGTATTTAATATTGCTTCTGATGGTCATATAGAGTTACTTACATTTGTAACCCACATGTGGACTTGTATGGAGAGAGTGCAACTTCCAGTATTTGGGCCTCAGTTGCAGTTGATGGCTGGGTGGGTGATGGAGGGAATGATAGAGTGATACAGATTCTTTCCACACTCACACCTCAGTTCAGAGCTCAGGATGGCATCCTTGCTAAAACAGACCACCACACTCACTTCACACAGTGACCAGCCAGATGTGTGTAGGTGAGAAGTGAGACGTGGGTTGAACTTTTCAGCACCATGTGGTGAACCATCATGACAGTGCACAAGATCACGAGAGTGCCAGTATCCATCTGTGTCATCCTTCCTTTCCTCTCTTCTTTTCCCACCTTCAAGTTCAGGACAATTACAGACATGGCTGCATTTAAACAAACTTTACAAAGTTAAGATTGTCTGAAAAAGTCCAATGTTCCACTGAAATTATCACCACAAAAGCTACAAAATGACACCCTCACAGAGCAGGTGAAATCTGCACACCACAAACAATAAATCACAGACAAACAATAATTACCACTTCCTGACCAATCAGCACGGGTAGATAACCCTAAGTCTCAGCTCATTACTCCTTATCTCAGCTGTCACCCTCCTGGATTAGCAGGAAACACTTTGCAGAGAAAATCATTAGTTTTACAATTAGTTTTATTGATACTAACATGTCTGTCTGCCCACCGTGCTCTCATGTCCACTCGTCACCTTTCTTAAGTTCACTTTGTACCAAAATCAGTAGGAGGAGAAGTAAGAGCACAGTGTTTGCGTGTGTATGTGTGTGTATGTGTGTGTTACTGCTCTGACTTGCATAACGAAGGAAAATGGTCTGAAATAACCAAATTCTGTGTGTGTGTGTGTTCTCACTTAAAAATACCCATTCATTAAATGGCATTATGAAACTTGCTTTTGAGCATGGGTGGCCTCAGGGACTTTCAATCTTGAACTTATCCTCAGAGTCATGCTTTTCTCATGAATTAACAAGAAAAAAAAGCATTTCTTAGCCCATGTTACTCCCCCCACCCCACCCACACACACACACACACAAAAAGGAAAAGAAGAAAAAGTAAATATTTGAATAAAACGTCACCTTAAATTTTGGCAAATGGTTTGAAAAGTGCAGTGTTTCTCATTAAACTCAGTCGAGTTCACTGCAAATGCCTTTAAATCAAAGTGTCATATCCTTTCTGTGATTGCTCATTTATACACAAATGAACGAACATGCCATTGTCACAGCATTTAACTGGGGTTAATATAAATACAAGTGGTCAACAAAACAGGTCCAGGAATATACAGCTGCCCAGAACAGTAAACAGTGGCCTGATTTGGAAAGGTACAGCGATGAACATGATCACTTTGCATCTCTCTCTCTCTCTCTCTCTCTCTCTCTCTCATCCCTCAGCTGTAATTTAACGACCGAATACAGCCAGGCATTTAGAGAGCTGTGACTCTGCATGAGCCTGCCAATAACTAAGCCTTTTACTGTGTTAATGTAGAGGATTCTTTTTTTTGTCCCAGTGCCATTTGGTTTGAATGCATTGTCTGGTTTTTGGCCAGCGGCTACCCCATGAAAAATAAAGAAAGAAAAAAGAAAGTAGGAATCAATATTAAGTCACTCGCAAGTATGTAGCTAGTAATTCACTGTTGTCAGATCACAAAGAAACTTGTTGGCTCTACTAACATCTATTCACCCACGAACAATTCATCCATCGATTCAAACGCAAAATCACACCAAACACAAGGAACTCAGTTGTAGTGTTCCCGTGTAGCTTCTGCCAGAAGCTGCAGCGCTGAAGTGATGAATGGCTTTGAAAAAGGTAAAACTTTTTCTTTTTTTGGGTCTTGTTATTCTGTTTTCTTCAGCACTGAGGAGAAAGTTGTTGGATTTGTTTGCACTACAGGAAAATCACAGTGCTGATGTTGTTGCTGTCCAGCTGCAATCGCTTCATCTCTTCTCTGAAAATGATACAGTGTTTGAGGTCCATCATCCATCATCTGTTGCTGTGCAGGCACATGAGGGAGTTGGACCCCCTGCCTGCATACAGCCCCCAAGGGTGGTTAGGGGGGTGGGGATGATTTTGACTGGTAACAGTCTGCTACAAGTAAAACTGACAAAGATGGACACCCATTCACTTAGCATATCTAGAGTGAAATCAGTGTCATGTTTAAACAGTGTAAGAGGCTGCATCATTAGGGGACGGGTTGTTCCAGGCACCAGTGGGACTGGGAGGACAATCTTAGAAATCAGTTTGGATGTTGTCTAGCAAGGTGAGCTGGGTGTGTGAAATAAAATGAAGTGTTGTGTCTCATCTCAAATTCAGTATATTCAGTTATCTCAGAAGAGACCGTCTTGATTCTCTTGAAGCTGATGACTGATCAGGTATCCAAACTCTATATTTCTGTTATTGATCGACTTGATTGCCGGTCATGCTGTGTTGACTGTGGGTTTTGTATTTGTTTGCTCTGAGCCACGATAGGTTGTAGTCCACAACCATGACCAACAATAATGAAGTAGCACCAGTGGTATATAATACTATACTACAATTACTAGGCAGTAATTTATGCTTTGATCTAACCAACAGTGGTCACATTAAGTTATACAGCTGCAAGGTACACTGTCATGCACATGGTTGGCCAGTGCCATTGAGTCAGGGGCTGTGTTGGCCTTTGCAACAGCAAAAGTTGAGCCAGGTTTAACTTATTTGTTGATCAGCCTATAGCAGAGCCCTCTGTATGGGTACCCCAGCTTCCCCTGTTCAAATAATTGACAGGGGCTGTCTAAACACCTGCTAGTAAACCTGGTATTTAAAATGCATCCTCATTGTCTCACCTGTCTCAGCATCTCTGTGTGCAAATTAGTTTGCTGGGACTGTTGGACTTTGCAATAAACAAAGAAAACATCCCAGGTATCAGACTGGCAAAACACATGCTAATGCAAAGGGTAAATGCACTGAGAACACACACCGTGATGTAAATGTAATCCGATTGGTCAGACCAACACTGGAGGTGGTCTGACTTGCATGTTGATGGGTTCTCAGACAGGCATTAATAAAATCCATACACCCTGACACCTTATTTATAAAATGGGATCACACTCACTCTCTATCTCCCTATTAGCTGAAGCTGCCCAGTAAAAACTATGTGCAGTAACAGTAGCAAGGAAGATTTCCCTTGCAGGAAGTTATTTAAAAAACAAAACAAAAATGTCTCTCAATGACACTGGTTTGCTTGACCTGTTGTCAAGCCTGACCACCTTATCTCATAACTTGACATCCAAACAGTGAGGGCAGCAATAAGAGAACAAGAAGGCAAAAAGACTTACAGTGTAAATTCAAAGATCTGATAATTAGACATCATTTCACACAGTATATGATTCAACCAAAGAGCACACAGTATGAAATGACTGAATATGGAAAAAACAAAAAGGAAAACAAAAAGCACTACTTTGTTTGAAAAGAGTACAAAAACAGAGAGGTCGGTCTAACTAGCATTAAACATGATTCTCCATCCACCAGCTCTCATGTCTCAGTTACAGTAAAACAGACACTCAGTCAAACAAATTATACCAGGTTTGTATTGTTTCCATTCTGTACTACTACTACTGTGCGGGTTTTGTAGGTTAGACCTGCTCACACTGATATAAAAGCATCAACTTTGTTTACGAGTAACCTGAAGTGATGCTGATGTAATGTGTTTCACCTCTGAAGAGCCACAGCTGCAGTATGGTGTTGTCCTGACAACTGTTTCTATGGGGTTTAAAGAACAACCTTTGATCAAACTTTCATCAGTGATTATGACAAAATTTGTCAGACCACTTTCCTCACCAATATATAATATTGCTTAAAAGCAGTGTCTGTGAATGTTCTCATGCATCCAGGTCATTGTTCTCTCTCTCTCTCTCTCTCAAATTGAATCGAAGGCAACTGGACACTAAGTTGTGATGTTGTGACTATTCGTCTGTGTCATTCCCCTCTTGCTGTCAAGTTTTCCACTGTTTGGGCTTACCATGTGTTTTACCTGTGTCTCATTGTCTCCCCATCCCCTTGTGTATTTAAGCTGTGCTCTCCTTCCCTTCTGTGCCAGACTGTCTTTTCTGATTCCCCAGTGAACATTGCAGCAATCTTCCCTCATGTGTTTTGTGCATCAACCCAGTTCATTTTCTGGTTAGCTAGACTAGTTTGTCTGGCGATTTTGATGCCTCTGCCTATGATTATTGGATCCTCTGGTTTTTGACATTTGATTGCATAAATCAATTTGCCTTTACACTACCTGCCTGCATTTGTCTCTGCATTGTGAATCCACCTGTCTAGTTTGTTGGTCACAATAGTCAGCAGCTTGGCTTGGCCATGACTAACCCTAAGAGTCTACTCAATAGCCACTGTGAGTCAGTGTTATTTTCTGAAAACAACTTCCTGTAGCCTCCAGCCTGCCCTGAAGATATAGCACTGCTTAGAGGACGTATAAAATGCAACGATGGCTGAAGCTCTTATCAGGCAACAATCCACAGAGAAACCTCACATACAGCCCAAAGGGGAAAAAAAAAAAACTCCAAATAAGATAGCATGAGATGTGATGACTTTCTGAACTGACTGTTCTTACACAGGGAGGTCAGGCTGGGGTCACAGTGTAAAATAGGAAACATCTCCCAGAACTCCAGGAGCTGCCAAATCCTCCAGTCCTGCTGGTCCCATCATTGTCTAACTCTTGTCACTATGGTTTGAAGAGAAGCCTTGTGTCATCTAGATTATATTGCCTTAGTTTTGATTGTGTTTACATTGAGCCACTTTTCTTAAGACAGCTGTGTTTCATCAGATGACACAGAATATATGGGCAGATACTTCATGTAACACAGGAAAGGCACAACATGTTCAAAATATTGTATGTCTGACTGTCGGGAAAATTCTTTTTCACCACACTGTGCAATTAACACTGATATTACCGGCAGAAATATGGACAGTACGTTTTTAAATACCAACTGATGCACCTGAACACATCATCAGTGATGTAACCTGGGTTTCGTGGGTGTTTTCAGTCCAGGCGACCCTACCGCGGTTGATCAGACTGCAGTGTGTGTTCAGGTGGCATCCATATGTCCCCGTGGACCTTCTCTCCTGACAGCCATCTCAAATCCTCTACAGCTACTTCGATGGGCATGCACCTCGCCTTCCAGCCCTGCTCTGGCACACTGAGCTACAGACTGTTGTTCACATGTGAGTCAGATCTGTGGTCTTGACTAGTCTTCTTGACCTCTTTACTTTTCTAATACAATAGGCCAAGTCATTTATTTGATTGATGATGACTGATGAAAATCCTACACACTGTTGGAAAAATCTATATAGAGCTCATACTTTGAATGTGCATGTGCACGTATCATAACTAGTAACTTGCGTGTAGGGTCCACCATTATATCTTGCACCAGGTCCCATGATTCAGTTGTTATGCTGCTGCCCAGAATCCATGACAGTGATTGGAAAACAGCATGAGATGTTCAAGGAGCTGCAGGTACCAGGCCCTCCATGCAGAGGGCACAACTGTGAGGTGCTGGTTACATGGCTTATTGTGCTTGCTTTACCTGATGGCCTATCATTTGTGTAAATTACAGATATAATTGATAGCTACGTAATATCCACAGTTCAAACATAATCAAACCAAATACTAATGATCACCAAAATACAAGAAAGAAAATAAGTGTTTGGACCCCGGTTAACCTTCACTGAGAGTTCTTCACGGTGGCAGAAGATTTGAGGAAATACGCATTGTGTCGTCAAGGTTACCACTCAGTCAGCTGCATCCCGGCCAGGACTGCCACTTCATTCCTGAGAGCAAAATCCAGCGTGGAGAACAACATCTTCGTGCTGAGAGCATAAACAGGATAAGGTATATGGTGCTGAATGAATATTAAACATGTTTATTGAAATTACACAAAAGACGAAGAAGCTCCCAAGAAAATGGGCTTCTGTGGATTTCTAGTCATCGGATCTGCCCACTTGCCAACTACATTTTCATCAAGGGTTTCTAAGATTCTCTCTCATACACACACACTCACACCCACACACACACATGCTAGCAATTTGCATTTCAAAGACTTCTTGTGTTGCAAAAACTATCTGACTACATGCTGCACAGCTGGGGACAGTCAAACAGAGACAGAAAGAGCAAAGACTTTAAACACCAGATCAAAGAGTAAGACAGCGCACAACAACCTGAAGGCCACGAAGGCAACACGGCTGCATGCTGAGATATCGAAGCTGACAACTGGGACAAATACCTCCAGAGAATTAGGACGCGTCTCCGTCCTTCAAAAAAAAAAAAAAAAATTCCAGGGTACATTTTCTTAACGGATAACCCTTTGTATTTTGAGATTATTGAATTATCTGCTCATTCTTTTATTTTATTGTTTTAACATAATCGTCAACATACATAATTTTTCTAAATACACAATGTGGATTTCCCTGGAAGAAAAAATGTTTTTTGTGTACCAAAATGTATGATCATCAACTGTATGGTTCCCTCAATGCGAAGCCCCCTGGATGTATACATCTGTTATTATTTGGTGTAGCTGGTGATAACACAAGTTACTATGAAAATACAAACAATTCTACTCAAATTATATATATTTGTATATATTTTACATATTCACACTGCACTAAATTATAACTACTTTTATTAATTTTTTATACAAAAAATGCAAAACATATATAAAATTTGTTGTTTAATCCCTCAACATCCAAGTCCTTCTATGTTTCTTTTGTCTTTACATTTGAAAGATGAAATAATGTGTGTGTGCTTGAGTTTATGATTGATGATTTGATCTCACTATGTTGGGACATCTTCTTATATCTGTCTGTCTCAGATGAGAGTTTTGATTCCTGCCTTACGCCTGTGTTTCAGGACACGGTTGACACAGGAAAGGTGGGTGGTGATGTGAAACATTTCCAGTGTCTCAGTACTCATGAAAAAGTGATTAGAGACTAAACAAAGGTGATGGACAAAGTTGAGCACTGAGCTTTACCTGGTTTGGAAAGCTGAGAACAGAGTCAAGTACACTGTTTCCCTCTGTTTCCACAATGTATGTTAAGCTATAGCTAAACATGTCAGGCTCTATACTGTACCACATAGACATGAGATTCACACTGACTGCCTGACCACACTGACTGGTTTATCTGAGTGGTTGTACTGTGAACGCGTAAAGCAACACAATGTAGTTTTTGGCCTTACATGTTTCTAAACTCATTTAAGTCATAGAAATATGGTTAATAGAATGAATTGTGCTGATCGCACCTGCTTTAAAGAGAGGTTTGTACAGAATCTACTTGAATAGACAATCTGCCATAGCACAATAGTCTCTCATGGTTCAGTGAGACGGCACTGGCTATTTACTGGTGCAGCTCCATTCATTCTGCTACTGCAGGAAAAATGCTCTAGATTGTGTGAATTTCTTTAAACCAATCGCAACACAACCAGATGAAAATGCTGTGGACTGTTTCCACTGTGCACTGAGCACTGCTGTTATGTGGTGGTTGAATGTCCAAGTTCAGTGCTATCAAAGTTACTTTCAGAGCTGTGAGGACATATTCATGTTGAGTTGAGTTATAAATGTCATCTTTCACTGTGTATTGTCATTCTAATCAATAGCCTGAATGATCCTATTCAAACATTGCACCACTTTTTGGTTAATAACAGCTTGCCTTGATGTATTGCCAAAGCCACAGGAGGTAAATCTGAGCTGACAGCAAGAGGCTGGACTCTCTCACATTCATGACACTTAAGTTTCAATTTTGTGAACAAAAAGACAGTGGGGAGAATGGGAGGGCTAAAGGGAAAGAGCCAATGCCTGATTTTACTAATGGAATATATTTTAAATGCCCTTGCTAATCTCCCAGTGGAGAGCAAAAGAGGACACGGTCCTGATTGGATGACAGAGTTAGAGCCATAATGAGAGAGAGTGGAAGAGATGAATAGATATCACACAGAGAGAGGCCATCTTTAGTTAAATGCAGACTAAAAGAGTCTGATTCCCACAGCAATGAGTCTAATCTGCCACATACAGGGTGGGTTAATGACCAGAGCACGAGGGAGAGGGGAACTAGATTGAGGGAGTCATTTAAAACCTTCTGTGCAGCGAGTGTGATGTCAGACCGTGATGTGGCACAAATCAGGCGTTATAAATCACCAATCAAATAAATAAATAAATAAATAAATAAAAATAAAAAGAGGTTCTGGTCCATGTGGTCCACAGAGGACAAAGCCTTTGTAGACCACATAAACCACGTCATCCACAAGATGCAGCCCGTTAATTGAGACAAAGCTTATTCTGAAGTCTTTAACTGGTTGTTTTCCTTGAATGCAAATATACTTTCAAACTCCACATTTTCTTTTCATGTTTGAATAAACATGGTGGTGAAGACTCCACAGCAGCAGTTATCATGTTTAGTTGTTGGTGACAGCAGCAGCTTAGTGTTGTGAAGGTCAAGTAGCGTTCATGATGAGTTGATAATGAGAGGAGTAGCTGTGTCTGTGTATCTGCTGTGGTGCTGTTAAGTTGTTTGTAACTTGGAGAAAATAATGACATTACTTTGGGTATTGACAATGTTTCAAGTATCTAATCCAAAACTTATTCTTAGTATTGAGTTGTATTGATTAGTATTTTAGTTAAAAAAAAAAAAAAAAAAAAAAATGACAACAGTACTCTCAGGGAACAGATACTTACATTAGGGGTTTTATACCTAGACCTATTGAGGAAGGTGACAGAAAATGAAGTGGCACCTTCTTACTCAAACCCAAAATCAATAACAATAAATGACACCTGTGCTGACCAGAATAACAAGCAGGAACCCAATAAGAAGCAGGAAAACATGACTCATCATTTGAGTTTTGCATTAGGTAGAGATGAAACCGTAAAATGATTTACAACGGCTTGCATTATTTTAGTTCCACATAACCAGAAGTTACATTTTGTTAAACTTCATTCCTTTATTCAGCAAAATATGTCTTCAGCACTAGCAGGCAACTTCATTGTTGACTCTTGGTCAGACTGGTAAGTCCACAGCCATTAAAGAACACTACAAGATGCATGATGTAGTCTTAGCATTGTTTTGCACAGAAAGAATGTTACTCTTTGTCTAATCCCTGCTGTGCTGCCTGCAGGCTCCACATAAAATTAGGCAACCAAAACTACTTCATTAAGATTTTTGGGGAAAAAATCACAGTTATGGACAGATGGATATCAAATAATAGCTACATGAAATGGGAGAATAAATACATCTTTTTTAAGAGGATTTTCTCTACAATGTTGAGTGTCCTAGTGACAGTATTGTCCTTTGCAATCTTCCACCCTGAGGGTTAACATCAGTGGTGACTCGGTGTTGACAGAGCATGCAGCAGTATTGTTTTAAGGATGTTAAATCTACAAAAAGACATCATGCACAGTCACATGAGGGAGGAAGAAAAGGGCATAAAGAGAGAGGGAGTTGTCACCCTTGACCGATATGAGAGAGGAGATTGGAGGGAAAAGAGGGACCAAGGGAGAGGCATCGCCCCAGGCCAGAGTGAGAGAAAACTGAAGTGACACACAGAAATAAATGTCACCCCACAGCCAAAGGAAGAGAGAGGGGGAGGGAGTCAAAGAAAGAACTGAGAGACAGAGAAAGGCAGAAGGGAAGTTGCCCACAGCTAGAGGGGAAGTGGGGCTTTGAGAATCCAGTGGAGGGTCAAAGTGACTTCATCAATCACAGCAGACACCTCAGTGAGAGACAAGAGAGGAAATGCAGAGTTAGGACTTGCGGCACTCTGATCACTTGTTAAAGCACAGCGATGTTCAGGCGCCCTGGAAGGTTTCTGTTCAAAGGTTGGAGGTGGGTTCAGCTGGTTTTACACAGAGAAGCCTCTGTTTGAGGCTGCTGGTCAGCGTTCTGGTCCAAACAGGGAATTGGACATATATTTACCTCAGAGGCTGCTGGGAGTTTCTTTAAATGAAGTAAAGTGTCCGACAGGCAGGCAGTGTTTGATGTTGTGCTGAGGTTAATGGAAAGGTTTGTGGCACGCTGAGATGCTCACAGTAACAACAAGGAGACAAGGCCAAAAGACTCAATAAATCAAATTATTACAACTATTAATATCAGAGCACACCACCCTCTTTTTATTTTCATCTGTACTTCTTGAGCATCTTTTGAACACACTTTATGAACACAGTTCCACATGCAAGGCCTTTTCTCTGCAATTTTACACAGTCCACACGGTCTACGGGGGCAACTGCTTTGAAGGCATCTCCAACGGCCACGTCAACCGTTGGTAATTGGGACGGTCTAGCCTTTGGAGCATTTGGTGGTTACACATGTGGTTACACATTTCCTGAATGTCAAACATTTGCAAGCTTGCTTTTTTACATTTCCAAAGGCTACTCAGCCTCTCACATTGCAGAGCCAGCAGAACCTGCTCAGCGGGTGACCATAGTGCCAAGCCAGCAGCAAAGCAGGGTTACCATGGCATACCATGAGTCGGCTCAGCATTCCGATAACTAGCATGCTAGGTGGGTAAAAATGAATGGCACACAAAGACTCTTGGGATATGGGAGGCTATGAAGGATAGGTGCAGTGTTTCCTTCTAAACAGGCAAGAGAAGGTTGGATTTGTCGGCCGAATTTAGAGGAGCCTTTGAAGTGGGATAGAACTTGTTGCGATGCTGTGACGCCTTCAAATGCCACCTCTGAAGGATGCAGCCGCTGAATTGGGACACTGCTGAAATCTCAGCATATGCTCTCTAAAATCAGATTTTGCCTCTTTATCATGTGTCTGAGGGGAAAGGAAGGGTTGACCTCTAAATCTTCATGTCATGATGGAAGTGTGACAAATCCATGTGATTTTCGATGTGGTAAGATATATCACTTCTCTGCAGAAACCTGTGCATCGTAGAGGTCTCCATCCACTGAACAACAAAGCATTGAATTTCTCTTTGGGGACTGATAATGTAATTCTTATTTTCAATATGTCATGAAGAATTTTCAACCTTCTCAGGAGGTATTGTGACATTCCACCACACTTGTGCATACTTCTGAGTAGCTCTGACTGCCTAAAAAGGCAGAGTGTATATTCATTGTGCACCCACGTATGTATTCCCATATTACCGATATAATAGTGAAACACTGTGCTACTGACTTCATCCTACAGCACATCACATTATTATTTAAACAACCTGTGTGTTGGAGGGGAAAATGACAACTGTGTTTGTCTGACACCAGTAAAGACATTTGCATTGTGCCAGGTCTTTGATGTACATAGGTGGTTGATGTGGGAATGCACTGTTGAAAGGAATGTAGATCGTTCCTCCTCCGTTTTCTTCTCACCTTAGACTCTCTATGCTTCCTCACTGCAGCTGCTAGAAATCAGTCCATTTTGCCACATGCATCGCTGAATGTTAACCAGTTCTATTTTCTACTCTTTTTCTGACACTGCCTCCCTTTCAGTTGACAAGCACGCCTCACACTTTAAAAAAGGAAAAACTTTCAAATTAAAATCCAGAGAATGTTTTTCAATGAGCCTTTGCCTATACTGATTTATATGTGGAACATACCTATAATTTGGACATCATGACCTGTACATGTCCCCAATAATACACATAATACAAAATTTGCTGCATAATATATAATTTTTTCGAGATACATTTTGAAATGAAAGATTTTGGTGTTGTAAAGCTCACTTGTTAGAACAGGCACCTCATAAACAGAGGCCATAGTCCTTCCTACAGTGACCCTGGGCTCGATTCCACCCGGCTGCCCTTTGCTGTGTGTCATTACCCCTCTCTCTCTGACCATTCCCTGTCTCTCTTTAGCTGTCATGTCAAAATAAATGCATAAAAAGTCAGGTGAAAAAGGCTACCTGAATCTCAGAAAGTACAGGTACATCTCAATAAATTTAAATATGTTGGAGGTCAACAGTCTTACCCATGATAGTGAAGTCTATTGAACCAGACAAGGAGAACATTTAAAGGCTCAGGAAACCTATGCAGGTGTTTTATTTATTTATGTGTTTACTGAGAAGCACCTGTGCCAATTCTGATTTACTGTCTGTCAACATGCAGTTCAGTTGAAGCCCTGAATAATCAATCCATCTTTCAGATTTTATAGACTATACTGTACCCTTCACCAAGGATAGTACAACAAAATAATGTAGATGTGGCAAATGAGACTTATTCATGCACACATTAGGTAATGTAGATGTTAATATGTAATATATATATATATATATATATATATATATATATGCACATATATATATATATATATATCGCAATAGACAAGCCCATTAAAGTGGTACTCATTACATTTTCAAGCAAATGTCAGGAAAGATAGATTTTAGGTTTACATTCATTGAAGTCAACATTTTCCTGCCCAAAGATCCTCAGGCCAGCTGTTCTAACAGCTCAGAGCACAGGAGCTAAAAGCTGCCTCACTACAGGTTTTTGTCCTGCACTTCAGACAAACTGAAAGGCCAGTGCCAGAGAACCTGAGGGGACATCCTGCTCCCTACATTAAAAGCATTTTTAGATAAGTAACCCAGTGCAGGACCATGTTGTGATGTCTGGGACTAAAGGAGTAAGGCACAAGGACACATGGTATAAAGAGCAAAAAATAATCTACTTTCTGTACCATTTCTACCCAAATTCATAGTCAACTGTCGACAATCATTTGTAAACTGTGACCATCCTTTTTAAACTGAAATCAACTAAATGTACTAAAAACTGTAATAATTCCTTTAAAGGGGACATATTATTGAAATATCACTTTCTGAAGGCTCTTTAACATATATTTGGCTGTTTGTTTTGCCTTCTGGCCCCAAAATGTGAGAATTGACAAAAAAAAAATCTGAAATCTTCAGGCTTCACAGGTTGAAATCCATGTCATTTTTCAAGCTGTTCCCTCAGTTGTCTGATAATGATGTCATTAGTTTTCAAATTTGCAGAATACCACCCCTACCTGGTACTGGTAGAAGGGGTGGGGCGGGGCTAGCAGTGGTTCATTTACATTTAAAGGGACAGGCACTGAAACAGACCGTTCTGAACAGGGCTGTTTTGAGCAGATGAAAAGATCTGTGATGTTTGATCCTTGGGGTGTTTTGACTAAAGCATGTCACAGACATGTCTTTAAGACACCTGGGAACTATTTAAATTTGGAGAAAAGAGACAGAATATGTCTCCTTTAATAATCTTAACATAACTGACCTAACAAGTGTTTACAAGAGATAATTCATATGTTACCAGACATTTAAGTGCTGGGCTCAGTGAATGTGACAATAATTATATGTACAACAAAAGACAAAAAAAAGTGTAAACCTTTTCTTTCTTCATTATGAAATGTAAAATACTGTCAGTTTGTATATTTTAAGCTTTTATTTTCCTATACAATGTATCAGAGTCTTAACTTTTGCTGGTGTCTGTTGTGTCTATGTGTTGTGTGCATGATTTGTATTGTGTGTGTGTTGGACCCCAGGAGCAACAGCCATGCCATTAGGCAAGTGCTAATAAGGATCCATAATACAGTAAAGTAAGAGGTGTGGAAATGTGTAATTTGGTAGCAAAAGCACCCTACTGACACTATGGTTTACAGTAATATCTCTTTGTCCTGCCATTGACACCTGGGATCCACACCCATGGTGCCAAGCTGCAGACTGTTGCACTCCAAGGTGTCGCTTCATAAAATGGATTTGGTCAGTTGCAAGACCAGGCAGAGGCTCCCAAGTGGTTTGGCAGCAGTACTGAGGATTCTCCCCGTCCAGAGGGACACTGTGCTCTCCTGCAGCTAAAAGATGTGAAACATTCCATTTGGCCTTTTGAAGCTCACACTCAATGTAGTTTCTTCTCCCTCTCAACAGCCTCCTCTGCATCCTTCACAACAAGGCCACGGGCCTCTTTTGTTTGTTTGTTTTTCTTTTTTTTCAGTTACTCAACACATGCATGTTTCTCCAGCCATCATGGAGATATAGAAAGTGCAACACTTAACTTCACATATCTTCTGAGCATTCTGTTTGACTTGTTGTCTCTATGAGAACACAGAGTTTTTCTGGGCCTGGATCGCAGTTCCAGGTTTTTTGCTGTGCTTTTTGCTCTCCACCAGAAGCAATAGATTTGAGGGCAGACCCTCCTCCCCTCCTCATTTTGCTGCCACTGCATTGCCGTTGTAGCATCTTGCTGAGCCACTTCCTTTGACAGTTTTATTTATGATTGCTAATTCATCCATCACAACTGGGTCTTTCTTAACTTTTCTGCTCAGTCATTTTGTGAATCATTTTGCTGTTTATTTTTGCTCTTGATCTGACTGAGCATGTTTTATTAGTCTCTCCACCACGTTCAGCTCCTCTCCTCCCCTCCCCCTGTGGAGGTTTCTGTTGGCGATATCCTCCCACCAATATTTCATATAGGCCACTTTTTCTTTAACTCTGCCTTTTTGGAAGTCTTTATTCTTAGCTCCTGTGGAGCTCTTTAACAAGGCCTCTGTGTGTGTCTCTTCCTCCTCGTTGTTTCTCTGTCTCTTTGAGCTGTTTCTTCTCCTTCATTTGCTCCTTTCAATAAGCAGCCACAGACTAGCTTTGAAGCTGCTCAGATTAACTGTCTACTGATCTCGTCTCAGAACTCTGTCCCCATCTTCGCCTCATCTCCTCCTCAGACTGACTTATTTGTTGTTTTATAATTCTCCTTCTGCACTGTCAGTTGGACTTCACGGTTGAATTATCTGACCCCAACAAAACAAATCTCTGTTGGTTTCATGACGTGCGTTCCACCCTTTGCTGCTTCTTCACTTCTACATGCTCAGAAGCAAGGATGTATAATTATTCCTTCTTTTGCTCCTGAAGCTTTCAATATGCCTGGAGCTTCCTTTCCTGGGCGTTCAGGAGTAGATCCTCTGGTCTCATGGCCAAATTCCAAAACTGCATAGGATTAGACTCCAGTAGACCTCGGTTGTTTTTCTTCTTTTTTATCCCTTTAGGTCAAGATTCTAACAGGTATGTGTAATGTTTGCTGGGTTGGGTCTCATACCGTCATACACTCTTGCCCAGGTGACCTAGCCAGAGTTGAGAAGGCCCCAACTTGCATCTCATTAGCATTAAACCACCAAATACTCAGTTTTAAACACAGCCACCTAGTCCCTCTCTGCCGCCTCCATTGCAGCTTTTATGGTTTGTTCTTAACAGGTTGTAAAGTCTTTAAAAGGCAAAGCCTCTGCAGCATACCAGTGGGTGGCTGTGAACTCACCATCCCTTTTCTGGCATTGCTCAGAGTCTCTGGTAATTGGTACATTTGCATGGCCTGTGACAAAATGAAAATATTTAGTTGTTAAATCATTGCTGTGCATCACTGAGATGAATCCTGTGTGGTATTTTCTTCGGTTTGATCAGCTCCATTTAAATGTTTCTAGGTGCTCTTCTTGCTCCACATCTACTGCAAATGGATTACTGAGGAGTTCAGACTTGTTTTCCTCGGCCTCACAGCTGAAATTTGACAAATGTTTACTGATTACATTCAGCAAAATTTTGCATCACCCTCTGGATGGATCTGATATGTGGCCTGCTCCTGCCCTGACCCCATGATGGATGTCATGGGGTTTCCATTCAGTTGTTTAAACATTACCAAAAAACTCCAGATCACAGATGATTCACCTCCATGAAGTTTACTTGGAATCTTGTGACACTATAAACACAGTAAAATGAGATATCTGTATTAACAAACAAGCCAAACACCACAGTATCTGGGTAAATAACACAGCTTACCTAGTTTAGCTGTGTAGCTTATATGATGAACTTAGCCTAGCATCACAGTTAGCGTCTTAGCCATCTCAATGATCTTACAAACTCAAAATTAGTGACAACTTAATGTTACATGATGAAAGACACTCACAGATGTTGCCTTAGCAAAGAGAGAGAAAGACTATGATCACCGCATGGCAAATTTACTTCCTGTTTCCCAGCATGCACTGCATCTATATTTTATTATTGGTTACAAAAAAAAACAAATCACACTGAACTGTGGTAACAAAATAACAAAAACATTTTCTAAAGGCATAATGATGGACAATACCATAGCTACTCAATACCATACCTGCACAATGTGACCAATTAGCTCTACAACTCACCCCTGCCTGTAACTGCAAACCCTATTCTAACCACACACTGTTCAAATAATTCAGTATCATTTTGTGCCATTTCATACATGAAACTGAAATAATATATCTTCAACACAAGGTAGCCTCATTCATGAAATGCATTTAAAATTGATATATATATATATATATATATATATATATACATATATTGTTTGTTTGTTTATGATCATAGCACGTCGCTAGTTATGTGTTTCTCTGTACTTGCTGTTGTCTGTTTTTGCAGTTTTCAAATAATAGTGTAAGAATTAATGATAATTTGTGTACTCAGAGTCAAGTCAAATCATCTGAGTAATATTATGCCCAGCAGGCACTCTCAGTGGTTAATAGAATCACATTTGCTAGTGCCTAATGTTCATGCCTTACATGTTTGCAACACTTTCACATGACTCCAATGCATGATGGTCTAGCTCAACAGATGCAACTGGACACTAGTGGTGCCTTGCAAAAATGATTTTGCAGTGGACAAAACTTGCAGTCTAAAATGTGCACATCTCTACACTATAGCGGATTACGGTGAGCAAGTGCATGTTCTGAACAGTACAAGAGAGTGTTGCATTCACTGTAATATGTCTTTGGTGCTTTTATTGTATAGCTTTAAGCCACACCTTGTTATACACCATGTGTGTGTTCACCTTGACCCGGCCCGCTGTAATCCCTCACTGGCTGACAGTTGAGTTCAGACAGCCTGATTCTGGGGCAGACCTCTTGGGCAGCCTGCCTCACAGCTAAAAGCCATCGTCTCTTCAATCCTCACCTCAAAGCAATCTATCCAGCCTTTAGAAGCTCTCTCTCTCTCTCTCTCTCTCTCTCTCTCTCTCTCTCTCTCTCTCTCTCTCTCTCTTTCTTTAAAGACCACAGTAGTTTACCTTGTATTGTCTCACCAACACAAAGATGTCAGTAAGACACATTCTGAGTCTGGTGATATCAGGCTCAATATCTACAATGTAGCCCTTTGCTGCATGTCACCCCCCCTCTCTCTACCTCCCTATTTCCTGTCTCTCTCAACTATACTATCAAATAAAGGAAAAAGGCCCAAAAAATATATTTATAAAGTTATAAAGTTTTCACCAAACAGGGTTACATTTACAGACTCCACATCAAATTCAGCTTGAGTCTGACTATGTATGGACGTGTGCATGTGCAGGTTTGGCTTCAGATATGATGTCTCTGCCAGGTAATTGACACATAATTTAAAACTGAAAACTTTTCAGGAAGCTCTTTGGACACCTGACACAAAACAGAACTTTTTAGAAACCATTGCTTTTAATAACCACAGTCTACTTACTGTTTGTGTATGGGCTTTGTAGGTAGCTTTGGTCAAGATAAGTGTTTACAGAGGCTTTAGCAGTGAGCAATAGCGAGTGTCTAAATGAAGGACTGTAATTAGAAGTTCTACAAAAAGGTAAAACCTCATCTTGAACTGCAAACCCTGGGAAAACAATGCAGGTATGATGAAGGTGAGTAAAGACCGTTCTTCCTCTGCCACAGGGTCATCAAGGAGGAGGAAGACAGTCTGATTTAAGTTCTGCACTCCTAAAGCCAGAGCGAGGAGTTAGCTTTAGAAGGTCACATCAATCTGTGCTGCATTTAACCTTTGTTTAATACTTGGAATACACTGATTGATGAGACCCTGTTTTCCACAAGGGCTGAGATCACAAACATGAGGAGAAACATAAACACAGGAAAGGAAGAGCAGAAAATGTTCACAGTCACTTGTTGATAATCTGTTCGAGCCTTCACTGACAATTGCTCAGTGTTCAATACACAAGAGGCATACTGATACACACACATTAGATCAATTTGATAAGTTTAAATCAAATATATATCATGTTATAGGAGTAAAGAGGAAATAAATAAAAGGCATGTTGCCAAAGGGCGACAGAACAACTTGAGCATATAAAAAGTTGAACAATGAATAAACTAAGAGGGAGAAATCTACACAGAATTAAAACAATGATGATGATCTATTAATTAAACACTGGCACAGTTGACTGCACTGTTTAAAATTCAAAGATCTTAGAGGACAGTCTATACTTCTAACCCTGACACTGAATATTGAACAGAACACATCAAATGTTAAGTATGAAGGATGCAAATCAAAGCAAACTATCAAACAATCGCTCATATTCACATTCAGCTATAGTTTCATGTTTATGTGTGATGAAGTCCAAACTCTCTCTGTCATTCTTTCCTGTGAGACTCTTTCCTTGGGCTTTGTATGGACCTTTGGATTTTAGGGTGTATTCTTTTGGCACAGTTTTTCTGAAACAGGGAGTGTTTCAGCCCAAAGACTGGCTCATTTGGGCAGATGTGAACGCAGCAATCGCGCTCAGATGTGGGATAAAAGTGGGCCGATATGGTTTAGAAGGGGTGGGGGTCTAATGAGTGAACAGTTGGTTCACACATGGCAGTTGTTCACAACTTTGCGATGATGAATACAAACAACGCAAAAGAAAAATGGAACTATTGTATCGTTTTAACCCCCGAATTGGAACAATGCAAATGAGCCACATGCTGTGTCTCAATGCAACGGTCCTGTGGAGGATTTGCCTACAGAAAGCTCGACATGTTCCTGGGCACAAGGGTGTGGCTCCCGTTGCTTAGCGATGTTATCAGCTACAGCTCATTCAGCTGATTACTTACTGGGAGCTCTCCACAGACCAGACCATCACATTTATGCCCTGTTTACACGTACACATATTTTGAAAAACAGAGACATTTCCCTTCCTTTGCAACCTTCATTTACATGCAAACAGATTTGCCTCTGAAAAGATTCCTTCTAAAAACTCCGGCCAGAGTGGAGATTTTGGAAAACTTTGTTTGCTTGTAAACCGAGAAAAAAGGAGTTTTAGGCAGCCGACGTCACATTGTGCACCGGAAGTTGCACCTGCGTCAAAAGTGCGACATAGGTTTACATTTTCTTGGTGATCATGGAGGCGTTCAGAGTAGCAGTCACATTTATGTTGGTGCACACCCTCTTTCTCTGTTTGCATTCGCAAATACAAATACAATTGCAAATACAGCTGCTCGCTGTTGTTGATGCTATTTTCGGGATTCTGATTGGCCAACGTGGGCTTGAGCTTCTCGTTACACTGCCACCTACAGGGTTAGTATAAACGAAAACTTTTCTGTAAACAGATAGCTGTGCACGATGTTATTTTTGTAAACGGAGAGGGTGAAATGTCCGTTTATGAAAATAGCTGGCCACGTGTACACGCAGTCATATGAACAACTTCAACTGCAACAGAGAAAAAACACAATGAATAGATAAAAAAATAAATAAATAAAGTGTTATTCAAATATATTTAATTCACATTTTCTCCACCACCACTTCTGTGGTATTATTCAAGGAGACATGCAGTGTGGGATCGGTTGGCCTGTGAAATGTCTAACTGTTGGATCCTTCAGCAGAGGGAGATGAAGGCTCCATTTGTCGGCTGCATTTGAAGTAACGTAATGGGACACTTTGGGCCGTTCCACTGTGACATATTGAATCTCCAAATGTATCCACCAAAGAGTGCAGCTCCTGAGCTGAGGCACACCTGTTGTCTGCTCCACCCTGATGTTTTACACCTGCGTCTTGTTACCTGCTCTGGGTTTCCCAGTGTCCCTCGTGCTCCACACTCAGCCCTTGGGCCCAGTTAACCTGATTCCTATGACACACTATCTTTCAGCTTTGCTTTTGGTCTCTTCCAAATGTTGTTGGAAATACCTGACTGTCACACCTCTAAATATTCTACTGTGATCACCACTACCTGTGTTTGTCTGCTGTTTGATATTGAGCTGGAAAAATAAAACTCTGCCTTGCCAGCCACACCCACCTCATCAGTACAACAACCACCTTCACCTGTGCTCTCTCACCTTATTACCACCTCCCTACTCAGCTACTCAATATATCTACCCTCCAGCTCCACTCAGTCCCTGCCGGATTGTTCTTCACAGCATGCAAGACTTTCCAGCTCTCATTCTCAGACTGACTCCTGATTTCAGCTCAGTCTGCCTCTGACCTCCTTGCCTCGTCTCTGCCCTGATAAATGCAACCACCCTCTGTCTCTGACCACGGGTATTGGCTGTCAATATCTTGGTTCTTGTCTCCCTGTGGCCTTGTGGCATCTCCGAGCTCCAGCATTGTTAAAAGAGCCCAGTGTCCCCTGCCATTTGTGCTACTGCTCTTTCCTTACTTGTTGACTCGATAACTCCCCATCCATCCACAACCTCTTCCTGCTTCTTCTTGGCCTGTCTGCTCTGCTGCCTGGAGTTTGCCACACCCTGCCCTACTATGAATCCCCTGTGTGTTCCAGTAAAGATCATTACTAACTGCTCCAGTGTCATGCTGCAGTTGGGCCTTTGGATTTTTCAGTTGTGGACTAATACTTTATATGGTGGTGGTCTTCAGTGGCTAGATGTTGTCAAGCTCCCTGGCTTAGTCAATAAATAAAGCTCACAGTCTTCAGGGTGGACACCAAATGCATCAGGATCATTGTGGTCACATGAAAAATGGTGGGAACAAATAAAGTGAACCTGGGAATCTCAACTCTGGGCTGCACTAACTACCTGAACAAAGTGCTTAATTAACTGCTCAGTATGTATCCACTTTAATTTTCATAGTTAAACACATGAGTCAATTATCAAAAATAAGATGACTTATTAGAACAGAGCTGTCGGCAGAATAGTGTGATCATTTCATTATCAGACTGTTATTAATAGTCACATCAAGCATCTTAATGTTCAGTTCACTCAGATTTAAATCAACTAGTTCATGTTTTCCTTACAGCTGTTCACAGTATGATACCTGATCCTCTCCATCACAGTATGTGATGGAGGGGATCTGTGATGTTTACAGCGTCACTGCCAGAAATCCTCAGGTGCCGCCATAAAAAGGTCCAAAACTGTGAAATGGTTTCGCTGATAATCAAATATTAACATTCATTAAACCACCAGCTCTGTGTTTTGACCAACGGGGGAAACTCATTTCAACTTGGCTTTCACATCTGATCAACTTGCCACTGCCTTTAAGTCAAATTCAGATGTCCTATATAGACACACACTCAAAGGAATGTATTTATACCTCTGTCTCTTTACCCTCCTTTGCCCCTCTGTCCCTCAAGGTCATGATGGGCCAAGTGGTTACCCAGCATCACACTGTAAGAGAGCTGGTCACAGGCTGCCAACAGCACTGGTCCTCAGTGCCAATCACACTGACAGAGTGGCTGTGAGAAGGAGTGGGAGAGGAATTAGTTATGCACAGAGCTGGGAGGTCTAAAACTATTCAAACAGGATGGGAAACAGAATTACATGGTGAAACTAAGGCTTCTTCTTCACTGGAGTGTTTTTTTTTTCTCAGATTAAAGTAAACCACAGCAGACTGAGAGAACTAAAACACCAAGAGAGGTTAACACATCAACAATTGAGCTGCCATTAATGAAAATGGTGTCATTCGCAGAGCTTCTTCTTTAACTGAATATATATTTATCATATGGTACATATCATTCATGCTATAAGAAATACATACTATACTATATGAATAAAAAAAGTTACTAAAAGTCTTGCCATAACAAAAAGTATCTATGTCTGTCTGTACACCACACCACCCTCTGTGTAGCTTTAAATAAGGACACTCCACAACCGTCATGGCTGCCATGAGTGGACAATGGTCAGGCCACCCTCCCCGAGCTGCGCCACAAATGAGCCATTCAAATCTGCCTGTGGTTAGCCAGAGAACCGAGAAGGAGGTCAGTGTCCCGTCTGTCTGAGCATTTATTTGCTGCTGCCACCACCGCACTTGGCATAGAACTCAGTCCACCTTTCTCCACACCACCACCCACTATCAGAAGACTGCCAGTGGATGCAAAACTCCCAGCTGCACAGCAGAGACCTGGCTGTCTGCCTGTCTATCCCCTCCTCCTATGATGGAGCTCTCATTTCACTGGGCACAAGGAGGACTGAGTCATTAGCTCCCCAGGACCTCTTGGATGATTCTACTCTACACCCCACTCCTGATTCAGGGCTGAATTATCAGTCTGACAAAATAATCAACCAAGAATGTCCCCATAAAGATAATTTGACTTTTTAGGATGTAGAACAAAAAATATGACATAATAAAACATATGTAAATTCTGTTTCTGTGAGTCAACAGAAGGCAGTGTTGTGTGATGTGGTGCACTAACACAGATAATGTGAGTTGTCTTCATCACTGTTTCTGTTTGTTTCTTCCTGTCATGTGGGGGATTTTACCAGGAAGTACACTCATCTCCAAAACAAACAGTTGCACTGATTATTACACTTCATAAAGCAGATCATTTAAAGTCAATGTTTTAAAGTGGACAGAGGGCATCAGGGAAGGACTGAGAGCTGTTTCGATTGCCTCTCTAATAACCCATGAACTGGATGTTGAGGAGGTTTTTGCCAGTTGAATTATTAACAGATGACCCTCCCTCTGTCCATTTACAAAGAGACCAGGGGATTAAAACACATCCACAGAATACAACAGTTCCATTTAAAAAATCTGTGATTCACAGATGCTCCTGGCAAACACAGCACTTCTCTGAGCGACTGGGACCTCATTTACCTGAGGTGTTTTTTTTTGTTTTGTTTTGTTTTTTGTTTTTTTTTTCTGATAGATTAACATCCAGACTTCAAATGACTGAAATCCTTTATGTAGTTAGAGAAAAATTAACAATTTCAAAGTAGCAAAAGCAAAAGAGGGTTTTGTTTCCAAGAACAAATCCTCTGTGTAAAGTAATGAGACTGTTCCATGGGATCAGTCATACAGATCAGCAAAAACAAAAAAATTTGTGTGTATATATATGTATATGTTGATGATAACAAAGTAGGCCAAGTCAAGAGTATCACCTGTATCCTCCATGATCATTTAAAATGGAAAGAGTGCATCCTGTGTGGCACTGTCACTAGCTCTTCCACTGATATCCTCCCATACTGGCTCTTTGATGGATTACTGCTGTTAAATTAATCAGAATCAGAAACACAAAATCTTTAATGACTCCCAAAATGAAAATTAGAAGGTTGGTCATTCTTTCGTTCAATACTGCATCACATTACTGGACGAGCGAGTTCTGTATCAACTCAAAAGCACAGATGTACACTAAATCACGAGCCACCGAAGATGCTGCCACTGCTGCTGCTGTAATTCTCATCGCTCAACAGCAACCTGATCAAAGAGCTCATTTGCCGAAGAGTCATCTTCTGAAATTACTTGGTGCTTCTGGGGCATTTGTTCAAGCAGGCAGAGGGGAGTCGTGTGTTTTGATCCTTGTTGCAATGAGCCCTATTAATGGACTTAATAATCAGCTCTCATCAAGTGTCAGAGGCCCAACGAGTCAGCGGAGGTTCAAGCGGGAAAGGAGCATTGTTGTGGGTGTTGTCAGAGTCCTTCACAACCACTCAACTTAACCTTGGTCTCTCTGTGCATTATCTCACAGATGCTGCCATAAATATAGCAAACATTATGTAAATGCATCAGAGTGCAGAGAATATTTTCTACAGTGAAAGCCTGAGTGCAGTTAATGCACCTTTGGTAAATAAAGGCATATGGGTTAGAGGCCCAGATGGGACTTGGCCAAATATTAGGTAACCTCAGTGTGTATCATCTATTTCTAGGCGGAGGTGCCTTTACAAGGACAGCCCAAAAGACTAAACTGTGACATCTGTTTTCAGGCTGGTTGGCATGGGACCTTATTATGACTTTCAGTGTAGACTCATTATCAAATTAGCCGGAGGTGTGTAGAAGCAGGGAAGTCCTCTTCCATGGACACCGCAGACAAAACACCTTGAACTATGTATTTATTCTCACAACCTCAAGTCTCCCATAAATAATAAAAAGCTGGATATTGTCCAGAAATTAAGTACATGCAGTTCTGTTTCTGCTACACTGGATACATGTCCCATGCATGTGATGACATTAATATCACACAGACCTGCAGACATGAGTAGATGTAATGTACAGTGAAAGGTCCAAATGAAAAGATCTTTTTTCAACCAAACTTAATCTCTATAATGAATTAATACCAGAGAAAAATCCAATAATATTTCCAACTCAACTGACACAAATTACTGACGAAATGTGACCTCAAAAAGTGACCTGCTATACTGCTCAACTTATCATCTGAAATGATGTTAGATAGGATTGTGCAGTGAGTCTGGTCTTTGAGCTACAGCAGCCAATCACTTCGCATAAGTATTATTATTACTTCGTAAGTATTATCGCAGACCAGCAGAGACACAACACACATCTTTGATGGTATCGACAGGAAACAGATTGTAATATGCAAAACATCAAGCTTAGAAACACAGAGATCCTTCAAACTGTGTCAGAGGAATACAGGGGGTGAGGGACATATTAATACTATAGGCCCTGGACTTCAGACTTCACTTGCCTCTCTCACTCTGCCCTGCGTGGGTGTGTGTACACTGAAAGGTGCCACTGTGATTACAGTGCATCTGAAGAGCCATTACTTGAAATGATTTAACACACTTTTTCATCTGTGTTTTATTGTGC
This sequence comes from Caranx melampygus, assembly GCA_019059645.1. NCBI lineage: Eukaryota > Metazoa > Chordata > Actinopteri > Carangiformes > Carangidae > Caranx > Caranx melampygus. Next base: position 77,565 of record JAFELL010002425.1, read on the forward strand.
TCCTGTTTCTCTTCTGTCCTGTAAACCTGTGGATCCTAAAGAAAGCAGCCCCTCTTTCAACATCTTTAGAGAAATCAAAATGAGTCATTAGTGAGCTATTAATGGCTGTCCATCATCCTGAAGAGTCCAAAGAAATACTTTTTTTTTTTTTTTTTTTTCCTTTAGTTTTTAATGGTGTCAGGACCTACAGAAAGAATCAATGTTGCTCGCTCGGACATAAATCCCTTTTGGCATTTCCAGAAATGTTAGCATAGTGTTTTGTTTTAAGACAGGACCTTGTAATGGGCCATTTACTGACTCACACACTGAGTCATTTGACTTCAGTGGAGAAAAATGGCACTGCATCATTTAATTTATTTCTTTCAGATTGTGCCCTTGTCCCCCTGGGAGATCTGAAACATAAGATGGTTGTAATTCATAGTTAGATTTGAAGTGATTGAAGCCCCCCTCAAAGTTATTAACCTTCCTAACATGTGAAGTTTATATTTATTGATTCACACTAATATACATGTTTGAGAGATAGTATCATGGCTCATACACGCAGCTGTGTCTCTCTGATATTTTCTCCTGAAATCCTCCCATTACTCTGCTCTTTCACCTCCAAACATAACACAAGCAGCAGAGGTAAAGGCCACATCCACCGTTTGTAAGTGAGGAAGAGTAGTAGTTTCCAAGTTCATAAAGACTATCTTTACATTTCTTAAAACATGTCTAGAGAGTTACAGCGGTACAGTTCTCCTTTGTGTGTGTATTTGGTGTCATGACTTTGGATGAAAAAAGGCCCCAGCCCTTTTTTCTGGGAGCATGTTCTCCCTGTGTCTGTTTGGGTTCCCTCTGGGTTCTCCAGCTTCCTCAGCCCATAAACATGCACAGTAGGTGAACTGATGACTCTGAATTGCCTGTAGGTCCAAATGTGAGTGTGTGAGGTTGTTTGTCTCGATATGTGGCCCTGTAATAGACTGGTGGCCTGTCCAGGGTGTGCCCCGCTCTCGCCCTATGTTGACCCCCCCGCGACCCTGCACAGACACACTATATAGAGGAAGGAAGGAAGGAGGAAAGGATTGATGGGTGGAAGAGATTTACTTTGCTGAGAAGCATTGGATACGAAGATGAATACAACTCTCATTAACATGCAATTAACATAAATGAGGACAGTTAGCTTAGCTTAGCTTGGCATAAAAACTGACTGAGAACTAAGTATTGAAAAATTCCACCTACCTGCACCTGCAGAGCTGTTGCTATGTCTGCTTTTTCAAACTTCTTCATGTCACATTGCTGCATGCCTCGTGTTTGTGCTGCAGCAGCCAGTCTACTGAAGTTCAGTTAACAATAACTAGCATTCAGTTTCATTTATGAACAGATTCTTAAGCCGTTATGATGGCAAACAGATACTTGCTCCAGAACAACTGGTGGCTGTCTCGGTTTATTCTAAATAATTTCGCAATTCCCTCTAAAGGCACCCAGTGGAGTTTCTGACCACAAGTAATAATAAGTAGCAGTCTCTTTATGAGTGGGCCCCTGTTCGGTCTGTTCTTGCACACACATACAAGCATAAGCATAAAGATGCAAGTCCTGGCGGTGAAGGAGATGACAGCTAGCAAGTGTAAACAAAATATTGTCTCAATGTTATCAAAAAATGTGACTTGAAAAGGAGGTGTAGAGAAGATAACGTCTGTAACACATTTGTTGCAGCAATGTTTTGGGGGTTTTTAGTGGGTGCTGCTTACATGTCTCAGCAAAGCTCCACTTAAGCTTCTTCCCTTTTGGATTTGGGTTTTATAGCTCCATAACAGAGAGGGATGGCAGAATGGAGTAAAACCCCAAATCCCTTCAGAAACATCAGACACCTACATCCACAGACATTGTCTGCCTATGAGTGGGTATAACCACTCTTTACAGACTAATAGCAATGATTGATGATCGGCCACCCTCAACCATCTGCAGCAACTTTGCAAACAGCAACTTTAAAGTGAAACCTGACATTTACTGTGTGTGCTTTTAGATGAATGGACAGGTTTGGCTGTTTCATTTCAGCTACAGAGACACAGCACTTCACCTGATACTCCGCCTGTGTTAAGTTACTTCAGAAAGCTTTAATGTCTTCATCAAGTACCTTAGTAAAGATATTTATTTCCACCTTGTCTCTCAGAGGCTCTAAGCTGTGGTCTTTATGAGGTCAGGACCTGATGATTTGAAATGATTTGAATTGATTCACTGTGACACTTTTGACATTTCCAGGCTACTGATCCTCTCCGAGCCACGCTGATGTGCTGTCAATGAGGAGGCAGACAGCAGAGCTGTGAGCCTGGCACCCCTTGGCCTCAAAGTACCAGCCTCTCTCTGAAGTCCAGCCTTGGCACCATCGATCTGTTCTTCAGCATGGATGGCGCAGAAGCACTGTGGGCCATAACATCCAACTTTTATTAAAGAAATACCTGTGATATTTGTTTTGTGTGTGTGTGTGTGTGTGTGTGTGTTTGTTTTCCCCACACTTCTAGGAGGGAGGTCATTATTCATTTCTAAAGATGAGTTTCATTAATGGGAAATAAAACTACGTTATTCTAACACTTAATAATGCTTTCCACAGATTGTAAGTGAATGTTTTGTGTCTCACCTCCAAGGAGAACGTGTAAGTTGTTACAGGTTCTACTGAAGGTTATAATTTATGAGAAGATACATTTTATCACTGCCCTTAAGATTTGACGATACCAGTCTAATTTCCTGTGCCTCTGTTGGATAATTACATTATATAATTATAGCCTACTTCTGTATCTCCATCTAGGGAAATTAAAGCAGTTATGTACATAAAGTTGCACTTGTCCATCCAAAGTTTAATCAGCTGCTGCAAAGTTAAACATTACACTGTCTAAGTATTGCAAAATGCCTGTGATCGCTTCACCTCTCTGTCACATGTGATAAGGGTCAGAGGGGAGGGCAAACATGTTTAACCACAACTCAGACTCTACACAGCATAGCAGCACTCCCACGTATTTATACCTGTTGATGCTCTGGAACTGGGTCACGTCTCACTTTCTCTCCTGCGTATCCTGTGATACATTATCATCAGATGAGCACTGAGTTCACTGGAGCCTATTACAACAGTCTACCCACTCAGTTTCATGGGAGCTAAGAACCAAACAAATCCTCTGCACTGAAGCTAGCATGGGAAGTGACTGCAGGTGCAGGTTCTCTGAGTGGACATTAAAAAGATGATCATGACGTTATATGTTGTTAGGCAACTTTTTTAAGGCTGAATATGTTCTAACTGTGTTTATTATCTACCTGTTGCTGCTGTAACATAATTTGAGAGTTAAGGTTGGATCGAGTGTAAAAGCTGCAGAAAATATATAATTTCATTCAGTGAATAACATGATTAAACATATTTGCCATAATTAAACTGCTTAATGCTCTGTCAGGTTTCTAAATTTGAGGGTTTTTTTTTCTTCTTATCTTTCCAGAGAGTGAAGAAAATGATAATGAGAAACATCAGCGAGGAGAAAATGCACAGTGCAACAGTGGAAGCAAGAACATGAGGAAGGAAAAAGTAGAGAAGATGTTATTGGTTCAAAACTGAGTAAAAGAACCAAACAGATTAGGAGCTGCCAGGCAGTGGAATAACAGAGTAAAACCAGAACCCATAACATAAATGTTAGACAGTAGAGTAGTGCCGCTGCAGTTCTTTTAATACAGAAATGAACAAACTTCTTTTTCTCATTAATGTTTTCTGATGCTGTTTGCATCAAAGTTTTAAATGCAGCAGAAAAAAGCTCAAGCAGAGTTTCTGCTGACCGATTGAGAGACAAACAAAATGCTGAATTTCAGTCCTGGCTCCTGAGGTGGCAACGTTTGTTGATTCAACACTTGGGTCCAGAATTAATTATCATTGAGAAACTGTTCAGACATTCATGGACCCCTCATTATAAATCCCTGTTCATAACTCATCAGTTGTCTCAAAGACATTTTCAGCACAATGTCTGAACAGCTGCTGGATGAAGGAAATTTATTTATCAGTTTTTCAGTGAATTTACAAAAGTTTTTTTATTGTTTTGTCATTTTGTCCAGACGAAAACAACATCCTTTTTTTTTTTTTTTTTTTTTGGGGGGGGGTCTCAAAAAGGTGCCCCAGCATTTTCATATATATCTTTTGTGACACAATGATGTCATACCCCCACCCCAACCTGTAGCCTGAGCCACACCACTAGACGTATACAGTCTATGGACGTAACGTAAGGACAACAACAACGGCTGACTACTGTCGGCCCCGCGGACACTGCAGCTGAACCGTACCTGTGAAATCACCACTGATAGTCATACTTACACTCACACCACTCCCAGTCAACATTCAGTCAAATGATCATGTTTAGAGTTTGAGTGCAGTCTTCTTCTCTGTTTCGGTGTGGCAATATCACAACACCACACAAGCATTTCGAGCCATTTTCAGTGGCTCCATGTGTGTTTATGGAAAACTTTTTCACAACAAGCAAGAAAAAGATGGTTTTGGGGGAAGCTCTGTTTCCATGTGGACGAGGCCTAAACTAGTGATTATTGAATAGTGTGGCAGTGATGATTGTTGCCACATTGGAATGTTAATGTCAGCATCCTCACATGCTCACAATGGCATGTGATGACTTGTATGTTTTCTTTGAGGCCGAAAGTGGTCAAGAGTGGAAGGTGGTGCACAGTTGCAGACAGCAAAGCAACCTGTGGGGCAAACTGTGCAGCTGTGTATAAAAAGAAAACCAGCACCTGCTCTGTCTGAGAAGACTGTCCTCCTTCCACAATGATACAACCCTGATGATTCAATTTCATTGCGCGTTTACTGAGTCTGTTTTATTCTTTTGCTTGGTCTCATGGTTTGGGAACCTGTCTCGTAAACCTAGAGATTGGTTGAACCAGATTGTGGAGTGGTCTATTGGGCTGAGTGGAGAGCCACAGCTCAGCCCAGAGGAGCCCAAGGATAGAGCTGGAAGTATTTTAAAAGATGGTTCCAAACATTGTGAGTTTCAGTTTCTTCCATTCAGCTGCAGGTACAGAGTATTAGTCTGCAAAACAAAGAGATTCCTGCAGTCAACAGGAAAATGAATCAGTCACAGTGACACAGGCCTGATGAGGAAACATTTGTATTTTATTTGACTATTTCTTGCACTCTTAAATCCTGTTCTATCTTGTTTTTTGTTTTTTGTTTTTTGTTTGTTTGTTTGTTTGTTTGTTTGTTTTGACGGCAATAGATGGTACTTATTGATTATTGATGTTTTTTTAATGATCTTGCATGGTCCATGGTACTTTTTATCCTGGCTATAGATACCAACCTGTGTGTGTTTCACCTTTGTTGGAAAAGTATCAATACCAAAATGTCGGTACTGTGAAGTGAATCTACCAAGAGGTGCAAAAAAGTTACCTTGACCTATCAAGAAGTGAGTCATGGCGAGTTCTCTGCTCTACTGTATTCCAAACACTGATATCTAATAATGTGTGAACATGTGTGAATGATTACTTTTGGTTAACCATCAAAGACAGTAGAGAAGATAGACAGGTTAGGTTTAATCAGTCTGGTTTCTACTGTCAGTATGTGATATTGGAACTATTTATCAAGATGTGAGGTGCAACCTGTGAACTGTCATTGTGATTTTGTGTTTCATCTGCATTCAGTTGGCATTGTAGTCACCTGGCCAGCCCTGCTTGGTGCCCGTGCCACCATGGCTGAAGAGGTGGGTGAGAGATCAGCCCTGGTCCAGCTGTGAGACATGACAGCTTCGAGACAAATTAGAAATACTCCTCAACAGCCGCTGCTGGAGAGTCCTTGATCACGGCACTCAGTTCCTCCTGTGAAGCTGCTCAGCAGCCAGCTGGGCAGCTCCCAGCTGCAACTGAGCTGCTGCAGCTGTATGAATGTCAGGCACAGCACGGCTCACACACACACACACACACACACGCACACACACACGCGCGCACACGCACACACACACGCAAATGATGATCAGTTAAATCTTCCCTCAATCAGTTAAGTTTAAATGAGCAATTTCAAGGGAGCATCTTCTCTGTATCACATGGGATAGATCTACTGCAGTTGCCCTTCATATCTTCATATACAGAATATAGATACATATACATACAGTATATGAAGTGCATTGTTTTGTGTTGAGTCAGGTAAATCAATTTGAAACTAAAGCTATGCACTGCTCTGGTGTTTTGAGACTGAATGTGTTTTGCTTTTTATCTGAATGAATTGAATTGAATTTCCAATGACAGGCAGAAATCACTTAGTGTGTGTCCTGTGGAGATTCGACACCCCCTGGTGGACAAGAGTGTAATTAAGGAGGCACCAAACAGATGTGAGTGAGAGGCTCCTGGCACTGGTCTGCAGTAATGGCATTGACCAGGGAAGTGATGTGAAGGACACGTGATTAGGAGCAGAACATCTGTGTGTTGGATGTTTCTCTTTGTGCTGCTTGAATATTTGTCTGAGTTGTGCGAAGGAAAAAAACAGAAAAACAAAAAAAGACAACACTGAAAGTGAAAGTGTCATTTTCTCTGTCTCAAATCAAGTAATAAAAGAGTCTTCGAATGATGTGTTCTTTGAAGGCTGCAATAAATAATTAAAATAAAAGATTTTGGCTCAGGTCTCAAAAATAAATCCTATTTCTGTGTGAGGATCGGTCTCTGTAACAGCACAATGGATTGGCAATGCTCTGCAAAGCATTTTAGAGGAGACAGGTTACTGTGCACACTGAAGATTGAAGCTGAGGAATGATGCGATGCACTTACTGAATTAAAGCAAAACAAAAGTCTATATTTGTGTCCCAGTTGCATTCTGCATAAAGCTTGTAGCTTGTAGTGTGTTTACAATTGGAAATGTGAAGTCATTAAATGCACTGAAAGAAATCAGCGTGCGTGCTACATTTGCATGATATCTGAGCGAGGTGTCGACTGGACACCGCTGTCCTACATTGAGACGGATGGAAACTCATTTTATTTTATATATGAAATCTTTGGAAAAGCATTTTGCTTAGTATTTGTTCATGTAAATTATTCATTATTTGTTTCAGCTGTGTGTAAAATTCTGGAGTTGCACTTGGACCATCAGGCAGCTGCTGATGAAGCTGCTCCAAAACAGCTAATGAGAAGAGGGACTATTTGTTTTTAAAGATGCCCCTTTTCCCCACAGTAACAACATACTGCCTCTGCCTCTCTCTCCTTGCTGCAGGCACCTTGCAGCCTTGTATCGCTTGTGTCAGGTGGAATCTGGCAGTGATCATCGTAGCACTTACTCTTGACGGGTTCTCCTTGATCTGCCGTGGCGTACCTTTATTGGGATGTCTCTTTGGACACAAGCATTGAGATTATCTTGTCAGACATTTTTCTAGAAACGTTTTCTGGATGGATACTATCACATCCACATTGTCTTTCTAGCCCATCCCTTCTCTCATGCCCCTGATTCCTTTCCGCTCCTTCACCACCACCACCACAGTCAGTTAAGTTTTTCAAAGCCACTGCTCTCTGTGAATTTTTATTTGTTTCCTCCACTCTATATCTCCTGTTCCTCCTCTTCCTTCCACACTCTCCTCCCCTCCCTCTGTGATAATGAGTTGTATTCTATACTCCCAGTAAACGCCTATTTGTGTGTGTTGTGTACAGTATGTTACCTCGGCGTGTCTGGGCAGCAGCAAAGCCTCAGGGCTTTTTTTGACTGGCATATGAAAAGGGATCGACATCTTGCTCTGCTTTGAAAGACAGAATCCCATGAGATGAAAAGCATTGACTGTACGCCCACATACTGTACACACACGTGACTTGCACATACAACAATATGACGCATGTAGATGTATTGTCATTGATTCAAGAGTCACTAAAACAAGCCTGGATACATATAAGGCCTATGAATTTTATTAAACGTGTGTACTGAGGCACACTTGAGAACACACCCACGCACCCACATTTTGTTTTGTACCTGAGCAAAGCATCTGTTTAGTCACCAGGGTGAGGACATTCATAAATAAATTAAGGGCCTGGCGTTTGTATTTTCAACTCCATCCTGATTGCAGAGAGATGACGGCATATGTTCGTTGAGACTGTGTGGAGGGAGGATGATGCTGGAGCCTGGCGTAAAGCTGCTGGAGCACATCACCCAGCTCCTTTGATGCTGGGGTATCTAAAGGGAACAGATTGACAAGGAAAATGATGCTGTTTTATTTCTCTCTGCATGAGGCAGCACGGAGACTGTATCCGAGTAAACCCCTCCTCTGAAGCTCTGTGGGACAGTGTTTGAGACCGTCTCTGTGAAACGCTGCATAGGCACAGTGGTGTGTTTTATTTTCGCCTCGGTTTTTGCTTCAAAGTACTTTCAATGAGGCAACAATCAATCAATCAGTCATTCAATCAGTCAGTCAGTTTATTTGTCTCGGGTGTGGTAATTTGGACCGCAGCAGCTACATATGAAAACACAAGAGCACCAAGAGAAAACAATGAGACTTTGTTGTGAATTGGCGCTACATAAAAATAGATAAAAGAGAACTGACTTAGTGAGAAAAACACAGCAGAAAAAGTACATTAACAATACATTTAAGCAAATCAATCTTTCAGCTGCTGTATATGGGTTCACACAGGGCTGAAATACAGTGTTCAATAATAACTAATCCTTGAAAATTCATAGTACATCAGATCAGGGGTCTTCAACATTGTTCAGGCCAAGGACCCCCAAATTGATGGAGAGATGGAGCAGGGACCTCCTACTATTTATATGGTATAAAACTTTATTTTATATTAAACTGGGCCCTGTGCCATGTATAAACACAATCTGTTATTATGCATTCAATACTCTAAGCCAGGGGTGTCCAAACTTTTTTCACTGAGGGCCACATGCATAAAAATATAAAAGGGGCTGGGCCACTTACTAGAAATTAGGTATATAGCCTTAACTTTAGTGTATTAAAGTTAGAAAAATCAATTCAAAGTGGACAAATATGTTATATTGTTGAATATATTAAAAACAAAACTGCCTTCATCACAGCTTTCCATACATGGATCTGTACTGATTTATTCAGAAAAAGCTTTGGTAGCTCATTCTCAGAACAGCAGCCTCAGATTTAGACAGAAGATTGACAGTACAGAGAAAAAACAAAGTGGAAAATGGAAGGGCTAAATTTCAAGCTTGTTATTTAAGTTATCAGGGTTAGCAACACACCGTTAACGTTGGTTTGAAACGGTTATCAACATTAACAGACTGAACTGGACTTAATAACAGGAGTTCATATAATTTTAGTAAATTATTCTGGTGAGTATCAGCTGCGCTGGGTATGTAAATCGGGCCATCCAGCTGCGGTGCTGATCCCACGCCACTCGTGCCAAAAACCGGACAAACTCTTTTGATCAAGGAGCAAATCTTCATCAGATGAGATCAGCTGACTTTGCGTGTGCAGTGTGTGCGCTGTGCACAGCGGTGTGTACTCTGTGTGTTAACAAGAAAAACGCATATAAGAAAGTGGTGCGCAAAAGCAGGGTAGCGACAAATTGATGCGCATTATTGATATTTGTTGCATGTGTGCTGGAGCAACTGCCTTGATCAACAGTAGCTCCCCCTGGTGTTAAAACGGAGAAGTGCAATACACTCAGGCAAAAGTTGAAGTGTGGGCCATATTCTATTCTATTTAAAAGAATTCTTGCGGGCCAATTAAAAATGGACCGCGGGCCGCAGTTGGCCCGCGGGCCGTAGTTTGAACACCCCTGCTCTAAGCTATTCAAATAATACACAGGTTGCATTAAACATGTACAGGTACAGTGAGTAGGGTGGCCATGCCGCTGCCATTTATAGACCTTATTAACTGATATCGATGCCAATGCCTATACAGTATATGGGGAACGCATTGCTTTGTGTTGAGTCAGGTAATTCAATTTGAAACTAACTCTATGTCAATCATCAATGTCAACTGCATGATAATCATGCATACAAGCTCTTCAAATTGACATTTTTTATTTTAAACATAAATGTGGAAACAAAATAAAAAAAAAAAAAAAAGATTATATCTGATTTGTCATGAAATGTTTCACTTACCGTTCAACAGCTGTGTTGGAATCTTGTGAGCTGGAGAACATGGTGATCACCAGCAGTTCAGGCTCAGATATAACAGGTTGATGTTTTAATGTAAACTTGGCTTCGGGGGGGGGGGGTTCAAAGTCAAAGCCAACAGCATCACTCTCCTTCCCTTGTAACCTGTGCACATGTGTGGCTGTGTTTCCCCTGCTTCTCCTGCCTCATCAGCATCACTGTGCTGACTCAGTTCTGAGGCTGCAATAGAAGAAGAGCAGAGGAATCACAATTGAAATATCCAGCTAATACAAGCGCAGTGCTGCCCCACCTCAGCTATCACAGCGCCCCTGCTCAACATTTCACCTGCTGGATATGTCCACTGATCTGGAACATTTCACTGCCTCCTCCCCCCAATGTTGTTTTCTCTTTTAATTCTTCTTGGCACCACCACTCTCCTTCCTGTCTTTGCTGCTGTTCACCTCTTGAGGAGGGAACACTCTTTTGCCTCCTTACTGCAAATATCTTATGTACTGGGACAGACAGGATGCTGCTAGTATACAGTTTGAAGGTGGCCAGATGGCAGAGTGAGGGTACCAGTACCTACAGAATTTCTATATAGCCTACACAATAATCAGTCTGGCCCCAGTGCCATGATGCTAATGGCCCACCTGGAATTCTAACCATCCCAGTTACCTGATCACAGCTGACACAGTACAACCTGAACAGGCCTCTGGTCTATCACAGGGCTGACATATCACATTAAGAAGGTTGTCTGAGTCCTGTGGCTGGTTAAGGCCTGTCTGTGTGGAGTTTGCATCTTCACCTGCATGCCTGCGTGGGCTCCTGCTTCTTCCTCCCACAATCCAAAGATAGACAGGTTTAGGTTAATAGGGAGCTCTAACTTGCCTATAGGTGTGAATGAGAGACTGAAATTTAAAGTTGTTTGGAAGATAAGTCTCAGATAAATCTATCTATCAATGGTCAATGTATCACTTACAATAGCATCACCACAGGCACATCAAATGCCTTTTTTTTTTCTTTTTTTTTTTTTTCCAATGGAACAAGCGCACTTGAACGTTCCAGTTGCAAGTGGTAAATCAAAGCATCTATAAAAGCATTCATTTATGTGTAAAGCCTAATTAATTTTATAAATGAAAGTCTAATTTTCTCTAATCTGAATTTGAAGTTTTTTTTTCTCAATTTATTCTGCTGCCAGCAGCTGCAACTGCAAGTGGCTATGAGCTTATGGAGACGTTGTGTGGATCCCTTTCTGTCATTAATCATTCATGAGTTTAGTTTGACGGAACTTCAGAAGGCAAAATTACAGCACAGCGTAGCAATTTTTTAAATTAGATACGGTCAGTAGGGGAAGAGACTCCTCAGCCCTCTGACTTCAAGTCTCCAGGAGGTCTGAGCTCACAGCAGACAAGTCCACATCACAGCTCATCAGCTCTCCAGCTCCAAGTATGTACAGCTCTGAAAAGAAGTATGAGATGCAAATGCTGTCTCAGTTATTGGACAAAAACTAAGAAATATATTGAGTATATTTGTGATAGCTTCATTTTATCAGAGTTTTTCCTCCTGGAATTGAAATCACAGAGTAAACTTTTAGCCAACTTTTTCTGATTATGTGTTCTAGTTTGGAGGATGTGGTCTACAATGGCTTGGCCCTCTGAGCTGTTGTAGGCCATGAAGTCAAAAGTGAAATGAGATGGTTTGACCTACAGAGGATTGTTGCTTTGGATCCCTCACTGTGCTCACCACCACATCTGTGTCACAATTTCCCTTGACCACATCTTCTTTTTTTCTGTTTTACACATAATCTGAGGCTTTAACGCTGCTGGTTTCCACAGCAACAGTGGGAACATTAGTTGTTCAACTGAGCTGAAACCAGTACATTTAATTATGTAATCCCTCAGCTTCCTGGCAGTTCTGTTCCCATATAATTTTATGCTCACTGAATGTTACTTGCTGAGGTAGACCGGGTTCAGACAACACAAATTCAGGCCGATTTTCGCTCAATTTTGTTGTGGCCAACAAATTTTCAGCATAAGGCCTGATTATGAATGTTGGGAATGATGAATGGACATGTAGTGTAACATAACTGAACACCAGCGAGTTTGTGTGTATGACGCTCCACGACACCCCGACAGAAAGTCTGGCATGTTAGAATTTTTTGCAATCCTTCACCTAGTTTGAATCTCCTACGACATGAACCTTGATGTTGACCAATAGGATGACAGAGCGTTCTGAAGCATTATTTACACACAGTGAAGGTACATTAGCTCGCTTCATGTGCACAATGTAAGTTAATGATTTTGAGGTTAACACATTAGTTAACATACCTCACGTTCTCTCTGAAGGACAGACGGTCATACTGCCCTCTTCACAAGACCCACGAACACCTCCACAATTTTCCATGTGTTTTTTCTTACTTTTCTTTTTCATGTCTGAGCAAAAGACTGCTAGCATCACACACAGTGCTTTGGTAGCCATGACTGACAGTTTCTTGCCACACCTATGGCCTATGAACTTGCGCAAGGTTGCGATCAGTCGTGATTGGTTGTGATCGATGATTGGTTTGGGTGACACTTGTAGTGTTGCCAGTCTCATGACCAAGACACGGCAAGAATTTATGCCACTGTCAGTGTTTAATTTGTCATGGTGACCATCAGGAAAGACAAAAAAAAGCCATGTAGTCTGAACCTGGCCTTAGGTTTCATGAAGAGCACAGCCTGGTGCCGCTGCATTGCTCCAGAAAGGAAGGCTAAATATGAAGGAGCCTTTAACATGGAACACACTTACCTGTAAAACAAAAGGAATATATAATCATAACACTTGAATACATTAAACAATAAAGTATATTAACTAAAGATATAGTGGAATATGAAGGCCGCAAAACACCTTAGCAAATGTTCAGTTGGCATGGAGACATGTTACTGAACTACTGAAACTTACCACTGGACTTATTCAGTCAGGGAACTCTTACTCAGTCATTACTGTTCATGTTCAGAGTGGTAAGAGAAACAACTCAGCAAAGAGTTTATGCTCTTACCATCTCATACTAAAATACATTGTTTTATGTTTTAGTATTTTAATGAATTCATTCATTAATTAATTAAATGAGAAGGGTTCAAAAACACAACTGTTTGTGGTCCTTGATTTAGCAAATTAAAATGTAAAATGCTTTTAGAGCAGCCCTGAGTATTACTGCCTTCAGCCATCCTACACACTGCATACACACAACCAACGACCAGTGCAATCAAGGACAGAAAACACAGCATCCACAATGCTGTAAATTATCACTAATATATGCTATAAATAATCCAGGAGCATCTCAGGTCTAACCCTGGCCTGTTTGTCAGTAAAGGTAGATTATAGTCTCACATACATCATGTCTGTCTCATGCTGTAAATGGTGTCTCAATGTGTAAAATAAACAACATTTCATTCTTGTCATCCAAGGTCTTCAGCACATCAGGAGTCTAAAATATAAAATATGATGGCCCCTGGCGATACAGTCTCCACATTCACTCAGCCAGCACTGTGCAAACCACCACTGAACCCAGAGGTGCAGTTTCTCAGGTATTTCAAACTATGACCTCATATGATGAAATCTGGACTGGACACATTCAGAAGTGCAGTGCAACTATTGCTGAGGCTTCATTTTATATATCCCTAATATCCCTGTTGCCTAAGGCTGCCACAGATAGATTGTTTCATAATTCCTTTTCTTCTTCTTAATGAATATGTTCTTCAGCCATATTCCATGAAGGCGTTGAACAGTCTGATTCATAGATGTTGATTCCACTAGTGCTCCGGAGCTCTGGGCTACCAGCTCTCACTACGTGGTGAATTTTTAGGTGAAAATAGTTTTGTCCAGTCAAAATAAACAGAAAATCTGACACGGTGTCAGAACAAGGTTTAAAGGTCCATAGCCTATTTATAACTTTCTTGATGACAGCCCTTTGGTTTATGATTGGCTCAGTGACTCATACAATGATACAAAGTGAATGATCTTGCATTACTTTGAGAAACACAGTCATGAGCACGTGTTAACACATTAAACTGTTGCAATTGCTGAAATGTGCAGTGGTTTCTATTAATGCCAGTTTACACATGCTGCCTCCAGGAATTAGTCACATGCTTGTATTTCAAAGTCCAATGTGTTGAGAGCTCTGTCCCTCTCCTGCCTGCCCAGCATATGTCACCAAAATAACTGCCTGCCATACAAATGGAAGTGTACACATTTTTTAGATGATTGATAATTTTGGATGCTCAGGAGCTCTTGTCAGTTTTACCACTGCATCAATAGCCAGAACTTCTTGTAGATGGTAAGTTAACAGTTATTGGCTATGTAGCACTAACAAAACTTACAGATAGTTCCTTTAAGCAGTGTTGTGGGTGACTACTGTATTTTCCCTCAGCTGGGTGTACTATAAGCTCAGATTGTTAAGTACTTCATACCCACTCAGCCTGACTCAGTGCTGCTGTTAACAGCTCTCCTTTGCCTGCTAGCTTGTTAGCATGTGGATATTTCTTTTGCTGCCCGCAGACGTTGATGGGTGTGCTCATGTTAAGTCTCACAACTTTGGCTGCTGGTGTTGATAATAGCTTTGCACATGGAGTTCAATACTTTTCTCCAGTATTTTTTATCTTTTTTCCCTCCTTGATTTCAGTTCATTTTTTGCACAGGTTCATTTTCATTTAAATAAAATTGTTCTTGTTTTTAGAAATCATATGTTTTCTGTGATTTATGATTTGGGGGATAATGGAGAATTTTGTTCTGATTTACATATACACAAATGCTGCCCCTCAGCAATAAGGTTCTGGGTTTGATTCCAAGGCCTGGGGTTTGTATGTGTGTATCTGTGTGGGTTCTCTCTGAGTTCCCCAGCTTCCTCCCACAGTCCAAAAACATGCACACTAGGCTGACTGAAGACTCTAAATTGCCTGTAGTGTGTGCATGTGAGTGTGTGTGTGTTGTTCCTCTCTTTGTGTCAGCCCTGTGATAGACTGCTGATCTGTTCAGGTCTACCCTGCCCTCAGCCTATGTCAGCTGGGACTGGTTCCAGCACCACCCATAACTCTGCATGGATAAGTGGTATAGACGATGGATGGATGGATGGTGATTGCACAGAAGAGTGAGGAAAAAAATATCAATACTCAACTGAAAATGACAGGCAAAAAAGAATAGAAAAGAAGAAAAAGACTCAGCATTAAAGCAGATCAACTCATATATAAGTCCACAAAGTAAATATTAATTAGGAATGATCAACAAGTTACAAAGATAATCCATAAGGATAAAACACTGAACAAACCTTACCATCTCTCTTAAAGTGTAAAGCTGCCAAATCTGAAACAAATGATAACTGTTGTGTCCTGTACTTGAAAAGTGTCCCACACTCTCTTTGTAGTCTTTGCAGATCTCTGTGATTGTGCTGCATGTTTTTGTGTAACTGTGCTTTTTGGGGCTCAGTGGTTGATTCTGCTTTTTGCATCTCCAACATGTGTTGCCTGATTTGTATTCAACCATTGGCTTTGATGAAACCATTCCAATCAAATGACTTTGTATGTATAATGTATGCATGTATACATAAGGGATCGTGAAATCGATATATTACGTGTGTGTAGCAGGTCTGGAGCAAATCTCTCGCTCTGTAAATTTGTTGTAATACATTTTGAGGTTCGCCTGCAGGTACATGTCTGGAGCAAATCACTGGCTCTGTGCTCCAAAATCTGATAATTGGAAACTAGGCGGCTAAATAATATATGTATACCAACTGTAAAAGCATCCTGCATCCCTTCAGGACACGATGTGGGTTTGACATTACAACAGTGACCATGGAGTGTGTGTCTGTACCAAAGTTTTCTCTGACATGACATGACCATTAAACTTCTGACATACTTTGTACAGTTGCTAATTTCCACCTGTACTTTCTGGAATTACATTAAAAAAAGTAATTTCCTGTGTTTTACTACAAAAAGTGATTATTACTGACTCTGGAGCAGTTGCAAGTGTAAAAGCGATGCAGGTACAGTGGTGGAGCCTGGTGTTGTCCGCATCCATTCATTAGTGTGTCAGAGCTTCCCTAGGTGGTCATTTGGTGACGTCACCTGAGGACGAGCTCTCTATCAGTCACTACAATGGGGTCACTTTGTCACCTCTCTCCTGTGGGACCCTGCACCCTGGCATGCTGTCCTAAATGTCACCCCTAAAGCCATCCAAACAATGGTTTCACCCTCCTCAAACAGCTTGTGGAACTGTGTGACTTTATTGATTATATCATCCAATGGTTCAGAGGTTATAAATCTGAGAGGTCATGAGATCACAGATGTGTTTGCAGTGGTTTTTTTCTCAAGATGTAAAAGAAAACCAACAATGGTTTACATTACTGCCGATTGGAGCTGGAGTGATTGAAAACCTCAGACTGCTGTACAGTCATTTGACCTGGAACTGAATGCTGATTGCATACTTTCACATTGCTGACAAAAGTTGGATGTCAGTAAGTCTAAGCTGTTGGTTTTTTTTTTGTTTGTTTGTTTGTTTGTTTTTTTAACCAGTGCAAAATCAATGCATTCTCAAAGATCTTTTTATTTTGATGATGACAATCATACTGTACTAATAGAAGGGAAATTACAATTACTTTTAATTTGAAGAGAAATCTGACTTCATGTCTCTTTAGATACTTCAGTCGTTGCCATGGATCCATGGATATTCATTTCCTATCATTGGCTTATTACAGTCATAGAAAATGTTAAAATCTAAAAAAAAAAAAAAAAAGTTTATTTGTTTCTTTTATCTAAATTTTGAATGTTTTTTTCTGAAATTTTCTTGCAGGGGAAGAGCTGTGCCGCAGATTTCTTTACCTCCATACTCCATGGTCAGCCGTCAGCCTTACAGGTAGGAAGCCCAAACCTGCCCTCAGTAAGCAGAGTGTGAGCCTGCAGAGAGAGGCAGTGACACCCTGCAGACAAGTGAGTTTACCAGGCTCCTGCAGCCCCCCCCCCACACACACACACACACCTCTGTTGTAGGCTAAAGGCTTGAGGCAACATTAGCCACTAAAATCACAGCACATCTGAACCTCAGTCAAAGCTTTTTTTGTACTGTTGATTATGACAGTGTTACAGCAGAGCCATTCTCAGCTGGTATTAGATTATTTTAATTGGCTCAGGCCAAGTAGGTCTTAACCATGGCTTTAATCCACATTCAGACATAGCGTTAAAAGCGTGTGAGGAATTGTTTTAATCCAACAGGTGTGGTTCAATCATGCTGGAGTGCTCTGCCTGCTTTATCAAAGGAAATCCTTCTTAATGAGGAGACAGCTCTGTCTGCATGATCGAGATGATAGTGGGCCACTCGCAAGAATGTATGCTGTGGGTGATGTCTGCTACTGAGCAGAGGAGTCACTGTTGTGAGTCAGCCAAGGTGAGAAACTCCTCAGCTTCTCTATTCTGTTCACAACAGTTTAGCATAATGATAAGGAAACATGCAGTGTGTCCACAGAGGGTGCAGCGAACAGGTTAAAAGCTGATGCACAAAGGAGACTGTATTCATTTCACCACCAGGACTGAAATAAGTTTTCTACGTGTTTTGATTTATAAATGTTACATCACATTAAACTCAGAAGATTGCATTGTAATTGAGTCTGACAATGGTTTGGTGGGGGACCTCAACTCACTGGGTGCAGGTGAAGTTTTCTCTCCTGGAGTTGGTTTTAGGAGGAGTTATCAGCTGGAGATGTTTGTTAGCGAACAGTACATCGAGGGGATGCTGTTTACATTTGAGCTGCTGCCAGTCTGTAAGCATTGTGTCAAAACAAATGTAGAACCAGGAAGAATAAAGCTGCCAAACCAGAGACGGAGACCTGTCTGCTGAAGAGTCGCCTATTTGTTGTG
Organism: Caranx melampygus; assembly: GCA_019059645.1. Classification (NCBI taxonomy): domain Eukaryota; kingdom Metazoa; phylum Chordata; class Actinopteri; order Carangiformes; family Carangidae; genus Caranx; species Caranx melampygus. The sequence goes on from JAFELL010002425.1 coordinate 95,490, forward strand.
GGAATGATGGCGTGAAGCGATCTGATCTGATATCAGATTCATTCTGATCCATTGATTGTTCTTTTTTTCTTAGCAGTGATAATATGTCAATAAACTTGTGTAGAGATTGTTTTTGTTTGTTTGTTCTTTTCCATCCTTGACAGAATTTGCTTACAGTTTCCAGGTGAAACATTTACCTTCTCACCACCGTACCAATCTCAGACTGACCTTCTCATCTCAGAAGTGTTACACGAGCCTTTACATTTCAGTGCACATCCTGACTCGTGTGTGTGTGTGTGCACGCTCTCACTGTCCTCTGTGGTTTGTGTATGCTTACTGTTAAACCACTGAAACAATCCTGTGTGGCACTTGGCCGCCGTCCCATGCGGTGAAATGGGGACCGACTCCAAGTGCTCTAAAGCTCAATGTCATATCGATGGCCATTGTCTCATCTGTTGCCACGGTGATAAACGACCGGGGCCTCGTTTAGGCCGGGAGCCAAAAAGTGTCTTGCTCCCCTCTGGAAGATGAGCCATTAATCTAAAGCAGCTCTTTAGCAGAACTTTGTCTATTTCTGTTTCTCTCTCCCTCATTTTTCCTTGTGTTTCACTTTTCCTTACTCTGTCTTTTGTTCTTTCTGCAGTTCTAATTCCACTTTCTCTTCTTCACTCCATTCATGCATGTCATTCTTTATGCTCTGTCACTGTGTCTCATCCTCTATTGGGGTGGGTGGAGGGGCTAGGGCTATATAAATTTATAGTCCTGGGCTGTAAGCATCTTTAATCAGCGGCAGGGCTTTGATCCAGGGACATATAAAGTAAATGGCATTTTTGGTAAAGTAGACAATTAGTCTAAACAAAATGAAGTTTTAGTGTTGGGCTTTTGGACATCCGCAGAGCAATAAGCATGCTGAAATTAGCCAGTGAGTCAGGGGGGGCGTTGCAATAATTGCTATTATTTTCAACACAGTTGGGGTGTTTTTAATCTAAAAATATTTAATAAGCTTATTCATGTAAGAGCATTTATGTTCCTAAACTATATACAGCAAAGTTTTCATGTCTCATTCATTAATTGGTTCACATTAAAAGTGAGTGCTGTCATTACATGCTGTTTTTTTCCTGTTTCTTACAGAGTCAGAGCCCAGATGGTGCATAAGCCTGTGGATGACTACACAAATAAATGAGTCCATGTTTACAGGAAAATCAGCTGATTGCCCATCAAATGTCTGTCCATAGATGCTTGAACCACTTTCGATAATATACTATTCTATACTATACTTTACTATAAGTACAAAAGTAGTAACTGGTTGAGTCCTTCATCGTGGACATGCATGTCTATAAGACAGTAGCTGATTTCCAGTGTCATGTAACTGTCTCCACTCAAATGAGAGAGGAGAGGAGAGGAGCTGATAAAATCCATTTTCACTATGTCTTGGTCTCTCAGTCATGAGCTTTATGAGAAGCAAGGACTGTGCTGTTGGACCTCTGAGGCCTGAGTTTGCTCAGCCTCTCCGGCCACCGGCTGTCCTATTTTCTTGGCGGAGGTCATTGACCTGCAGACACATTTGGGGCTCAAAGAATCCCATCTTGTCTTTTAAATCTATCATAAAGTATCAGGTCTCTAACAGGGGGACTGTGTGAATGTGACTCTCGAGTTAGCACATTAATAAAAGAGGCTGACACTCTTCAGGATTCTCACAGGGAGTCACGTTCATTCATCACGTGACTGGGACGGTATGAGAGACAAAGGGTTAGAGAACTGACGCAGTTCTCAGCAGGACCAGTTTCCATTTGAACGTCTTATTCAGTCTTCTCATCCTTTTTTCCTATACCCCCCTGCCTCAGCTGAGTGTGCTGCAGTCATTTACTGGACGTTATGGGATGGGGCAGTAGTCCAACCCAGGGGTTCCCAAAGTGGGGGTCGGGCGCCAACAGTGGGGTCACCCAGAATGGACTTGCTCTGCCCACCCATCCCATTGGTTCAGATTAACGCTGAAACATCATAATTCCCAACATGTAGACTTTCACAGCAACAATGTTCACATGTTTATTCAGTACAGTTTATGGATATTACTTTGACTGAGATATTCTTCTGCTCACATTGAAATGAGAGTTATCCGTCCAAATTAAGCAGCAACAATTACCCAAGTGCGCACAGGGCACACCTCTTTTGTTTCAGTCACCTCCAGGGATAGCGGGGGTCGCCAGTCTCTGGCACTGTTATTTTTGGGGTCGCGGGGCTGAAAGATTTGGGAACCCCTGGTCTAACCCACTCACACTGTCCAGCCACAAGTGTGTTTGCTGTTTAAACAACATGGGTGCTGCACAGAAAAAAGACAGATGTGTTGGTCTGACACCAGCTGAACTTGTCTTATACTTTATACCTAGTGCGTTTAACAGTTTAAGAGTTCTTTGTCTGTTGACCATTTTAGATATAATAGCCGCTGCCCCACACAAACTTCAGATATACCCAGCTTTCTACAAATTTCTTGCATTGTTTTGTAAAGTTCTGTAAGTATGCTGATAGAGAAAACAGCAAGGTTCTCATTTTTCATCTTTAAAAAATCAATTTACCTGCTTTGTGAAAGAGTGAAAAACACCATTTTTACACATTCTTGGTGTGGTTCCATTTAGACCAAGCAATTTCTTGCAAGAATGTGAGAAAAATTACTGTAAGAAATTGGTTATGTTGTCCTCCTGTTGTCTTAGAGACTCAGAGCACTGACACTGGATGGACACAAAGATTGGCATGTGGTGTCCTTCTTTTTTTTAATAATCGGCAAAACATCCCTCTGCAGCATCTCATTTCTATTTTAAACAAATCACACTTCATCAATAAAATCTTCAAAGAGTAACATGAGCAGGGAGAGGAGATTTGTTCAGCACATATAAAGGCAGACACACATGTAGAAGGAGCACAGCTAGAAGATGCTCATACACTTGGAGGAATGGCAGAAGAGAGCAGATTCAAACTGACAGGTAGACCGCAGGTACGCAGGGAAAGATGTGTAATTTACTGCAAAAACAGCAGAAGTGGATACTGGGAGGTACATTAAGCAGGTGAGACAAAGAGGGGGATCAACATTGTCTCCTATAAGTAGAACCGATGCTGGGCGACGGCCCAGGCTCCAGTCTGACCTGTGACACTTTGCTGTGTCGTGTGTTTCTCCCTGACTTACGGGCAGAAGATTCCCCGGAAAACCTAGCTTGAAAAAAATAGGGCAGTCATGCACTGCATTAATCTGCACAGTTAATAGGTGTGGTATTTAATAATATCTGAAAATATTTAATATTTCATCCAGATAGTTAAGTGGTTCAATTATGGTTCATTTCATTCATTTCATGGTTCAACTTAGAATGTGTTTTTTTGAGTTTTTCTATTGTTGTATTTTTAGGTGATTTTCAGGTGATGATCCATTACTGCCACATACTTGCTGTTACATTTGGAAAATTTGACTTTAAGAAATTATGAAAACCAGGAAAAGTTAAGAACATACAGGGGTTCAGTAGATGACCGGTTTGTAATTAAAATATCACTAACGGCATGATGTTGAATGAAACATCAAAGTTTAACAGACAAAGGGCTTCACTCATTAACCTAAACTGAACTCATTCCACCTTCTGATATATATAACAGTGTCTCGTAAAATAGCACCACTGTTGCTTCACCATAGTAACTGAATTATCACATATGACTGAAGAAATACCCATTGATATAACCAGTAAAGGAATCTGGTCTTGGTGGGAGTAAATCTTTACTTTTGAATATTAGTTTTTCAGTATTCTGTCTGTTTTCTCTAAATGTATTTAATTTTGATCCAAGGCAACACAAGATGAACATTTCCAGCACAGTCCCTCTGTCCATGACTGGCAGTGGATTATAGGCACTGCATGCTTCCACTGGACTACTCTATGATCCCAGACTTACTGTGCTTACTTGGTCTGGAACAAACTACAAGACTTTCATCCATGTTTGCGTGTCTGACATTTGTCTGAGATCCAGTCCTGATGAAAGGCTTTGAGAGCTTTCTTTACAAAACTGTGATTTTGATATTCAACGGGGAGAACACACCCTTATTTTAGTTCAATAAAAGCCCCATTCTACTCAAGATGGTTCTAATAATCACTTAACTGAGCTTCAAAGGCCTGTTATTTATGGTATGGCTGTTACTCACAGTTCACTTGTATCAAAGGATGACATTCAATTATCAGGATTTAGTTTTATGGGAAAAAACAAAAAACAAAACAAACAAAAAAAAACAAACTCAACTTTGCCAAAAAATATGTTGTTGTTTGCAAAAGGCCAGAGAAAGGTCATAAATCCACAGTGTCTGTTATTGGCGAACAAATTCCTTTGGCCCAATAATCTACTCAGAACTGACAAAAAAGAGTCAAGGTTATCAGAGATTACAGAGATGTTTGCTTCCCTTCCTGAGGTCAGCGGACTACTGGCATCCAGCACTCCCCAAGTCTTTTAGAAAATAATGTTAGGCAACTGGCCACTGAATCTCTAACACTACTGTAGAAAATGGGTGATAAACTTGACTCTTGGTACAAAGACACATCTTACCAACCATCTGATTTAAATAGATGACTCTTTTTTATTGTCGTGTCTGACTGATCCATGGTCTGTTTCTGAGTTCATTCTGACACAGACCAGTCACAACATTAAACAGTTGTCTGTTTTGATTATTTCAATAGAAAAAAACGACTTAAAACTACATGATCAGGTTTAGATTTAGATACAAATGCCACAAAGATTTGAAGTAATACACAATTAATACCAAGAAAACACCCTTTCTTCTCACCCCCCTAATGTTAGACCATGACTGAGTCTGAGTCACACGGGACCTGTTGGATGAATTCAGCAGGTTGAACCAATATACTTTTTATTCTGGATCAGTTCCACAACTGTGGTCTGATGTTTGCTCCAATGGCGATGGCTGCTGAGGCTCCTACAGTAATATTCAGTGCTACATCAAAACTCTCTATTAGACTATAATTAGATCCAAAAGATGAATGTATTTCATTGCTTTATCACACAGCAATGACCATGTAAACTGAATTTTTCATTGATACAAATAGCTGGTTGCCATAGTGTTAGAGTTACCTGCTTACATCACCATGACAAGACTAGGATGTACTGTAGCTGTACTGTGGGTTTTAGTAGTGTTGCCCATTGTTTCATTTGATTGACACCTGAAGTTTGCAGTGGAGATGGTTTTGTTGCACGTTAGACTGAAAAGAAGAAGTATTTCTTTGACTTTCTGAGGTTGACTTGAGGTTCATGCTTGACTCCTCACTATGTTTAACAGCACAGGAAGCCTACTGAATGATCTTCTATCACTTACACAGACATTTAAATTTGTGGGCCCACAAAGTTCTCGAACACTGAAGGTACAGCGAGCTCTTTGGATCCTGCAAGTGTAGAAACACATGGCCCACATACACACAATGAGCTCTTACTGGCTGAACTCAAACACAAAACCCAAACTTTATTGTGTAAATTCAAGAAATGCACTCAAGTACACAGACAAAGTAAACCAAAAAAAAAAAAAAAATGAGACAAAAACTTTTCTTGAAAGTCTTGTTTATGAATGAGGAACAGTCAGAGGCTACAATGCTGCTGCAGATAACAAGACACCTCTCTGTTCAAGTCCAGCAGGTTGTGGATCAGATATTTGGAGGGCATCCACGAGGAAGAGGCAAACAACCAAAGGAGGAAGCATCTGAGGAAAAAGCACATTGTCTTTTTAGCTTTAGCAGCTCGTTGCTGTCTTTAAGGCTACATTACAAGCCCTTAATACACAACCATCCATCCATCATCTACACCACTTCCACTTCCCCACATCCATGGAGGCTTGTGGGGAGCTGGAGCCAATGAACAAGTGACCAGGCTTATCAGTGTAGAGACAAACACTCAAATTCACACACTACTGGCAATTTTACCATCACCAATCAAGTCAGAAAACCAAGAGACAGCCCACGCAGGCACGTAGGGAACATGCAAACTCCACCAAGAACTCATCAATCTAAATCAAATGATCAAATCCCATCACATCCTGAATGCTGAAGCAAGCTGCAGTTAACAGGTGAAGAAAGTTGTCACGCTTTCTCCATCTGAGCCGACTGACGATGGATCTGATTTATTTTAACAGCAACAGCGATGCTTCAGCAGCCAGAGCCTCCCACGACAACACAAATAAAACATACATAAAGACAGAGGAGGGGGAGGACGAATAAACGATGGAGGGAGGGAAAAAAGATTTGAAAAAGAAGTGGGAGAGTTAAAAGTATGAGGCGATTTTGGGATGAGTTCTCGCCTCTCCTCTCTCTGTGAAGACACAGTTAGCCTCGGAGGTGGAGGGAGGAGAGCGAGGTGGCAGTGGCTTTGAGTGAGAGCAGAGAAAAATGACAGCGTGATTGGGACAGAGACCAGGAAATGCAGGCTGAAGAACAGAAGTGTTATCTGGATCGCAAGTGCACAATTAGGCATGTGTCATATTTTCTGAATGACCCTGTCTACAGTGCAGCATCTAAACTGTAGCCTGTCAAATGAAGTCACAGCGACCACACAAACACTGGCTCTCTGTTGTGTCTGATCTACACTAAACTTACTTCTCAGCCATCTGGAAGATAGCTAACTATCTCAACATTACAAGAACACACAGTGGCCTACCTGACAGAATAAAAAAAGAAAAGAAAAACAAAACTGGCAACAGAGAGGAGGACAAACTCATATGAAATATTTATAGGCATCATTTTGGCAAACTGAAAGAAGCTGATTCCTCGAGTTCACCGAGCCCTGACGGCAAGCCAGAAGTTAATTTTAGACACTTTACAGAGTGAGGCCAACGTGACGCATGACTGTGGTTACATAACACAAATCCATTAAATATATTACATGTGTGTCCAGCTTCAACAGGAAATCAATACCAGCTCAATCATTATTATTTGATTTGAAACATACATGAAAGCATTTTGTAAAGTGTAATAATTCTTTTTGATAGAAATATGAATAAAGACTTTAATCAAGTGAAGTGGATCATGTTGATACAGATAATGCTGTTTCCTCATTTCCTGTCACGTGAAGGAGCTGTAACAGGAGTTTCATCCAACACTATATGGAATACAGAGGTTTATGTTTTTATCTTGGGAATGCATTAATAAATTAAGTCTTCTTAATGTGCATGTGTGTGTGAGTGTGTGTCTATTCCACTGTGTTACTGCTCTCTCTAAGAGGACCAGCCTCTCTCTGAGGACTGACATGTTGGTCCATCCTAACAGCATCATGTTGGAATCAGGTTATTTATATATGTGTGTGTGTGTGTGTGTGTGTGTGTGTGTGTGTGTGTGTGTGTATATGTTGAATCCTTTGAACTGAGCATCCAGTGGAGTGCAAAGTGTTTTCCTGCTGTGATATGTGTGTTTGGGTCTGTGTATGCTTGTATGAAGTTCATGGTGCCATATACACATTAACCCTCTGAATGCAGTATGTGTGAGCATGTGCATTTATAGCTGTTGTGTGATGTGTGTGTGTGTGTGTGTGCATGCTTTTCATGTTATCCCATTTATTTCGCATATGGTGGAAGCTTAATGGGATGTTCAGCTGTTGTGGGTTGAGTGTGTATCAGTGTATATATTCCACCAACAACAAAAACAGAAACACAGGCAATGTTAAAATTTTCATACACACCCAAAGGAGAGAACAAGGTCGGCACATGCAGTCTTACTGAACATGGAGATCTGGTGTAAGGTGTGTTTGTCGGTTTATATGACAGGTTCAGGGTTCACATGTTACTCAGTTTGGAGAAAATGGAAAATACAAACTGGGCCCATAACTCAGAGGTCGAAGGATCAAATCCAGGCTGTTGTTCATTTACAGCAATCAATAGTCTATGGCAGCTCCAGTGGCCTAATGGCCAAAGCACCGGCCTCCTAAACCAGGTATTAAGGCCTGAAGTCACATCTGGGGCCAATGACAACACAGCGGTACATAAGAGGCCTGCTGGGACCATAACCCTCCAGCTGTTAGATTGAAACCATCCTCTGCTAAAGCAGGTTTCCCTGTAATTTACAGATGCTTCTTGACATGTGCGCAGCTCAGAGAAAAACAAAAAAACAAAAAACTTTGTGATGAAAAATAACATAATGTACACTGTGGAGCAGCAGAGGGTCAGTTGAGAAGAGGTTTTAGTAGTTTAGCAGAAAATACTTTGAACTGACAACAACGTATCAGCGGAGTGACTGACACCATCCTCTGCCTAAGTGATTTCTTTTTAGTTTTGTGGTGATTACTCAGTGATCAACAACCTCAAATGAGAAGCTAAGGCAGCTCCAGGTGCTTAATGGAAAGGGCACTTGTTTTCTATGCCAGAAATTGTGGATCTGAATAAACAATGTGACTGACAGCACTGAGGCACCACGGGGGTCTACTATTCAAACCATCCTTCACTGAAAACGACTTTTCTTATGATTTAAAGACTTTTCTCCATCATCACTACTCTGAGTGTAATGTAATTCTCAATATATGGGCTCTGATCCATTGTCTTGCCAACAAACACAGTTTTTTATTGTCAAAATTCAATAGTGAAATACTTCCTACTTCCCTTCTGCCACTGTAGATGAGCCTCTTTCCCTATCAGCAGAATCTCTCTCTGGTCCTTATCAGTCCACATGAGGAGCAAACCTCCATTAGAGTAATCGAGCAGGACAATCCTGACAAGAAAAACTGAGCCACTCGCAGAATCAAAGCCAATTAGTGACGGCAGATACGACCTGCCACTTACGATATTTGTCATCTTAACTGGTGAAAACATGGACGGTGCCACCTGAAAATGAGAGGCTGTTGGCTGAATGTTCTCTACACCGCCATCTGTTGCCTGTAGAAAGGAAGCAGAGTAGGAGCCAACCAATCTGTGTGTCTCTGCCCATCTGGTAAGTTCAGTCATTTACACCAGTCAGCCTAAATGATTTTCATTTACGCACTCCAAATTTTACTCTAGATGAAACACAAAGTGCTCACACAAATCTTAAAGTGTAAGTAGACAGAATGTACAACAAATGCTCCCCAGCAATTGGCCGCAAGCTAACTAGCAACATTTGACGAACGCATTCAACAAATGGGTGAAAGCAATGCAGCTAATTTTGTCGTGCCTATACTGTAGCCAATAACTAATGAAAATAGACAGGGAACGTTATGTAATTATAAAGTTAGTTCTGCACAGGGAGGAAGACAAAGCACTGAGTCAACCTGGAGCCACACCAGTGTTTGTGTCATGGGAATGTGCTCAGTGTACCAGCTTCACCACTGGACCTTAGATGTTTACTCAAAGTACCAACGACACCACAGGGATTTAAAGAGCCCGAGGACTGTGTAGATGTTCAAGCAGGTTCTTTTGAGGACAAGTGTAACAGGGCACTTCACTAAATTTTATTCACCTAAAACAGTTCAAAACAAGAGTCAAACCAGTTTTCAATGGGGCTAAAATGTCCAAAATGTCCCTCAGTGGCCTACACTCTCATCACATCACTGCCAGTGGGTGTCCTTAGTCCAGTGTGTGGTGACCTGTCCTTCCCGGTCCACTGTTCCTCTTCCAGAAGTGGGTCTGAAGTGGGTCCAACATAAATCAATCCATGTTGATTGGATCGCCCCACACAGGACGTCAAATGCACAGAGTATCCAGTAAATTTCAAAATAATGGACAAGCTGCAGATTGCAAATCATCACTGTGAACATTAGTTTCACACGCTGGCACAGGCAACCAGTCAGAGGGACCTAAAGCTCACAGGACATCATGGAGGTGGAAAACCACAAGATTGTGTGAAAGTAAATATATATATATATATATATATATATATATATATACATATATACATATATATATATATATATCTCGGGTCTCCAGCAGCTCTGCTCTGGAGACTGATCAGAGACGCAATGCATCCAGTGGGAGAGGGTTTGATACATCAAACGGAGCTAAACTGTATCAGAGTCAGAACGGAGTGGAGACGGAGTTCCTGGAAATTGGGAGTTACCACACGTGCTGCTAATGAAGAAACCAGGACAGAGGGAGTCATCATCTGTGCCCTTCAGGGGCTATCAGAAAAAAAAAACAAACAAAAAAACACTGTGTGCAAGAGTCCATAAACACCATCCTAAAAACTAACTAAAAGTGGGTACAAACAAAATAACATGGCAACACACATTAAATAAACATGCAACAGAATACATTACAAATCCTGCTTGGCCCCTTTGAATATTCACTCCACACTTGTACTGGTAGTAATTCAGCTTTGTGCTCATCTGGTGGGACTGACTGTGCAAATATAGCAGGTATGACAATCATTGCTTTGCTGCGTTTACCAAACCTTTACATAAATGGCTGTATGTAGGTTGATTTTAAACAATGTATCTCAAACTAAAACTGTCCTAATGCTCTAAAATCCAATTTCATATAATGTTTTTATATTATCACCTAAACCCTGACAGCCTAAATGGATAATAGATAACACAGGAGGCCTTTGCTTCTCAACATGGTTTGAAGCATTCTTTGTTTCTTAGGTGAAGACCTGTCAGACCAGACTCCCTGTCAAACTGAATAAATCATCTGGAAACACATAAATAAGTAACACAAAACATGATATTACATCATTTTGGAAAGTTTAACTTATTTTACACTGTAAAATAGCATGGTTATAATAAACAGGACAACAGGAGCTTAATTCCGACCATATACTGCACCCCAACATAGCTGTCCTGCCAAAATCTGAGCTTTTGTTTTGTTGATTTTGTGCCAGAGAGGTGTTGATTTAATGCCACCAGCCAAACTGATCAATGCAGCAGCACTTGATCCATTTTCTGTCCAAATTTACATCTTTCCTCATGTAGCACCTGAACAAAGTGTCAATAACCTCAAACAGCCAAACAGAATCCAAATCAAGGAGCTTCAGTATGACAATAGTCTTACACATACACCACCTTTGTTACAGTAATATTGTTTTGTATCAGTGTAAGTTGTGTCTCTTACTTTGGCCCACAACCTACACATGGGATGTGTTAATGTCTTTGACTAATCAAGAGAATCATATGAGTATAATGATATTAAATGGTTTTATCTCATCATGCAGTTGTTTTTACTGAGCATTGTTCCCACCTGAATTTTCTCAGTCTCTGTGTATTGACATCATTGCAATTATGGGAGACCTCAATGATTTTCGAAAACTAATATAGTTTACCTGAAAGCATTACTGAACTCTTTTTCTATTAAACTCAACAATTTGTTAAAATATAAATTTGTTTCTTTTCAATGTTGCTTTAAAGCAGCAAGAAGCAGAACATCTGGCATGGTATCCTTGTGCATAACTTTAAGGACAAAGAGCATATGGCTCTATGATTACAGAGTGTGGCCAGACTACTTCTTCCTCCCACCTTGCTGTGCCCAAAGTGACATGGTGTGTGTGTGTGTGTGTGTGTGTGTGTGTGTGAGCACTGTCCTGTTGAGAAAACGCTGTTGGCTCTTCCTCTTCCTCACCCTCACGATGCAAGTACAAAATGCGTTTGTGTGTATGTGTGGGTCTTCGAGTGTGAGGGTCTTAAAGAGTCTTTCATTAAACGGCCCAGTGCCACACCAAATGCTGTGACTGTCACACTCGCACTCACACTTGTTTGTATTTTTAGCCATCACTTTTCCTCATGTTAGTCATGTACTTTTTATTTCATTCTAGCCAAGGTTCATTAAAAGTCCTAACGTTGCTTTAGCTTGTTATTATGCGTGTGTGGACTGTGGTTCTGTGTCTCTATGGTGTTGTATGAGGAAGTAATGCAATCAGTCACAGGAGGCTGCAGTAATGATAGCTCGCTATTGACAGCTACAGTGAGAGTGGACAAGTCCTACTGTTGTGTTGATGAAGAAACACAACCAGCCTTCCTCTGTGCCCACTCCACTGTTTGTTCTATGGTGCAGTGTCTTCATTCACACCCTGTTTTACACCTTCCTGTAACAAGTCAACAACAGTGTCCCCAAACTTGCAGTGACTAAGAGAAGTATCACTTTGTCTGAGCAAGATGTTCCAGCTCATGGTCCTCTCACAAATGCTGGGGAACACCAAATACAGTCCTGCCTTTTGCCTTCAAACTATTTTTTTTTTTTTTATTACATCTTTTCACCAACACTTGGCCTATTTTGCAAATGATTAGTTGGTCCACTTGCAATACCTTCATGGCCCATAAGCAGGTACAGGTTAGGAACCACTGGTCTAAACAATTAAATGAATTAATTCACTGAATTCAGATGTTTATAGTTCATAAATGTCTGTTGCCTTTTATTACTCCAGTGACTGGACAGTGTATATGCTCAATGTGAATAACTGTGGAGCTTTAAGTAAGTTTTAGTATTTTAAAAGCATCTTCATTTTGCTACAGTTCAGCTTTTTTAAACCAAAAGAGGTTTTGCTGCAAGACAGACAGTTTCTGTTACCTACTATGTTACCTTCATTTTCACCTGCTGTCTAAAAACATACAACTGCTTTAAGAGCCCTCTCTCTCTCTCTCGTTATTCTATTTCCTCCAATTTATTCTCACTCACTCTCCAAAACACTTGGTTCCTGCCCTGTTGTTTTTCCTCAGTATGAAAGTGCCCACAGCCCTCCACCTTTTTTCAGCCGTCCTCTCTGTCTGACCAGGTTTTTATCTGCTTTTCCACTACAGTATTATTGAAGCAGCTGCTCTGTCAGACACAGACAGACTCAGACGATGATATCTTTTCTTGCACACTTGCTGGCTCGAGAAGTCCTTTTTCGTATTTTCTGAGGCAGACCTGCATTATTGGTGACAGTATTGAGTTGCGGGAATTAGAGAGTGAAATCTGTATAAACTGCTCAGAAGTTGGCTGGCTTTCAGCGTCTTCCTACAACACTCACTTTACTGCCAGGCAAGGCAAAGAAACGGGTGGTAAATTTCATGACTGACAGATGGAGAGAGAAGCTGAAGGACTATTTGTGATTACACACCTCAGTTTTATGAGTATAACTGTCCATAACTGCCAGTGTGTACACATGTCAGCTTGCTATTCCTTTGCTAATGTAACTATTTTTTTTTACCACCAAATAATCACTCCGTGAAAGTTCAGTCTCCCACCTCTCACACGCCTTCTATGTCACAATCAGTTTCCTGCCATGATCTCAAAGACACAAGTTCAACAATTTCGACTGAACGCAAAATACTATACCAAGATTTTATTTAATGCCTGTGACAGACTATCCAACCTTTTCATACAGTAGGGAATGATCAATATTATGCAAGGACAGAGTGGTGAGCAGCATGAAGGGGTTTTAATGTTGCAGCTGAAGCATGTCTGTGCAGCAGAGCTCAACAATCTCCTCAAATGATTCTCAGTCCAGTTGTATCACAAAAACAATCACACATTTCATGTAGTCAGCGGGATGTGCACTTGTCAAACGTCTGGAGCAGGTTGTGTCTGGCACAGTGAGTGACCTCATCAGAAATGGGTTTTACACGGCACCTGTAAATGCAAGACACATTGTTTCGGTGTTTAACTTTATCACACTGTGAGAAATGAAATCTGTTTCGTCTGTTTCCAGTGTTACTTTGGAAAATACCTTCTGTGGCAGTGTGAGGGAAAAGGTCAGTGGAGCCCGCGGTGCTCCCCCTGCAGGTGGAAGAAGAAAGCAGTCAAAATAATGACTTGTCTCACAAAACAGTGTTTGCACCCCATCTTCAAAATGAAATGAGTAGCTGAACATTTCGATGATTTTCCCATTATATTATTATTTATAATAATAGTCCAGTTGGGATTTGGAACATACTAGTATTTGAGTTCACAAAGCAACACAGTGTATTACCTCTAGAAATATTATGTATAGTGACATGGGCTAATGGCTGAGTAGGACGTCTATGTAATAATAAAGGTATGGAATAAATTCTAATTATGCATTGAGGCGATCCCTCCGCCGTTAATTAACGCCCCCGTCACACCTCCAGATCCAGCCAATGGCGTCCCCTCACTAGTTCACACCCCTTTTAAAAAATGGTGCGGTAAAAGTGAAGATGGCGGCTCACCGTACTGGAGCAGTACCCTCAGTGTCTGCCTCGCCGTGTATCCATCTCCTCAGCACAGAGGCTGTGGCCTGACCGCCGCCCTCGTCCTGTGCATCATAAACCTGGACCCACGCAGGATTATTGGAGCCACGCCTGGATTTTAAATCACCTGAGCAGCAGCACGGTGAGTGAGGCAACTGTTAGCAGAGATCCTCTATGCGTTTCTTTTGGGAAGAGGTGTTACTCGGTTGCAGGATTTTTATGGGACTGAGCTGAACTGAACTTCCTCTTGACTGAATTGAACTGTCTCTTTTGCTGCTGTGGAACATTTTGAACTTTCTTCTTCTGTGGTTTTGCTTGAACTTTAATACATGTGGGTTTAATTGTTTTGTGTTGTGATGCCATTTTGTCTCTTTTGCTTGTCATGGCCATGGCCTTGTCTTGGTGGTTGGTTGAAGGGAGGGTAGACTACAGGGCCTGACGTGAGTTGTGACTCCTTGGTTGTTGAGGTAGAGGGCTCACTTGGAGGATTATTTTATGGAATAAATTGAACTGAACTTCTGTTGACTGTATTGAAGTGCTTTTATTGTTATTACTGGTGTGAACATTTTGCTTTGTGGTTACGCCTGACAACGACATTTGTGTTTGAGATTTGTGCTTGGACTCTAATACATGTGTCACATGGTCATCTGTGCCTGCTTTGTCTCCTTTCATGCTGGGCCATGCTGGGTTTGACTGAAGGGTCAAGCTGCTGAATTGTATATCCTTATCGGGGATTAACCTGTCTATAACTCAGTTCACATTGTTGGAGGGAGCTCCATCTGCAGCCCTAGAAATCACAGGCAATCAGCTACAGCATGCACCTTGTCAAAATGCCTGTCAACTTGTTTGAAAGTAGAAGATGCATTTTCTTGAAGCTCTCACAGCCCTGACGAAACCTTCACTGCTAGTTTGAAAATAAATCATTTGTGTCTGAGGTCATTATAAACTTATCAGCTGGTGTGATGTAACGGGCCTCCATGGTCCTGATGGATGAAAAATCCAGTGTGGAGAAAACCTCAGCTGTCATTTTTAACCATGAATTTGTCACGATGATTCTACACTAAGATGTGCTGCACATGAGACTGCAACAAGAGCAAGCAATCTGCATGAAGAAGGCCTTGAGCTGGTTGTTCACCATGTTCTTTCTGTCATTCTTTCCAAGGCTTCATATTATTTATCATTGTGAAGCTATATTATGTTTGTATGTTTCTTAACAATTTGTAAGAAAAGCAGTGGAGGAGAAGGTCGAGATGATAAACATTTAATAGTTACTTTCTTCTATGTTTTTGTTCAAATATCTATGAAAAACATCAATAATGGAACTTAATTGGACTATCTGAGCCGTCTGCAAAGTTATATTAAAGTAAAGCCCGTTCTGTCTTTAAGTGCACCGGCCTTGAAAGTGATGTCTCTGCTTCTGTGTCCTGCCAGTCAGCCCACAACATAAATTATCAGAGGTAACTCTATCTCCACATGTTTTCACAGTGATGTGATCATAGTGTGGGCGTTTATTAAAACAGATTTGATCAGCTCATGGTTTCAGTAAACGATCAATATCTTTTTCTATTTCTCTTTTTGTCATTTTGGTCGTGTGGGGACCTTTGACCTGCAGCAGCAGTAATGGTCCTCAGTTGTCCAGTTGTTACCATAGCAAACACAGCAACTGTACCGACACTGCCCCATTCTTATGGTTACCACAATAATGGTCTTGGCTCCATTATGTGTTGGCATAAAACCTTCTGTACATTGTTTAGGCTCTAAAATTAGACTTAGACTTAGGTTTAGAAAAAGAACATAATTTCAGGCAACATGTGTCACGTGAGGATCAAACGTCAAACCTCGCTGCTCTTTACTGTTTGCATGACTACACTAGCTCCCTCTGCTCCTGTCATAATTACTGTGCCATTACTGCCACTAGATGTCGCCTTACAAAAAACGGAAGAATGTTTCATAATAAGCTGCTGAACAAATGACCTAAAGGCATTTTGGTGTTGTGTTTTTTTTTGTTTTTTTTTAATGGTGGACAGCCTTTTTTTTGTGTTGCTGTTTTGTGTGTTTATTTTTCCCACATTTTTCTCAATGAGACCTATGGCTTTCAAAAAATGTAGGCTCCTCTAGCAATGAGTTTAGTTTAGCTGTAAAATCCAACTAATTATTGGCTAATAAGTGTATTTGTGTTGTGTCACAAGCTTGTATGCCTGTCGGTATTAAACAGACTCGTAACAAATTAAGATAAATTGTCTCGTAATGTGTTGGGACACCAAGAGCCACCAGAAACAGCTTCAGTGCACTAGGAGGTCCTTCTGGAGGGAAGAGCGTCCTTCCTCTGGCACTTAGTTGGGCAGTGGTGGAGCTGCAGTACATTAAGCCCTCATTACAAAGAGTTTTGTGGCACTAGTCTAAAAAACCCTGGGGCTGTGTTGGGGGTAATTTTCTTATGTATCTATTGTTCATTATTCAGAAACTGATAAATTACTTAGGCCTTTGTATTTCTTATTAGACAGCAGTTCCAGAACTTGAAAGCTATTGAGTATGTGTGCAGTGTGCAGTCAGAGCTATGCTAATATACCACAGGGTGTTCCCAGGCATGTCGAATGACTCGAAATTATCTTGGTGCATCTCTTATGAAGATTATGCATGGAATCTGAACTGTAACATCAGTGTCATCATGACGTACTTTACTGCCATCCAAGCTACAGTTTCTCCTCCTCTTGTGTCTGTGTAGAAGGGGGAAATGACCCCTTGACTCTGAGAAGGGTGCTGGAATTTGCCTCTGGAGCCTCAGCTGTGCCACCCCTGGGCTTCCCACAGTGTCCTGTCATTGACACAAAATCCCTCCACAGGCAAACATGTGCATCACAGTGTTCCGATTGCTCATTCACTAACAGTGCTAGAGAGTCAGATGCTGTATGACAGAAGGAACCCTGCAGGCTCCAAGTACTGGCTTTGCATAATTTTGCATGTGCTGTATGTGTTTTCACAGTGGATGCTGAGGGTTTTCCATTCACTGTTTCCACCTGACTTCCTCACTCAAGCTTTTCGCCAATATTCTGCAGAATCTATGTAATTTTGACTCTGGTTTTCATGAATCCATCAAGGAGTTTCCCATAATGGGCCGGTGCCACTTCAGTCTATTGACAGTGAGAAGACAAGTGCTGAAGTTCATTACATTTACTGAGCACCTTCATTACAGCACAAAGCCTTCTTCACATTTAAGTTCTCTAGTGCTGCTGTTAATGTTAATTAAAAACTTTTTTGTCATTCTTTAAGTGACGCTTAAAGAGCCCACATGATACTGGATGTTTACTGATATTTGGGAGTTTAATGTAACCAGCATCAAAAATCAGGTTACTAACAATATATTTGTCATTTAGACAGTTCCGGTAAACCTCTAGTATGGGGCAGTGTTCCCATGTTAGTGTTTGTGTTCCCCGTGAACCTAGGTCAGGTATCGCGTGAAGTCTGCACCTGTGAGCAGACACCATTTTCTCTCTACACGAGGCAAACAGCAGCAGAGCTGACCGGGAGAGACGGTAGCAAAAACAAAGCAAACGCGAAGTAAGTAGCAGACAGCAGATAAGCAGCGTAAATACTCATGCTAACGCTATGATAATCACTACACTAAGATAAGTTTACACATTGGATTGCAGTTCTTTATATTTTATGCCAGTTGAACTGCTCATTTAGTGTTATTAGCCTTGAACTGCTCATTTAGTGTTATTAGCCTCTGCATGGGGACAGTACCATTTAAGCTGTGGTATATTTCAGTTTTGACCAAGAAATTGCATTTTGTGTATAAAAAAAAAAAAAACTCATCTCATGTTAAAGAGTTAAATATAAAAAGGTTAATTAAATAGTTAAAAACTGATGATGTAAGATAAATAGAGGTTATAAATGATGCATGAATTATGTGACTGTTAAAAAAAAAATACTATTCTTGATGTGATCATTCATGAATAATTGATTACATTTATGGTTAAAACAAATTGTTTTAATTCATGATAATTCATTTATTGTGTGTTTATGTATTTCCTTGATTTTTGGTGATATATTTCATGCTTTGAACTGAGAAAATGATGAGATCTCATAAGAAACTGAGACAGAATCAGATGAAGTTCCTTACAACTATGCACTTCCTGTGTAGGTTGGTTTTTCTTTCATCTATTGCTAGTCTGAACTACTGTCTGAGAAATAAGAGAGAGAGCAAGAGATGATTAAGATAGCGAGCCCAGCCAAGTGATTCTGAGAGAGAGAGAGAGAGAAAGTTGGAGATGCAGTGTGGCCAACTGAAGAAACTACCTTAACGACTTCAGATCATCTGAATCTCACCCTCTGAGAACACACACACTCCTCACCTACCGGGGTAGTAGTTATAGAAATTTAGGACAAAGAAACTGAATGGACATTGATACACAGAACACATACACACACATTGGATCCTTACCAGAATATCGAGTTCTCCAGCCCGACTTCAACGGACTCTTCTTTTTGTTTTCTTTTATTTTGTGGCGCTTTATTTTGGTTAATAAAATACAGCCAAGATGTTAATGTTTATTATTTTCGGTGCATTGATATTAAAGTCTCACCTGTTCAAATGCCAACACCCACTCCTTTTTGTGAGTCATTTTCTGGTGCAACTCCTACCGGACCTAGAGTGATGTGAGTATCCGTGCTACATTAACATCCCGAGACTGATGTTATTTTTGATTACTGATTTATTCTGACTATAAGCCCCTACTTTATTTTTTTGTCTCATAAGTAGAATTAGGTTGTGTGTGGTGCAAGAGGCAGGCCAAAATATTACATAGCCTGACAACAGATTACAGTAGATTATGTTACATAATGGCAGTGACCAATGGCCTGACCCTGATTTCCATCCTCACATACTTTTTATTTATATGTTGATCAATTGTATGTGCAAGATTTTTAGTGTTTCTAGGACCATATAACCTCAGTCATTTGTTGGATGAGCTCATCTTTGCCAGAGGCAGATGGCTTTGAACAGATGAGGAATGAAGGAGCATGTCAGCTATTTGCCATTTTGCTGTGCAGCTTTGATTATTCATTTGTCCACAGGATGAGACTGCTGTTGACAGATTAGTGGATGTGATATGTTAACAAAGGGTGTTTGATCATTTTTCAGTCAGTCCATGTTTTTTGAGAAATTACATGGGCGTGTACAGGATATTATGTCTGATAAAGCAATCAGGAGGGAGGTTACTGTCATCAAACACTTATTCTGTGTTTACTTATAGACTGGACACAGATTATTTAACTTTACTTCACTTTAATCATCACTGTGTGTGTGTGTGTGTGTGTGTGTGTGTATGTAATGATGTTGAAAGGTTAATATTAAACCCTGGGTTGGGAGGTCCTTAACAAGTGAAATGAAACAGAACATGAAATCTCTTTCTATAAATTCTCTTTCATGTCAGCAAATGCTTTGATATACATATTTTTTTTCATAGTAGGAGTGAAACTTTTTTCACTCTGGAAGAGGAAATCCATTAAAAGGTACATGGATCCTTATCCAAACATTCAGCTCGCCACACTCATTATCACAGTAAATGGAAGTGTATGAATGTAAGCTCCTCCGTTACCTGTGTTATTTTCTCCAGGGCATTCTCATCATTTTCAGGTTCATACATCCCTGGAGTGTTTGCACCTGCTTTGAATTTAAGTAATACGATGTATGCAGGTGCAGAGCTACCACAGGCTGGATCGCAACTCTGGTTAGGTGATGGAGAGATTGACATAACAATGATGTCACATCACCTCTCAATCTTAAAGAGGAACTATGCAGGATATTTCCTGTGGCTATGCTACATTTTTACCTTCATTAAACAGCTTCAGAGTAATTGTGATGGTTACAGTACAGACATGATTTGTGACGCGTTACGAGGGAGAATGGAGGCTCTCTGTCTTCCACCTGGCGTCTCTTGGCTGAAAACCAACCTTGCAACATCAGTGCAGCACTTGGCCTCTGCCCTGGTGTCCCAGCTCTTGTCTCTGTGCACTGCTACACAGATGTGCTCCGTGACCCATAATCTTTCCTTTATGACAGTTAAGACTACACAAATATAAACATCATATCATTGTAACATTACAGATTTGCATAGTTCCCCTTTAAGTTAATTTCAGGAACACTCTGTAAATTTCCCCATCATGGGACAAATAAAGGATTATCTTATCTAAACCTACAAGAAATGCAGCAGACATACCAATGCAGCACCAGTAATCAAACTCAGAGTGTTATGAGGCAGCTTGGGGGGGGGGGGGGACAGTGTGTGGATGCTGTTTCTTGGACCTGGTGAAAACACATTGGCTCTGGTGGGGGCATCCTAAATTGCTTATAAAATAATACAGCATTTACCCCGTTGCAGATATTTTAATTGGTAGGTATTTTGTGACAGATGAATAATATGCACAGTTCAATCTGGCTGTTTGCTGTAAATCTCACCTGTTGTTTTCTGTCCTCGCTGTCTCATGCACAGCAGCATGTTGGCTGCTGTTCTCCTCTTCCACATCTTTGTCTTCATTAGCTGCAGCTCTCCCTCGCTCACCCTCTCCTGCTGCTTAAGCTTCCACAGCAGCGTGGGTCCAAACCTGGAAAACAAAACAAATAATCCGGACAGCTAATCACACTGTTTTCCTTAAGTTCTGTATGGTTCTCTGTTTTGCTAGTACTGCCGGTCCAGATTGTCTTCATGCTTCGACAGGAAGAATACACACTCAGTGTCAGAGTGAGGCCTGGGACACACTGCACGTGTTGTGTATGTGAGGTGGTAGCAGAGGTTTTCATTTCAGTGCTCTTGGCTGCTTTATCTAGTGCTCTGGTGTTTTGCCAATTTTTCACACATTTTACATGAAAAAGAACTCAGGGAAACACAAACATCCAAACCCAGGTAACCATCAGACATTCAGTTCCACAATTAAATTAGATTTTAACCATTTTAAACATTTCAATGTTTTTAAAAAGGAAGAAAAACAAGGAAAGAAAATCTATATGCAGGCAGCTGTATTTTTATTCATAATGTTACTGAAATATGTAGGTTTGTGGCATCGCAACAAGGGTCATGGGCCAGTCTTACTTCAGCGAGTCTTGTTTATGGACATAAAGTCAGACTAAAGAAATAGCAGCAATTGGATAACCCAACAGGAGTGTGTCCACCATGCTGCTTAGTATTGACAAGACATTAGAGACCAACTGAGCTCAACAAAATCTTTGACATGAAAGCTATGACTTCCATTAAAGGTCCATTGCCCATGGTTTATTATCATGATATATCTACCCAAATGAAAATATTTGTCTATTTTCGTACTGTAATTTTATAGGTTGGCAAGTAGCCTTATATTTATTATTATACATATAGCAAGGATCTTGCTTTGTGTTGTAATCTTGTGCCATGGAAAAGTCCAGCAGAGAATGGAAGTGTATAATCACTGTAGCGTAGATATTTATTGCATATTCTTGCTTTGAGAATGTTTGTACAGCAGCCTTTCCAGCTAAAGTTAATTAAACCAACGAAGAAGGTGAGAGGAAAGAAGATATCAGAACATATTGTAATATAGTTTAGATGTTCACCTCATCACTAGATGCTCCTGAAATACTCCCAGTCATCCCAGCCATGGAAGACGCCATGTCCTCGAAGGCCACCATCACTTTCCAAGTGACCTCTGCAATCTAGAATCTGAATGCTAGATGTCACAGTTTCCCCCCATTTTACACACTGGACCTTTAACCTCTTGTCAACCATACATCCAGCTTTACAGTTAGTATAGTTGAAGCAGCACTAGCATTCCTATGAAGCTGCATTTCTTTGCACCCAAGGCTATATTGAATTTTCACATTTACCTGCAGTTTGTTCTTGATTGTCATCTGGGAAGAAATCCTGTCTGTTGTCTTCACCAACTGGTCAGTAACTGTGTGGGGAGCTGAGTTTGGTGCTTAGTGGTGTATAGTGAGTTTTTTCAGTGTGAGGTTGATAAAAAGCTGCGGAGTCGGGTGAATTTATCATTAAGAGGATCATAAGGAGGAAAATTTCATAGTCATGTTAACCAGAAAATATGGATTCATGTTTTGGTTAACCTGTCTGTCCCTGTGTGTGTGTGTGTGCGTGTGTGTGCGTGCGTACGTGTGTGTGTGTGCGTGTGTGAGATGGATAGAGGTACTGTGTAGAGCATGGGGGAAGGAAGGAAAACAGAAGGAGGTGAGAACAGATGCCTGCAGAGAGGTGGTCAGGAAATTAAAGTTGAGGGGGGCCAAAGCCAAAAAAAGGTTGTGGGAGTGTGCTGCAGTGACCACAGGTTGCCCTACATCTGGTCCACACCAGGTGAGAGAGGAAGTGAGAACAGGTCACTGTTTCATATTTACACTCAATGACAGCAGGCTGAAGAGGAACAAAGGTGACGACAGCCTCTCTGCTGACCGGTATTTCCTGTCTCAATAACACACAGTTCAAATGCATTGCTTTACTAAAGCTTTGGCTGTACAACTGTCATGTGTTTGGAACCAGCTGACACCAAAAAACAGTGACCACCCCAACATTTTCATGCACTGTGGTAAGACTTTTTATACTGTAAATTTTTGGTGTTGCTTCTTTCAAGCTTGTGAAAAATAAAAAAGATAAAAAAAATGCCTTGGAGCTGGATCAAAACAGAGTCGAGGTAAAAGAAACAGAGGGGGTAAGATACAGTGAAGGCAGGACAGGTACAGGGAGTTGAGGAAATAACACTACAATAAACACAGACGCTGAGGACAGATTTCTGTTTTCTAGCTCTGATCTGGAGACAGAAAACAGCAGAGAGAAAGAGACAAAGATGAGAAGGACATCAGACAGGAAGAAAAGCTCAAGGCTTTCTGTCTTATCCACTGCCAGAGGAGTGGTGGAATGAGAACAGCACTTAGTGGTAATCAACTGGAGCTCATACAAAAAGCTGTTATTACAAGAACTATTGCCCACGTATCAGATACATCCAAACTGGCAGCCAATAAAATTGATTGAAAATAGGCTATACCCAAGGTCTAAACAAGTGTTTAGCTCGAATGTGTTCGTTTTGCTGCATTTAGAAAATGCAATTCAGTCTTGCCACGCACTCATGACATTCACACTCTCTTCACGGCTGTGTCATTTTGTTTTTCCACTGCTTCTCCTTTTGTCTTCCAGTGTCTAAACCAATGTGTTACAGCCATTTTCTACAGTTGGAGCAGACTGGCTGAGAAAGCTCCAGCACTGTAATTTAAGAAAACACATGCAAACACAGAGTGTTTGCAAAAGGCACAGGCGACAACAGAAGTGTTTCTAAGGGACATAATAAAATGAACATGACTGGGATGGATTCATCATCTAATGGTTTTAACAACCATGTTAACAAAGCACTGAACAAAAAATTGCTCAGCCACGTTTTGTGTATTTGGCTGTGAGTGTTTGCAGCACACGTTGAATTAATGATTCAGCAAGAAGTTTTCTGAACTCTTCTTAAATTGCTGTAACACCCACATTGAATACTAAAGGTAATACCTGCGTAGATGGTAAAAGAGCAGGCAAAGAGGCTGGATAAGCTTGATAAGACTCTCTGGGGGAAGTGGTGGAGAGATACACAGTGAGGATGATGGAGGCCATCCTGAACATGGATCATCCACTTCATAACACCTTGATGGATCAAAGAAGCAGTGGAGGTGGACGGCTCCTCTCTCTTCACTGCAGGACAGAGAGATACAGAAGATCTTTTGTACCCACAGCCATCAGGCTTTTTAATTCTTCTGCAAATGGTAGATGAGCTGACAGACTAATGAATTTCTCTTTGGTGATTAATAAAATAATTTGTATTGTATGGTATTGTATTGTAGCCTATTGTACTGTTTATTCAGCTTGAGTAGTAGCACTGGTTTATCATCTGAAGTGGTCAGTAACAGCTTAGTTTATTTCCATATCTAATTAAAAGCAGTGACCTTTTGTTCAGGATAAAAACACATGCCTCCTGTTGTGATGAATGGGAATAGGTCAACTGATGTTCTAATGAAGGGACTCAACTATAGTGTTTCAAAAAATCTGTTCACCGATTCATTCAGTGCTTGGCGGGAGTGCATACTGCATAGTCTGACTCCCTGAACTGATACACAGCTGAACGATTCATGATTCAGTTCATGACTCAGCCTGAGGCACAGTCACTGTGTGGCACGTTCAGTGAACCTACTGATATTTTCACAAGCACAGACGTTCACAAGCGACACAACAAAGCACGTTCACTCAAACAATTTGTTCTTTTGTACGAAACGTTTGTGAATGACGCAACACTATTCTACTAGGCTATCTCAAGAAGTGTATCTGCAGTTAAGTTAGGTACAGGGGTTAAAAACAAAACAAAAAGAAAAAACTGCTCTTATTCATGTATTATTCTTTTCTTCTTTTTATTTTTTGACTCTTGAAAAATCAGCTCCAAATCATCTGCTGCGCTAAATATCTGAAGGGTCACATCCTTGTGTTTTCTGTCACTACAACAATTTTAGACCAATTTCCCCTCACTCTGATGATTTAAGTGGCTTGATTTGACCAGGGAAAGACCACTTCAGATATTTCCAGACTATTAATGTTAGTTTATTCATTTAAGTAAGTGACTCACACAGATGAACAGGGGCTTGTTGGAAAAATGTGTAACCCACATGTTTCGGCTACGAAACCCATTTTGTGTCATTTAATCATGCCCCACCATGAGGTGGCACTCATTACCATGATTGCTGAGTGCGTTTCTCAGTCTGATCAGAGATGCTGGCCAGATAATAAATGAACTGACGGACACTGGTGAGAGACATGATAGAAAGGTTGTAAATTAGTGATTTATCCCATCATAGCACTGTCTAATAAGTCTCTTGCTTATTAAGACGTCTTGCGTATTATATTGGATGAGAGGAGCTGCTTCACCATGTGAGCCCTCTGTGTGAACTCCGGTAAGCGTCGTCACTACATGCAAGAGTCGAGGCCTTGTTGTTGGCTTGTTGTGAAAATGCCTTTATTAAGACCCTTTTCTAAAATCAGTTAGAGTTACGGAAATATCTACTATTTAAGCCAACCGTGGTACTGTCTGTATCATTCTGAATTGTGTAAAACGACTTTAAAGTGGTTGCTAGCTAAGGTAGTGCTATGCTAGCTCGCAGGTGGTGCCAGCCACAGTTAAAACATGATTATTGATTAAAAGCTGTTTAAAAATATAAATAGTGCTTTATAAAGATAAATAAGCCCATTTATGTCACTGATGTAAGTTCATGATGGATAATTGTGTCATGGTAAAATACTTCTACTGTAAATGTATTCAGGGTCATTTCCAATGATTGGAACACTGTATATATCCTGCATCTGGGTATTCAGAGTGACAGTAGTATAAAGTCATGTGATGAACAGAGATCTGGTAATAATGGTAATGTTTTCTGCACCATGTGTGTAGATTGTTTTGTTGCCAGATTAGGAATTGATCATTTTGATTCAGAACCATGGGAGGTTCAGTGGCGAGCCAGGGAGAACTATCGACAGTGAATGGGAAGGAAGCATGGTGTGGCCAGCCGTGGGATCTCTTCACTCTCAGACATAGGTATGGGCATAACATCGCAAAAAGTAGAGAAGAATGCTAATGCTATGCAGCTAATGTTAGCATAAACAACTGTTTACTTGCCAAGCTAGAAGAAACATTGCAATACGCACTCATTAGCCTAGTTTCCACCAAGGACCCATATAGGACCCACCAACTCCTGAGTGCAAACCTTTACCAGACCCTTTTTTAATAATCCTGGGTTTTGAAAATGGCATCACATCACACTCTGAGTACAGAATAAACGTCAAGCCCCACCCGGGAGTATTTCAGGGCCACTCGGAGTACTGTACCTACCCCAGGACAGGGAATTGTTTAGCCAACGTAAATGGGAATGCTGGGAGATGGTGTTTCGGGGGCAGCTCCTGCTATGGAGACATGTTCTAACAGCACCCTGTAAATTTACCCTGAAGTTCCTGCAGTGGATATGTAGCCTCCAGTTTGTCCTGAGGAGGACATCACCACTCCTTGAAAGAAGATTGTTTAGAAAGGCTTGTACATGAAAATAGTAAAACCTACTCCTTAGATCTGACAAACAGAAGCCCCTGAAGGAAAGATTAAAGAAGTTGATGCAAAGAGGGCAAAAAGTTGAAGAAGAGAGGGGCCAGAAGACATGGGAACAAGCTGCTGTCTATGGCAGCAAATGACAGAGGACACGGTGGGGGCAGACAGGTTCATAACACCTGACAGCTCAACATCTGGTAGAATGCATCGGGGAAGAGGTGAATCATATGGCTGTCTCCTACCCTGCCCTGCTTCCACTTGTCTTCTCTTGTCTTGTCCTGCGTTTTCCACCAGGAAATCCCCTTGTCTTCTTTTGTTTGGTCCCTTGTCTTCTCATTTGTTGCCTCTCATCTCTGCTGAGCCGTTTTTATGCCCTCATCCTTTCTCTAAGTCGCCCTAATATGTCGTTTCCTCTCCCCATCCACCGCTCCCCTCTGCCCTCTCTCTTCCCCCTCCCTCTCCACCTCACTCCATGTTATTCAATGTGTTTGCTCCTTTTTATCGCAGAGTGCAGGTGTGTGCGCATGTGTGTCGTCTGTGATTAAAGAATGTGTCATTCTTGTCACAGTATGCCGCCACTGCCTGCTGTCACCTGTCTGCCTCTAAGTGATGGTGTCAGTGTGTGTGTGTGTGTGTGTGTGTGTGTGTGTGCAGGACTTTAGAAAGCAAAGGTGATTGTGGATGTGCCTGAGTAGTTGTGTGTCTGTGCCTTGACACATGTACATGTGTTTGTGTGTGATAATGAGAGTAGCAGAAAGGGTTTGACATACCCAGTGACCTGCACCATGTACAAAACACTAATGTGTTGATGGCACATGAAATGCTATAAATGATACTAGATAAGCTGTTATTGCCGTTAATAATTTTAGCAAAAAATAAACAAACAACTAAAGAGAATAAGGCCCTAGAGGCTTGATGGAGTGGAACAAATTGATGGATGAAATGGATTAAAACTCATGGAGGGAGAAAACAGGGAAAACTAAAGAAGATAGATGCAAAGCTGAAATTTCTGAGTTGTTACCTGCATATTAAAAGCATGAAAAGGGCTTTCTGTACATTTCCTAGGCCACAGGGTTTCTTTATGTAGTGTTGGCAGCATTTACAGAATAAGAAGTTCAGGGGCTTCAAGGCACATTGAATGCTACAATAAGCCGCTATTGGAAAGTGACAACACGAGCCATGGCTAGCTTATTACTGTTAGCTGATGACTGTGATAGAACACATGCAGTAGAGAGAAGTGTTAATGCTGGTGTTAGTTCTCAAAGCTGGAGCATTGGTGAGGGCCCTGTAAAGGTCCAGTGAAAAATCCTCTTCATCCCTGCATTTCATATTAAAAGACAGATGTTTAAGTTGGACTCCAAAAAGAATCAAATGACAGTGATGTGACATAATCAAAGACAGTGATTTCAGTCCTCAAACATATTTCTCATCCGTCTTTTCTCCCTTTGTATTGTTACTTTACTATTCCGGAGGCTGCATTTTTTATCAAAAGTAAAGCTATTCATCATTTTTCAGTGATGCATTAGCCATGTGCTTTATGACTCTTTTCATCTTAAACCCATCTGTCACTGGAAACCTGACTTATCTAGAATTCACAGAAGCAAAAGGACAGCGTTCACAACAGAAACTTTTTTTCTTCTCTTTTTTTAATTTTTCATCAAAAACTCCTAACATCATATGAACTGTGATGACTCTTTTCTTAATTGAGACCAAGTGACGTTTTCAGTTCAAACTATTTTCCTGTGGTCACAGAGATTTTTGAAATGACATCAATCTAAATTCACTTTAATAACCCCCAGAAGTAAATATGTTGATGACGTAACAGCTGATAATGAACTACCTGCAGAACAATTTCACTGCTCACATACAGCTAATGATGTGTGGCTGGTCCTCATGGTTTTGTATTGGTTGAATAGGTCAATATACTATATGCTATTTACTAAACTACAACACTATATTTTAGCCACGCTCATGGTGTAGTACAGGGGTCGCCAACCTTTCGCATTAAGAACCACTTGGCCCCATTTTCACCAAATTAAAACCTACTCGAAGCCGCAAAACCTATTTGACCACTAAATTGACATGCATGAAAAACCAGCACGTCGCTACGGCGTTGCTTTGGGTTGTGAAAGCGCCTGATGCGTGTCTACATTGAAAGTGGGTCTGTGCGCACAAAAGAACGGCCCCCCATACACACTCACATACTTTATCCAAGGAGGTGGCCAAGATCACCCAGGGGCCACCTTTGGCTCAGATCAGCAGGGAAAACGCTGCATTGTAAAACCAGCTGCAGCATATTCTCTTTCATTAATAAGGGCAAACCAAAAAAAATGCCAGTTTATATAATGTCTGTATTACTGCGCACTCATTCCTTAATTTCCGTGGCGTACAGCAGCCAACCGTAAACCTGAATATGAAACACATCAGTTCAGGGTATGATATAGAATTATATATTTTCAAAATAATAGCTCATTAAATTATTTCTCTCACCTGGTTAATGTGGTTTCTGCCCCTGAACGTCACTGCACAGTGTATCCGTATCAGGGTGGAAGACGTCACTTTGATTTTAATGATTGCAAGCTCTCGTCTGTTTTTATGAAGATCATGGTGGAAAAAACCTGACGTGATGCACATAATTGACAAAATGTTAAAACAAGTTTGATTTTAATGTCACAAGAGCAGCTCAATCTCCAAAGAAATAACTATCATAACAAAATAAATAAAATAAAATCCATTTAAACTAAATGACCATTATTTATTCACATCGCCCACCCCCACCCCCACCCTCAAAACGAGCTCGCCCTCTCAAAAGCACAGGAGCCACAGCAGAGGGATGAAAGAGCCGCAGGTTGCTGACCCCTGGTTTAGTAAAATCTGATGGTGTTTGTTCAGACCTAATATCTCGACAAATTTAGAACTTTATTCTTCCCAGAAATAACCCTAAAAACACACAGTCTCACAGAGCAGAATCACATTAAGTAAGGATATCCTCCAAATCGTACTCCCTTAATTTCTATTCAGGAGCATCAGGTAACAGTTTAGTTTTCTCCAATGCTTAAACAACTGCGAAGCTAAAGATAGCTTCAGCTACTTTGTCCAGCTAATTAACTAATGATAAGTGTTGAGACTGAGGTGGTGAACATTACTTATTTAGCATCAGCATGTTCACATTTTTGATGTTAGAATTTGCACTTGTAATCCCAGACATTGACTTTATTGATGCCGGTGGTTGTTTTTCCTTTGGGTTTGATAAGGCAACAAGCCAATTAATTCCACACAACAGAAAACTGTAGAAAACATACCTCACAAAACAATCTTCTGCCCATAAGTCAGAAACTCATTCCACTGATTATAACACAAACGTCTAATGATGCTTAGCCTCAATCAGGCTTGCCCCGTCAGATCTCAGCACAGTCTCAACCAGCCAATCAACTTGTTCCTGTCATACTTTAGAATCTGTTCTTCTCTCTCTCCCTTTCACCCCAGTCTTCATATTCATACAAATTGCTGCAGCCTCCTCCACTTCATCCACCTCTGGTCTTCATATCCATCACTGAGCTCATCCTCCAGCTTCTCCTCTCCTTATCTTCTTGATCTAGATGAGAGAGGTTGCCAGCTGCGCCTGGATGTACCTCCTGTTCATGATTTTCTTTTTCTTCAGGGATCTGCAACATTGTATTGCACCCAATCATAGACCACTTAGTGGCTGATGCTGTGATGAAAAATGTACATCTCCACACTTGACCTAGCTGTACATCTCCACAATTGACCTCTTGTCATACTGCGATTTTGCTTTGAAATCAAAGCAACTCCTGGTGGTGGATGTCACGCTCAGGGGGTTTGACAGGAGGCACAGAGGTGAAGAAATTGTCTGTAAAAACCTTGCAGTTTGTTCCGCAGGAATTGTTGATGCAATCCTCATGACTACATCTCCTGATAATTCAACATGATACTTATATTTACCCACTGCATCCCCTTGGTTTATGACAAACTCACAAATATTACTGCTCTGGCCCAAATCTTGCAGCCCCACAGATTGGAAAGTTGTGTGTGCATACTATGCTTCTCCCAAACTCTGTCCATCCTCTGTTCATCTGAAGCAGTGAGGTTGTTGACAAAATGGATGGATAAAAGCAGGTACAGAAAATGGTTGCAAGGCATTACGTCAGCTACGGACAACAGACATTTGTACAATACACATCACTTCTCCCTGCTCTTTAACAGATATGTCAGCCATTGTCCAGGGGTTCTAGAGACTTTATTCATTGCTCTCGACTAAAATCAAAATCGGCACCTGTGAAGGTTCTTTTGGGTTACGAACTCCTTCTTTAATCAACAATGCTCTTTGCCATCTATGTGAACTGTGTCGATCCAGACAAACGCTCACTGTTGCTGCTCACACGTTCTACCTGGCTGTCTGCCTGCTTCTCACTTAGGCTTTCACTTTGCCTTTTATTGTGAGTGGAAAACTCCTGTGCTGTCTTGATATTTCATGTATCTCCATTAACAGTGGCATCCAGTACATCCTGAACTGAGTACATTCTACCTCTCTTTGTCCACCGCATTCTTAAAACGTAAAATGACACAGTGTAGAATAAATACAGAATACAAATATATTTGTATAATTATCCTATTTTTTCATTGACTGTATAATGAATTTATTCATGACTTAGTGATTTTTCCACTGAAACAAAGTTTTGTGTTCTGAATCACTGAAACAAAGCCCTCCAATTAATGTCTACTACACTTTGGTTGATTACAAAAATATCTTTGGAATAATAAATAAAGTGTACTACATTTTAAATACTTAATGAGAACTCTATATATGTAGCAACTCTCTAGCCTGGCTCCGCCTGCCTACATACTTCTGCTCAATTTTAATTTCCCTTCAGTACTCCTCCTGGGACTTAAATGCTTTTGTGGCTTTTCTCCTGCAGAAAGTCTTCTGGCCAATCAGCGAACAGGGGGGAGTGACTGAGAACAATGACACTGAGGTTATGTGCTAAGTTCGAAGTCTTAGTTCATACATACAGCAATGGCAGTGGAGAGTTTTGCAAGGCCATTTCTGTTGTGGCAACAGTGTTGTTGTTGGCAGACATCTAGCACACACTCGCTGGCTCTGCTCACTGCAGTCTCACTCACCTGTCCTCCTCTATAGCTCTGTTATTAATTCTATTACTCTTGCAAACTATCACCAACTCTGTAAGAGGCGAGGCTTTTGTAGACGAGCTACAAGCCAAATCATACTACAAGCTAGCCTTGGGCTTTTATTGTTATTATTAATATTATTGTTTGTGTGTTGTTGTTGTTTCTGGTTATTGTATTTATGCTTCATAGATCATAAAGTGGTGTTTATTCGTGAAGATTATCCAGCTGAACAAATGTGTGAGTATCATGAACTTGTTATTATTGTCACAGTGTATTTTCTGCACTAATCCAAAAGCCAATTTAAAAATCTTATTGGATATTTGTGAAGGGAATTGGCAGGTTGCTAACTTTTGATCTGGCCAACAACAATAATAGGGCTAACCCTGAATCTCTATAAGTATATCTAAATAATTTTAAATAGATGTTGCAATTTTGCAACTGTGACTTTAATGCCCTTCTCTTACAATGAATATCCCTTTATTAGATTGTAAACCATTGTCCCTCAACTCACAGCTACTTTTTAACCTTGTCACTGATCATAATCCTAACACCTGCTTGGAGCAAAAATTACTTTTGACAAACCATTTTATATTATTACTAAACATTTCTAAATCATTTCATCATATCCTCAAATCCCACTAATCACAAACCTTTTGTCTTTTCATCATGAAGCATCTGCAACTGAGGCTCAGACACTAAAATCCCCACTAGACGTTAATACCGCTCTGAGAGGACAACCTAAATCCATTCAGGGAGAAACCTTTTCATCATTTTGATTCACATCGCAGTTATGAGTGTTCAGCTTTATTTTTGTCTGTTTCATCATCTGATGCCTGTCACTAAAGCTCTTAACAACCATGTTCTAATGTATTCCCACTGCCTCTCAACAACGGAGCATCTCTGACAATTCACTGTAGTTCAGTGGAGCTCCCTCTCTCTGTACTTCTGTAGAGGACTCTGATGGCCGAGCTGCTGCGTCGACCTTCATTAACACCACATTTTGATCACATCCTCTTTCTACTTTTCACATGAGCACTTATGTAACCATCTCTATGTGTGTGTATGTGTGTGTGTATGTCAATGTTCACATGTGCAGTTGGCTCACCTAACTTATGAAGCCCTCTGTATGAATATATTCCTTCTCAAACTCTGAGCTCTTTACTAACTTTGAATTAATGAGTATTAAGAGTACTGATAAAACATTTAATGCGCATCCTCCTACAAATACTGCCATACAATAATATTCACATATAGAGCTTCGGGGATAAGCAGTCCAACCCAAATACCGGTGTATATAAAGGCCAACCACTAACAAAACACCTGGAAAGAATCAACCTGTACTCGGACATGATTACTCATCATTTATTCAGTGCGCCATCAATAGTCATATATCCACTACTCCACTGGTATTACCATCCCCTGTTAACAGTTATACTTTTTTATTTCTAATTTTGTCAGTTTATTCCAATCATTGCACATCTGATAGACTAGTATCAAAGTCAAAGTCTACCAGAGGAGGGATTGGGTCGTTATAGGCACTGAAGGGCTTTTAATATGAAATATATAAGATATATCTTAGAATAAATTTAGTCGAATAAAAGAGAATAACAAGTCTCTTTCAGCACACCAACAAACTTAAAACAAGTGTTATTAGGAATGATCCATTATCGATAACAATTATCATAGGATACTTCTGCTTCTGTGACTCAGTCTGATCTCTTAGTTTGGCGACTTATTTGCTGTTTTATTTTGTAATCACTATGTGTTCACTGTTGTTTTATATCCTGGCCTCAGCTCCAGCGCATGCATCCTGTGGAGGACTCAGTCTACGTTGTCTACAAAGACTCTGTCCTCTGTAGAGCATGTAGACCAGAACAGATCATTGCCCTACAGAGGAGTGGCCACTCTGTGTCTGTGTCTGTAAGTATACTGATAGCATGGCTTCCGCTGCTTAGCAACAGTAACAACTGCAGCTCATTCAGCTGATTACTCACTGGACATTCTCTACAGACCAGACCATCACATTAATCAGCAACTTAAATTAGTAAATGAAGAAAAAACACAAACACAGAGGACATGGAGACAGAAAATGTTGTTAAAATTATTTCAATTTCAAGTTTTCTCCTCTATCACCATCTCAGAGCAGTAATCCAAGAATGCATTGCATTGCATACAATGCATTGTGGGATTGCTGAGTGTGAAGGTTGAATCCTTCAAATCAGAAGATGGAGGCTGCATTTAAAGGCGCCTTCAGGTTGAGACAGCCTTGTTCGTGCCACTGTGATGCATTCAGTCTTCAAATGCAGCCTCCAGCAGATTGAGGTCCCTGAGCTTAAACAAAGCTTTTGTCTTGTCGCCCTAATGTGTTTCATTGTGTTCGATTACCCTCAGCTCCATTGTGTATTTCAGTCCTTCATTGTCTTCCCGAGTTTTACCAGCCCATTTGTTTTTTGTTTTTTTTTGGAGTTGTTTCCTTGCCAGTTCTTCAGTTTTCAGTTTTGCACCCATTTGCACATATATTTGTTCCATTATTCTTATTGCACTCAGCGTATTATTTCTGTCCTGAAAACATTCACTATTATGAGTGAATGTTATATCCAATAGATCTTTAGACATTTCAAAATCAAAGCTATGATTCTCAGAATGATTCTCTGTGAAAAGTGGGGGATCAAAACACAGGAACATAAGCCCTGACACTCATGTGACAAGAGAAGGAACAAAAAGCAGCTTCTTTTTTTTGTGTACAGTTTCTCTGTACTTATTTATGATGAGCACTAATGCTTTTTCCCAAGGGCTTGGGCTCGGTGCAGCATGCTTCAACTGATCACAGGCTGCTGTTCCTTCACATTAGAAGCTTTACATATATGTGTACATATGACAGATCAAGAAAAGCTGTGGAATATTAGTGCTGCATGAGAGTGTACATAGGACAGGCTGTTGCATGTCTCTCCTCTGTGGCTCCCTGAGGTTTTTCTATTTATTCTGGGTTAAAGGGTTTTTATTGTGAAGAGTTCATCCTTTATCCAAATTGAGGTTCTGATGATAGAGGGTGTGTATTTGCTTGTGTCACAGCTCAGCGTTGGCGTCTCAAATGTACGAAAAGAACTATTCACTCCCTGATTACAGATAACAATACCTTGCCTTTTTGCACTTCTCTGCAGCACCTACCGAGGTAAACACACAGACGAGCAGTCACAGGATTCATTTTGATGAAATATATATGTGGTCTTGTTTTATTGTGCGCACACACACACACACATACACACACACACACACACACATTAAAGCCTTGGTACAAATCTCCAGGGTGGTGGCACGAAAAGGCTCTTAGATGAGGGACACTGAGGGCAGTGCAGCTCCAAACGAACACATATCCTCCCTCTCTCCTGGGACTCCTCCTTCCTTCCTCGGTTTTCTCTCCCTCTTTGTATTAACATATAGTCGCTCTCGGCTATTTTCTCACTCTAAAATGAAACAAATGAGCTGGAGATGATCAAATCACACGTCCCCATGTAGCTCCAACACTTTAAGCCAATTGTCTCTGCACATTTTTTTAAGGCATCTTAGAGCTTCTGCACCATTTATGTGTATGTTATGTTGTGTTTGTCCTTAACATTCACTATACTGTAATTTTATTTTACATTTAAGATGCTTTACTTAATTTTGGTCTCAAAATGTCCAATAAGCTTGCATATGTCGGCGAGTTTTATTCATTGTGACATTTGGTCATCATAATTCTGTAAAAGAGCGAGGGATCATCATGAAGACAGAGTATGTGAGGTCTTTTCATCGAGACTTTAAGTAGCAGTAAAACAAGAAAGAATAATCTGTAATCTGTAATCTGTAATCAGTAAATCAGAAGCCGGACCTTGAAGTCAATACTTCTTACGTGATTGTACTTCACTCCATCAGTTTATTGTTTCAGTTCCTTATTGCCAATAAACATCAGTTATGGTTACATAATCTTGAGTTCACAATTGAATAATACGGAAGGAGTTCTCAAGTTATCGACTATTGTGTTGCAGTGCTCGATTTGATTCATTGATCTGTCTACTCAGTCTCATACCAGGATCAGGCTACATGATATTTTTGTCTTGAACGATGGTCACCATGTCGGATAAAACAATCGCAGTGGCATCAGTTCATGCTGTGTGTTGGTCGGAAGACTGGCAACACTACAAGCACGTCATGCTAGCAGGCTTTTGCTCGGGCGCACAAAAGAAAAGGAAGAAAAAATGCCTAACCCTTCTCATTGGGGCATCATGGAGCGTTCTAGATGCAAAATCACTGTTCTTCAGTCATGGTGGAAATGCTGGCCACCACAAAATCATGTGAAAATCGGTGTGAATTTGTGTAGTCTGTTCCCAGCATTAAGCGTTGAGACTTATAGCTAATAGGAGGTGCTTGTTACTGGAGGACTGAACATATGATTCAGAGGATGGCAGTTGGTGACTGCTCTTTTGGGCAGGTTCAACATACTTTGGCACAGTGGCAAGTATACTGCAGGCAGGTGAAACGGGTCATTGGAATATATCTTGTGATGCTGCTGAGGCCTCCCTGCTGATCAACTTTTGATTCATCTATATGTACAGTAGGGTTTAAGTGCTTATTTTATTACAACATAAACCTTTTTCATAAGACAGCAACCATAATTTAAACAGTTAAAGGCCATAACCTAAAATGATCATTTTGATAATCTATAAAAAAGTTTTAAAAATATGCATGAATCATGGTAATTGTGGTGCTGACCTGTGAAATTTATGTTGGTGCTTTGCTTTGTTTTCTCCTCTTTCCTCCTCTGCTACTATTCCCCTTCTTTAAGGGCACAGTACTAAAGCCACTAACCTTTGATTATAATGATAATAATAAAAAATGGATTTGTGTAATATAGCCCTATCACCTCAAAAGTCATAACTAATTGATTAAGAACTGCAGGCTGTGAGTTTGGTAGTGGGCTTAAGTTAACTACCACATGTGACCTTACTAACTTACCAAGCTAAACAGTGTGTCTGTACCTGGGGAAAAAACAAACAAACAACAATGCAGCTCAGTCTAGTTGTTAATCAACCCAAAAGCTGAAATCATATACCAGCATGTCACATGAACGTCCCATTGATTATTATTAAGAGGAGCAGGGTTACTGGCCTGTACTGCAACTGGCCACCAGCGGTTGACTGATAAACCTTGGCCTCATTTCCTCCGTCGTACATCTTTAATGTTGGTACTGGTGCGGATGAGTAATGCACAGTTTGCATTACGGCCTTTTGGATCAATTAAAGAATAATTACTTTTCATCATCATTATTATCTCGATAATGTCACTTTTGAAGTTCGCTTAAATAATGTTATCTTGCTCTTTACTTTGGCTGATGTTGGGAAAGGGGAACATTAATTACAATGAGCGACACAATCGGCTTTATTGCTCTGAAGTTGAAATGACGTTTGGTTACTTTATAACCCAATTAGCCATGGAGCCATCTCCCCTTCCCTGCTGCAGCCGACGTCTCTCTCTACTGACTTTTATTTCTTTCCTGTGATGCATAAACAACGAGTCTTAGAGCCTGTTACACAGTAGCCTTTGGTGGGGAAATCATCTGATTGCATACATTTCCTCCTTCTTCTGTCCTTAATTGGATTTCTTCCTCTCTTTTTAGATTGCCATGTGTTTGATCCCCCCCCCTCCTCCTCCTCCCCCATCTGCCTTGTCCTCTTCTTCCATTTTTCCATCTGACTGTGCATCAGAGGACCAGAGGAGGAGAGTGGAGTTCTGGCCAGTGGACGGGCTCTCAGTGATGGTCTCTGGGGTCATGTCCATAGATGTACGTATTCGAGCAAAAGAAGCAACTAATTGACTCACTGGTGGATAAAAGCTGGAATAGCTGAATCACTCAAGGTATTGACAGCATATAAATGACCTGAAGCTTGTGAGGCACTTTTACGCTTTAAAAAGTACTTTGGTCAATCACTCATTACCATGGCTTTAGGTTGAGTGAAAATTAATTTAAATATACTTTTTGATATATAAGCATGGCACTTACGCCTACTTCATCTCATGGAAATAATGAAAAATAGTCTCCTTGCAGAGCTCAGTTCATAAAAGGGAGGCGGTGATTAAGGCATCAGAGCTGTCCGTCAGGAGTGATGGCAGGGATTTGCCTGCTGTCAATCTGAGCGTGTATGCATGATTGATATGACGGGTGCACCTGCAGGAGCACCGTGCAAACAGGTTGTTTGACAAGTTGAATGATAATCAAGAGAAAGGCTGGGATTAAAATAAAAGCTGTGATTCTGAGCCACGTTTCTGTTGTGAAAGGAAAATTGAAAACGATGCTGCGCTGATCAGCAGAGAAAACTGCAGCATAAAGCAGCATGTGCACACAGTGTTTAGGTTTTATTACAGAGTGACAGCAGAGTCTTAGCACACAGGCCTGACGCTGGATGTTCATTTCAGCGTCTTGATGATACGTTGCTGTTTATTGCCTCATGATGATTGACAGCGTGGAATGGACAATGTGTAATGAAGGGGACTCCATGGGCGCTCGATTCATTTGTTCTTCTGTGATGTATCGGCTAAAGCTGGGCATTAGATATTTCATCACTCATATTTCTCTTTAATCTTGTGTAGAGGAGGAAGCCAGCTCCTTCCCTTAAAATGTTAATTAATTGATGAATTCCTATTAGTCCTCTGAAGGATAGTCTTAAATTGGCCCCTGCCTTTGGTGTAATTGGGATCTCTGTGCAGTACGTGAACTCACAGGACTATTAAAGTATAACTGTTGCAAATTATTCCTATAGAAGTAGTTTGTCTGTACATCTGTGGAATTTTAATGAGGAGTTAAAGAATTAATTAGTTTTATTCATCAATTTATTCATATTTGATTTATTTTGTTCTTAACCAAAGGAAGGAGTTTCTTCAAGAGAACAAATAACTTTTGTCTGATCTTATTAACTGTATCATCAATGGAAGGTTTAAATAATACATTGGTCGACACCTTTAGTTCCTAATGAGTAAGATACTTTAAGTTCTCGCACAACAAGTACTTTTACACTTTGAGTTCTTGTTTGACATGTTTGCAGGAACCATCTGTGTATGAGCCAAAGATCATATGCTTCACACACAAGACCCACAGTACACGCCCATATTATCCAGGCTGGACAAGCAGTTGTATGTTATCAGCCTCCCACAGTGGCCAATAATTCAGTTTAGCTGTAACACAGATTAGGTATCCTCTCTGTCTCCCTAACACCAGACTATCGCAGGCTGTCACTTCAACTTTTAAGGTGCATTGAGAGACTACATCCCGTATATGTAATTTTCCAAATGCTCACACTTCACACGCATATCTGGTGTAATTAATTTGAAACCTAGCGACGTAGTTAAATCAATGGTAGAGGTGGTCTGTTTATGGAGCTACTCAAAGGTAATGCTAAATGACTCGTAAGACATAATAACACAGAATTTAATAACAGTAATCAACAACCCATACTTTTCTCCAGTATATAAACTGAGTTTGTGAATGTCAGCTCTTCTACAACTAAAAACTGACTTGTTCATACTCCACAAGAGGTGGTACTGTGTCCGACAACTATTGTGTGATTGGTCAGAATTTTAAAGTGGGCTAGTCTTTCGCGGGTTGAGAAGGGCATGCTGTGTGTGGGTCTGTGCTGGATGAGTGTTGATATACAACAGACAAGGTCGTCAAAATGACTGGCTGACATCCTGAAAATAGGAAAAGTGCCTCTCATCGTCAGTCTCCCGCATCTGTTGCACCAAAACACTGTACTCGCCCTGCTCAACTCTTGTCACACTGAGTGGTTGGACATGCTGCCTCCATTGCCTATTTCTTTCCATCTCTTGACTCATTCAGCCAACTGATCTCAGTCTTCAGACAGTTGATTGGTCGAAACGAAAACCTGCAGCCACAAGACCCTTTGAGGTATGAGGTTAGCCCATGCCTGATTTCAGATAGATTAAAATGTGAAAGTATCAAAGCCTCAATTCATAGAGAAATGCACAGAGCCTTAGCACATTGAGCCTTAAAACCACCTGTCAGGACGTCTGTAAATCTGTGCTGTCACAAAGCAGTCACTGCTGTCAGCCATGCTTGCATGCTTTGCACAATTGAGTCAGCCAATCAGATTAGAGATTCAGAGGCTTTTTTTTTTTTTTTTTAGATGCAACAAACACACATGATCTATTTTTAGTTCACAGTTTTTTTTGTTTGTTTGTTTTTTTTCAGCAATTCACAGTAACTTCAGTTTTCTCCAGGCAAATGAATCATTTGATTCAAGAGAGATGCCTTTGGCCTGGGCAAATGAGATTTTAAACACTGGAAGTTCAGTTCAGTTGTGCTTCAGTAAAAATCATTAAAATAATAAAAAGATATGACCAATGGTGGAGTAACTCTGAATCCTGCATGAGTCTCCCCCTGGACAAAACTTACATAACTGTGCATTCAATACATTTGTGAAGTTTACTCCAACTACTCAAAAGTGTGATGCGTCTGTAATTGTTACAGTCCCTGGTGTCCCCTTTCCTCTTAAATTGGCACAATTGAACCAAGTACCCATGTCTTCAGGGATAACACCAGAGTCCAGGATCTCGTTAAACAAAGAGACATATAGGGGGATAAATGCCGAATGCAGTTCTCTATATATGCTTCTGGTTTTCCTTATTTTAGTTTGAGAATAACTTTCATTTCTTGTTGAGTAAAACTAGCATTCAAACCACTGCTGTCAAAAATGTGCCAACATGACAGGACAGTCCTTTAGAATGCTTGTGAAAGTCTCATTGAGAGATAATGAACATAACTTTTTATTTATTTACATTGCCTGTAACAAAATTAGACTGATTCAATTAGTTTATTCTAAAATAAAAACTATCACTGATTGATTCATAAATATTCCATCATAAATATTGTTTTTTTGTTTGTTTGTTTTCCAAATGAAAGAAAAGGGTTGTATCCCATTTCTAGTAAATGATGTTTATACTTCATGTGAATGTAAACTTTTACCGTGAAAGAAATGTTTTTGAATTGTTAGGGATTAAACCAAATCATAAACATAATTCGAGAAAAAAAACAAAAAAAAAAAACAAATAATTTTATGTGTAACAAACATATAAACATTTTCTCAATCTTTTAACAGTTTTTCCAACAACTCTAACCAAAGTTTGACCAATAACACTGGGCCCTCTTTCTCTGCTCTTACTTCAACAGTATCACTAAAAGTTACACATCAAGAATCATTATGTCAGTGTTGCACACTGTATGTACACTGTCAGTGTTAGTGTGAAGCTGAAAACACCACTGCCCACAGCCTCACAGGACCGCAAGTACTGCCGTAGATTTTCAGAGACAACAGCCACACTATGGTGCGATAACTTTGCCTTTCATGATTTGAATGAATTTGATCATTGGACATGTTAAAGCATGCAGCCAACCTGCAAGAAATATAGGCACAAGAAGCAGTGTGCTTACTACATGCGTGTCGCACCTTCGATGTCGCTTTGAGCGCTTGACACGCGTCTACATTGAAAATAATGGATTTGTGTGCACAATGGAAACACAACATCTGAACAGATCAGATCCAAAAGTACACTACTTCTCTACTATGCTACGGTTGATCAAGGTGTTTTTCAACAGTTCAACTTATATTGCTGCCTGCTCTTTTGACATGTAATGCACAGTGTTTTTATTGCCTTTTTGTGTTTACATACGGGCAATTTTTTTTTGAACGTGCTGTGGTTGTGAATGTTTTCGGAAATGTTGGAGTGAAAAACTGCAAAAATACCCGGGTACATGTGGATTAGGCCTAACATGTCCTGTGTCCCTCAAACAGTGTCAATGAACCACTGATTTTTAAAGTGAAACTGCCAGGATCAGTTGTTTTGCCATGATACATTTTTATTGTGACTTTGAAAAGATGCTTTTATAAAGGAAGAATGAGACACACCTATATATTAGAAGAACGCTATCATATAAGAACACCAAAACAAAGGGTGTGGGGGTTTGTAGAGGAGGTAATGTCTGTAGATCCTTTGGCCAGTTAAAAACTTCCTGAACAGCTGAAAGTGAATAAATCTAAACCAAAAAAGCTGAATGGTGTTGAATACAATGCAACTGCCCATTCCTTGTTGTCTTTGTCATTTTCATTGAGAGACAGCAGAAAATTAGCTACAGTACCTTTAAGTCTCAGAACATCAGTCTCTTTTCTTCATCCTCTGCTGTGTTTGTAAAATACTACACCAACTAATTTCCCTTCAGTCACATAATCCCACACATCACAGAGTTCATCATTGCCACTGACTGTAGTCTGAGCAGTCATTTCACACAAAGACTTGTATACCCTGTTTACTGGGAGGTTCATTTTCCGTGAGCTTTGCAGTTGCATTGATTTGCTCTGCTTCTGTCTCCTTCCGTTTCTCCATCTTTATAAATCAGTCCTGAAATCTTCTGACAGATTTGTCAATGAAGACATCCAGCTGCTCACATTGTCATGCAGCATATTATCAGTTCAGTGGAGCAGCTGAAGACTAAGGAAATTCATTATATTCAACAAGCAAAAGAGATATATGTGGCTTTTACTAGTTTGTGTTTTCTTATCTTGCCATTACAGTGGCATGTAGACTGACAATGCAGAAACAAAGGGGTAAAAGCCAAACATGCTGCCTGGGAAGTTAAAATTCATCCAACATATCAGAGTTTTAGACAGAAAAGACGACAAACTCTCCTGCACCACTGGCAGTGACTCCAAGACCAAGATAAGACTTGTCATACTTTACTGTTGCCTGACACTTTAATGAGCATCACTAGTTTTTCTCCTACTGTCAAAAACCTGCACACCCAGTACCCCACATCACCTCACATGTTTCCAACCATTTTGGCTCAGGGTCCATGTTGTAGCTGAGAAGTCTTGGAGACAAACATATCCAGCTTCACATAAAAAAAGAGCAAATTCAAACATGTTAGGGTCCCAGCATATGAAAAACTTTCTTTTGCAATGTTTTATTTTAAGATAGGTGTATTGTAATTTACTGAGGAAGACACCTGTCAGGTCAGCAGTCTTCCATGTTATCGTGTAGGATACTGAACCAGACTTAGGCCTTGTTTACGCTGCCACTCCAAATCAGGGTTTTAGCATATCCAGATTGTATCTAGTTTGATTTTCGACAGTCTGAACAGCCCAAACCCACATGAGATCTGATTTTTACAAATTTGATTCAAACCACATACAGAGGTGGTTTAAAATGCAATTCTTATTGGATTTGTTGGTTTCTGTTGCTTCCTTGCAATTAGCATAATGATTTGTGACAGAAAGAGGCACAGTTCACTGTTTGTTTATTTGTTTGTTTCTGGGTATAGCCTGTTAGTAACCAGTGTGGATAGGACACACTCAGTATGGACACATGCAGATCAGATCAGATCAGATCAGATCACTTGCAATATGTAATGTGGACTGTCAGTCAGTGAGATCAGATTCTGATCAGATTTGAAAAAGACATCTGATTTGGGCTGCAGTCTGAGGTGTTTTGAGTTTATCAGCTGATTAGACTGTGACATCATTAGGTTACAACAGTGAACTTTTTTACAAGAGATACTGAAATTTGCGTTTTCATTAAATGTAAGTCAGAATCATCACAATTACAAGAAATAAAGACATGAATGACAACATGAGTTTCACTATTTAAATTGAACTACTGAAATACATTAACATTTCAATGATATTCTAATATACTGAGATGCACCTGTATTTGTGTGGTTTTGATTCCATCTGTGAGGGAAGAACAGTCAGAATCACACAGTCACAGAGTCCTGTCCCCATCATCAAGGACCAACAACTACAGCTGGGCGGGATGACCAAATTTCTTCTTTCTTTCTTTTTTCACCTTTTTTTCAAAATCATATTGGTTTCACAGAATTTGACTTTTTTTTTTTCCATGCAAAGGTGGTCTTACCCATGTTCTCCTAATGACAAAAAATACTTCAGTAGATCAGCTTTAAGCAGCTCATTCTACTGTCATAAGAAGAGTAGGGGAGAGTGGGGTAATATGAGCCATTTTTTACTTATGTTGTCCTGGAGGTAAGGAAAAATGACACAGAAATACAATTGAAACATATAACTTTATTTCAGGATGTCTCCTATCAAATGAAATTATCAAAATGCATCTC
The DNA here is from genome assembly GCA_019059645.1 of Caranx melampygus. Taxonomy (NCBI): domain Eukaryota; kingdom Metazoa; phylum Chordata; class Actinopteri; order Carangiformes; family Carangidae; genus Caranx; species Caranx melampygus. Next base: position 138,973 of record JAFELL010002425.1, read on the forward strand.
TGACAAAGCTGCCCAAAATAATGACTTCTCAAAAAAAAGTGCTCCTGTGGCTCAACTTACCCCAGGTAAGGGGTAAGCTGAACCATGTCAGTGGGTAGTAATGTTGTTTCTTGCACATCCTACCAGCTAAACCTTTCTCTGTCCAGTTGCTGGGGGTAGGAATGTTGTTTCTTTCTGCCAGTTCACGGCATTTCTTTTGTGTGAGGCCATGAAACTGCTCCGCCAGCTTTTTTATATGGTCTGCTAGCTCCTTCTCCAACTCCAATTGGAAGATTCTGTTTGCTTCTGCTGTTCCCATGTACCCTGTCATTTTCACTTCCTTTTCCTCACTCTTTTTGATGTACCTCCGCAGTGTTGACCTGTCAATATTCCTCTCTTTTGCCACTGATCTGATGGACTTTCCACCCTTGACATCACAGACTGTCCTCTTCATCTCTTCAATGGGTGTTAAGCCCCACCTTGTTTTCCTTGTGTAGTTTCTCGGCATGATATCTTTTCTACAGTAGTTAACATATGAAAAACACACCAAACCAGTTGAGTATACTCAAATGAAATACCATTTCACATGTCAGACACCTAACTGGATTTCAGTGCCCTATGTTGGGGTAAGTTGAACCATTGGCTCAATTCACCCCATAGCCTTTGGCTCACTTTACCCCATATCCACCAATTTGGAAAAAAAGAAATTAAGGCTAATCTTTAGCGAAGTGGTTAGCATGACTTCATATGTTAGTAAATCACTAACATGTATAATATATCATTTTAGACCAAGATATATTTGCTTTGACAAAACAGTCATTTTCCCTAATATGCAGAAAATTTACTTTGACTAGCAAAAATCACTTTTTGGTGTAAAAAAATACTTACCCTTTCTCCCATGTGCTTCTCTGCTTCACAGCAAGATGGAATTGATGGGTGCTTCCTGAATTAATGGTCACATGACAAAACATGTGCACAGTTACCTAGATACAAGGGGTGGGTCAACTTACCCACTGGCTCATCTCACCCCACTCTCCCCTATAGTTAGAGTATAGTCATACACAGCAAATGCCTACACAGCAAATGTCTGTCTGTCTATCTATCTATCTATCTATCTATCTATCCATCTATCCTGCCTGTGTCGATTATTTCGGTGCCGCCCCCCCCCCCTTTACTTTACATCTCTCACTATATGCATCACCCCCCCCCCCCCCAGCCCAATCCAGTCCTCTACATGGAAGCGACAGAGAGGGAAACTCAAACACCGGGGCCGACTGTGCAAAGCGAGCAGCTTGTACAAAAAAGAGAAAGAAAAGAAAGTTGAGAGTTTCAGTTAGCAGCAGCCGCTGCTACGTGGTTATTGTTCCCGCTGCTTCAGACAGAGCAGACGCACGGACAGACGGGGCAGACGAACACGAGCTAGAGTTTCCTCCGCTTTTGCCTCATGTTCTCACTACACGCTGAGAACGTCTTCTCTTGGCTCTTGTTCTTGCACCGTCTAGCACGCGTGGATCTATGATAGCACGCCACATACACATAATATACATAGGCGCCTCAAGACGTACTGGAACGTAATCCAGCGTCGCCGCCATATTGGTTGGCTCTCCTCACTCTAGGCTAGCACCAGAGTCAATCGGAGTCTTACGGTTGCAATAACCAGCGCAGTATTGATACCTTTTACAAGTACGATTTAACAAAAATTTTGGTTATTTTACAATTTATAATATTATGTCATCATATGTAACGTTACTCACGTGTAACGTTATTACAGCAGGAACTGGTACTCTCTCTCTTTGTCTCTTACTGTTTTTTTTTTTTTCTTCTTCACATTTTGAAGGGTTCACAGTGTTACAGGCTTAAGAAGGCAGTGGGAAGTTGCTATAAGAAGGGAGGGTTTTGTTGCGACTGAGGTGTCAGCTCTGATGTGAGCACTGATGCCTGATGATTTTGACAGGACGGGTCAGATTGTCAGGCTTAGAGATAGTGCGACCCCGACTGTCTTCAACTTCCCGTCTCATCTCCAAAGAGTAGGTGTATTTTTACTCTACATGCTAACAGAGATGTCTATGATTCATATGTAAAACAAAAGTTAATATCACACTTTGTCAAACAACCGTTCTTTCTGCATGTTTAGGAATTACTGATATATTGTGTATTACAATACACTGTGTTTTGAATGAAGTTGCTTTTAAGTGTTATGTTTCTTATATTTTATGTGTGTTACAGAAGGGTTATGTGTGTGTGTGTGTGTGTGTGTGTGTGTGTGTGTGTGTGTGTGTGTGAAAGAAAGAGAGAGAGAGATAGAAAATTAAAAATATAAAATTAATTCATTTATTTATCAGTATGCCATACCATATGTCTTTGTTAAAGAGCATAATACAAAGTCTTTCAGCATGAAAGCAAATATTTTTTAATGTGTGACAGCGTCCTGTATCATAACTAAATCTCTGCCGTTTGTAACAAACCAAACCATGCGTGAAAATCAGGTAAAAATTTGGGGAGTCTTAGTACAAATAAATGCACTGGGGGCGCGTTGGGGACCCATCCAAGATGGCGGCCACGCTGATACGTCAGCTCCAATAGGCAGCATTAGTCTATGAGGCGTCTACGTATATTATGTCTATGGTTCTTGCACTGTCTAGCACGCATGGATCTATGCCAGCACGACTGTTTGGTGAGCAGCGGTGAAATGGGTCCCCTTTGAAACACTTCACCGCTGCACACGTTCCGGCCGCTGTTTGGGCTCTTCAGCAGCATTGCTGTATATGAAAATTTCATATCATAACAAAAATAAACACCGGTATTCGGTATGAACCGGTATACCGTACAGGCCTACCCAGGACCCTCTCCCTGTGGAAATCTCTTCTGTAACACATCTACAGCTGTGCTAATGATGATGCGTTCAAGAATTTACTTAACCCTTTAAAAACTGCAATAGAAATGGTCCGTCAGCGCCTACATTGTTATTTCTGTGCATAGTGGTGTCATTTGTTGGAATATTCTCAAGTGCTTCATATTTCTGTGATCTGTACAAAATAAGCTAAAATGTTATGAAACTCAATGGGCAATAAATACTCATAAAAGTATTGAAATTATGCCATAAATATAAAGAAAATACAAAAATTGGAAATGTTTTCATCACATTTAACTTAATAAACACACAAAACATGGTGATCCAAAACATTTCTAAATGTTCAAAATTAAACAAAATATTTCAACAATGTATCTTTTTTTGTTTTTGAGATATGCTAATTTTTAGGAATAGAGTGCAAAGGCATTTTCATCTGCAATACAAAGCAACAGAAATATATACAGTGGCATTTTTGTCTACTGTGGTGTCATTTGATGGAGTATCTTTAAGTGCTTTATATCCCTAGAATGTGTACAATATAAACAAAAAGATTATGGAACACTAATATCTGATAAAAGTATTGACATTGTGAGATTAAAAAAAATCAAATTCAGATGTTTTTGGCTTTCATGAAACTGTACTAAATGAAGAGACAAAAAGATTGATCCAAAGCATGTATAAATGTAAAAAAATGGCCCAAATATGTTACAGATCATGAGTTATTTGAACTATAGGCAAGCTAATTATTATGTACAGAGTGCAGTTTCATTTGTGCAAGTGCTGTATGTAAGTTCACTTGTGGTAGTCGTCATGGCAGTTCCTGTCAACAACAACCTTGCAAGCCTTACACATGAATGGCGTGTTTCTCCCACACAACTTGCACTTCTTACGCCCTCTGTGGCCTTTTTGGAGGGATCTGTACTGTTGGCAAATGCAACAGGTGTGTGCTGGTACTGTTTCTCCTTGGGTGCGTCTGAAAGGTCCAGGGGTGCTCCACACAGCTCAGCAGAGAGGAGCTCCTGGAAAGCCTGGTGTGTAATGGGCTATTCGCCTCTGGCAGCACACAGTTGCCTGTGTAGGATGTAGCTGTTGGTAGCAGCAATGTCAAAGAAGTGGTATAAAACTGTCTTGTACCACTTCCTTTCTCTTCTTCCATGTGGAGTAATACCCAGTGAGCTGGTCAGAAAGGTCAACCCCCGCCATGAACCGGTTGTACTCCCCGACAGCTGTAGGTCTCAGAACTGCTGCCCTCTCGTAGCCGTCACCTGTCTTCCTCCCTCTCATCACTGTCTCCCCGGAGTCCACGGTCTTCTCTTGTGTCCATCCACTTTATGAAGAGGAGCTGGCCATTTCTGTATGGATTTCCACCGTATGGATCCTCTTGGAGAACTTATTGTCAGAGCGTTCTCTTTAGTTGTAGGGGTTCCTCCCCTGCCCTCCCTGTATGTCCCACATGCTCTAAAGCTGAGGTCAGAGAGGTGCCTAAAGAGTGCTGGGCTCATGTAAAAGTTATCACAGTAAATGTGATAACCGGATCCAAGAAAGTCCTTGTTTACAAGCGACACCACAGCATCAACAGCCCCCTTCCTGTGATGTTTTTGGCCTTTCCTGCATATATCTGGAAGTCCACTGTGTATCCATTTGAATCTGCTAACACAAAAAGCTTTATGCCCCACTTGTTTTTGATGTACTCTTTCAGCCCTATCTTCGCTTTGGTGGCCACCATTCGCTCATCCACTGCCAGGTTCTGATGAGGGTGGTAAACAGCCATGCAAACCGTTCGCAGACTGTTGTAGAGAGGGCGGAGCCTGTGCAGCCTGTCATAATCCTCTTTGCCTTTCTTCCTGTCATTGACTGCATCCTCCTCAGGGTCACTCGTGTATGTTCCAAGATATGAAGACCTTGTGAGGAAAGGGGACATGGAAGATGCTTTTGACACGCCACATATCACTGACTTTTGGCACATTGAGGAAATCCATGTAAAACACCAGCCCCATGTACTTGCAGAGTTCCTCGGGTGTAACAGGAGTCCATGAGAACTTTTTGCCAGCTGCAAGATTTTTTTCAGCATTTTTGTTGGTGTTGTTACGCAAAGTCTGAATTGTTTTGCTGGCGAAAAAAACCCTGAACAGCTCCATGGGGCTTGGGTGCGTCCAGAGGCCAGAGGTGGCTGTACCCCGGGATTCCTTTTAGGAAGGAACCTGAGGAGTGGCTGAGGCAGAATATCTGGCACTTCCTCTGTCATCCACCCATCAGGCTGTGCAGGGGAGCAGAGCGCTGACAAATCCGGGCCACAGCTACGACCACTCCCACGAACACAACTTCGACTCCTGTAGCCACGACTCCTACGACCACGCTCACAAGTTCAGCGATCATGGTGATGCCCTCTCACTGGCTGACAGAGCTCCACATTTACTTCATTCTGTGATGTGCTAGGATGCAGTGCTGGGCTGGGCTGGGCTGCACCTTATGTTCCTCCTCCATCTTCAGTGAGGAAAGAGGATTATGCTAATTACGTGAATTCTGGCCATTTTTAAAGGGTTACAATCCCTTTTCTATAACTGCTCATAATGTTTGACTGTGCTACCTTGTGCCTATACAGTGCATAGGCACAAGATGGTGCATATACTCTGAAAGAGCTGATCCCCAAATAGAACTCCACTGTCCCCTGCATTTCTGAATACCTGCTGCCATATGCCCTGTTTGTTGGTTTGTAGGCAGGAAGGGGGTTGAGTTCAGGTGTACATCTTTAAATTTTCTCCCACAAACACACTGCACTTATCTTCTTTCACTCAACTTTTATCAGAGATTTTCTCATCACTTTTATCCAGGTCATCTCTGATTACTGTGATATCTTTAGATTAGGCTCTCAATTCATTCAGGAAGAAAGCACACACACCTACATGCACACACAGACATGCACACGCACACACACCTATGCACACACAAGCAGAGAGAGAGAGAAGCACCTACACAAACACAGAGAAATGAACACACTCTTTATGCAGAGATAGACACAAAACATTAGAAATGTATGCAAATGTCACAGTGCAGACATATTCAGTAACACACCCTTTGCGTTCATGAACACAGAGTGTGAAATAAACTTCATTTATGGGTGCTAGCTTCTGTTACTGTTGGTAATAAATAATAATAAAATAGTGAATCCCACTGGTGTTCATCTGTGCTACAGCCAGAGGATAAAACAGAGTGACATGAGGGTCGTGTGTGTGTGTATGTGTGTGTATGTGTGTGTGTAAGTGTGCGTGTGTTGCCATAACCCTGTCAGAGTAGACTCAGGAGCCTTGACACAATAATAAGCCCATCCTTCTCCCAAAGGCCTGCAGTCATATTATTATTCACTGGTCCAAATATGGAAATACAACCTCAGAGATAACAGAGGGCTGGGAGAGTGGGGGGAGACAGAAGGTGGATGTGTGTTAGCAAAGAGTGTGTGCTCATACTCTGTGATGTGCTGCCAATCAAACCTTCAAGAGGAGTTTGAGAAAGACAGACAGTGAGAGAAGACTTAATTTGATCTCAGTTTCTCCGTGGGTTTTCTTAAGGCCACTTGTGTCTGTTGATGATGTGAGTAACTAGTTATGAAATCAAATGAGTTCTTACTGTTCTCTGCAAGAATGCAGTCCTAAGTCACAGCAGGGGAAGACGTTCATTAGTCACAAAACTGGAAATGATAATTGTAAATGTATAATCCTTGAAGTTAAATACAGTGATCTTTTATAGACGGACGTGGTGGTGAAGTGAGTCTGGGTATGTCTGGACAGAGTGCACAGTGTGTACATGTTGCTCTGTGAATGATAAAGTGGGCTGGTAATACATTCTGATATAGGTTTCTGCCAGTGACCACAGTGACTTTATTTTAGCTACTGAGCAGTGGCTAATGTAGCTAGCATTAATTATAACACTGCTGATAATGAATTAAAGTGTCAGTCTGAGTCGTTGCATACATCAAACATTAACATAACACTGATGTACACTGCACTTACACTTGCTTATGTTGGGACACAGATACTGATGGTAGCATTGTAGTGAGTGTTTTTTCAACAGACCAGTCCAGTGCAGTGAGTAGATATTCCCTCCTGATGTGTTTTCGCCGCACTCATTGTTTACTCTGACTTTGGCAGGAGGCTGTTTTACAGTGACAGCTATATCAAGATTAAGATTAAAGTCAGGTACCTCTGGAGTGTCTCATGATGCTTATTTGACCTTTGTTGTTAGTGATTGATGTGTCTCTGCAGCCTATAACTGCACGATATCTCACTGGGATTAATCGAGGGAGGAACTCCTGAGTTTTGAGGGCAAAGTCTGACCATTTTTACTCCCATTGTTTTGTGCCGTCAAAAATATGAAGCTGCTGAGACTGCATGCAGACTGTAGTGTCTGCTTCGATTTGAGTGGAGTGATTGTTTCAATTTGTAGATTTACATGAAATATTATTTTGCGGGGTGGTTCAGTGGTTCGAGCTGTCACCTCACAGCAGGGAGGGTTCAATTCTGGGTTCACTTCCCAGGTCAGGGGCCTTTCTGGTGGAGTTTGCATCTTCTCCCTGTGTCTGTGTGGGTTCTCTCCAAATTCCATAGCTTCTTCCTACACTCCAAAGACATGCACAATAGGTTGACGCCCATAGGCATGAATGTGAGTGTTATTTGTCTCAATATGTGGCGCTGTGATAGACTGGTGATCTCTCCACCCTCACCTTATGTCAGGTGTCAGGCCCTCATGGCCCTGCACAGATAAGCAGCAGTACTACTGGACAGATAGAAATGCAATTTTAAATATAAACATACACAATGTTTTTAAATGTGAACAAGCACAATGATATTTACAAAAATGTCATTGTGTGTTTGGTTGTTTTAACTTACATACTAATGATATATCACAGCTAGACTACTTTGCCACCAGACCATATTCCCCCTGCTTTCAGTTCAGCCCTGAATGTTCAATCGTTATCGTTAGAGGCTGCTCTAGGATCGGTCTCAACCCCTTACGACAATGACATGCATAAAATACCTTGCAGAAATATTCAGGAGCCTGTGCTGAGAACTGTAAAATGCTATCTCTACAATAGAAGTGCGTGCAGCCTGATGGAGCTCAAACTGACTTCCAGATGTGCAGAGTTTCAAGTCTCTGTCTTCATCTCCTGGAGACTCTCCTTTCTTTTTCTCCTGGGAGTGTGAAATGAAAGGAAAAGCATACATTTTTCAGTACAATACCACTGTACATTGACATAAAGTATGTTCATAGTGTCTAAAATCACCAGAGATTAAAAGTAAGAGTGGGGTCAAACAGCGACCACCAACATTTTCAAGTGACACTTTCTTGTGAGGGATAAGTTCAAAAAAGATTAAAACTATCTCTCTTGGTGGTTCAGCTTCCTCTCAGAGTAAAAACACATGCACATCAGGTTCAGGGTGTTCTATATTTCCCAGGGTGTGAATATGGCTGTTATAGACAGGCAACCTGTCCAGGTGAACCCCACCTTTGCCCTGTGTCAGCTGGGATGAGTTAGTTACTTTTCAAACCACATGTTATCAACAGGACATATCAGCAGATCAGAACAGGCTGATGCTTTAATTTCCTGCCTTGTTGACAGTTGTCTCATGTCAGTTCATGTATGAAGCAATAGCTCGTCGCTAGTTATCTTGGCACAAACAGTGGAAACAGAGGGAGAGAGCTTTAACACACAGAGAGAGCAGTGTAAAAACAACAGGGTGGTGTTTTACAGGGACTACATGCAGGACTAGAAATACTCCAGGAATACTCAAAGTAGCTGCTTTTAAATTTCTCATCTAACCGGAGTGACTAAGCACATTACCCACCTGCTGGAACCTGGAGATATAATCAGACAAAATAAATAATTAGACAGCACACACAACCACAAAGTTAAAAGCCAGTTATCTGTGCTATCGTTGTGGCTGATTGCTGTAAACTTGGGAGGGATTTTCTTTTATTGACACAGCTGCTTCTCCAGCGTGTCGACTAATTCCATTGAAATAAAGAGAAACAAGAGAAATGCAACTCTCCCCGTGCGGTCATATCAGAGAGAACGGAGGAAAAACCGCAGCTCTGTGACTGATGACACTGTCGGCAGCTCAGTCAGCTTTTATCTATTCAGATACACTGCACAGCGTTGAGCTGCTGATCTGTTTTGTCTGTGTGATTATGTGCTTGTCTGCACACATGCAACATATCCGTTATGACTGTGTGTGTGTGCACACAGCCTTGTCCCCTATGCGTGTGTGTATGTTTGCTGCAGCATATTTAAAAAGAGCAGGACTCGCTGTTAAACGCGGTGAACTCGTTTACTGTCTCCCCTTACGTATGAAATATGAATGGACCTCTCACAGTGATATTCAAATGGGCACAGTTTGCAGTAGCTGTGTGTGTGTGTGTGTGTGTGTGTGTGCGCGCATGCTCTGTGTGTGCATGACTTTATGCTCTGTATGCGTCAATGCATGCATGCATATATACATATATATGTGTAGTTTCACAACACACCATCAGCATCACAAACAACCAGACTGTTAATTAGCAGCGATGCCTAAACTGTTGGAGACGTCCGGGAGAAAAGTCAGGAGACAAAAGTTCAAAAAGGTAATGCTTCAATTAAAATATTCATTAAGGCTACCCCGTTTACTCAGTCATCCATGACAAATGACTCAGTGTTGCAGGTTGAACTTCAGTTTGTTCCAACACACACACACACACACACACCACCTGAGTCACCGTGAATCAAAATGAAAGGAAAGGAAAAGTTTTCTGTCAAAAACAAGATATGTGGAATCAACAAGGCTCCAATACGCTCCTAAAGTACACGTGTCAGATTTTAAAGTGGGCAAATAAATGACTTGATACAACTGTCACAGCTGCAGATATTCTGTGTTTTATTGGGTACTTTGTAACTGTCATTTGTGGGTGCGAAATCAGTCCGTTTGCTCTCCAGTGCACTCGCGGTTTCAAATGATGCCTTCTCTGTATCTCTGTTTGCCTTTCACAAAAGTTGGACTCCAAGGAAATGAGATTCTCACTGAGTGTTTGGGCTGTATAATAGGAAGTCTACACAAGGCCCACTCCAACAATGACATTTGAAAATTACATTTATTTCCAGGTAAAAGAAGCTTCATTTCAGACGTTTGGGCAGTGAAAATACTTTTCACTATCGAAGCTTAAGATAAATACGCGCCTGCAGGCACACAACTCTGTCTGTGGCTTCTTCAGGAAAAATACAAGCTGGTATCCCCATGTTCATCATAGGAAAATGTGATTGCATAACATATTTGCTTAACCATAAGTAAGCATTTGTGCAGAGCAAAGCCAATGGTCACAATTTAACTTTTAATAAAAGAAAATAAACTTACTGATACAGTTTTTTTTTTTCTAACAACTAATTTGCCAAATAAAAAAGAGAAAATGCTAATTAAACTTGAGCTGTGCTACATCACTGAGGCACTGCTTCTATTTTTCAGTTGCAAAATGTTGGGAAAGGAAAATGAAGGAGTTACAATACACAGATGTGTTGTGCTTGTGCCCATTATTTCAGCATTAAAAACTGAAACACAGTGAAACACAGCAGCCATTGTTCTCTCTCTGATGTTTTGGTACGTGACCCTCCTTCATCATCCTGTCTTTATTACCTGCATCATTTTTTTGTGATGGTTTTACGTTGTCATGGAGCACCATCGACTGGGGATGATGCTCATAATGAATCATTTTTCATGCAATCCTTCGACTCCTGAGGCGACACAACGATGAGCCACAACATTAAAACATTAAATGCAGTTTCCTCTTACTGTGACTGATCGGTGTTAGTTAATGCTTGATGTGCAACAATAAACTGCTGCATGACTTATCAATCGGGGGGTTCTTTGGGTGACAATGCTAATCTGCTCAGTGAATGAGTCACCTGTCAGTCCAACACCTTCTCTGTTCAGTTGTAGTAAGCCAGTACAAGCACAGACTGCGCCACAACTAACAGCTAATCAACAAAACAAGCTCAGCAATAAAAAAGCATTTTTCTTTCCTTTGGTCTGGACCAGCAGACCTACATACAGGTGATAAATCTGTCCTCTTCTGAGAACAACGTGCTATACACAGCCCAGTGAGTCATACTTTTTAAAAGCAATTTTCATCAAGTTATGTTCTATACTTATAACTATAGTGATGTGAATTGCCAAATAAAACAGCCATAAAACCATCATAAACACTAACCCTTTCTACTGAGGATGAGGAAGCATATTTAAATTGGACCTTTCCTTTCTATTTGGAGGAGGTTTTACCAATAGGTTTTTCCAAATATATATGTAAAGTGAAGGGGTTTTCATTAATGAAAATACATAAACCTGAAAAATTTAGTTCAGGATTTAACACCGTAGCGTAAGAGGTGGTCTTCTTGTTCCTACTTGGACTGTAAGTTTGTGGAACTCATCCATCTTGAAAGTCAAGCATTCAAAAGGTAAATTTCCCATTAAAATATTAATTAAGTTTAACCCATCTACTCAGTCATCTGTGACAAATTGCATGGTTAGTGCTGGGCTTATTCGCCTGCAGTTTCCTGACTCATCATGTGTTACAATGTGCAAAGCAGACAGAGATGAAGTCCTGCTCATTAGATTTTGGGACTGTGTTGTGGTTAAAAATGTCCACTGTTACAGTTTTACCTTTATGGATACACCACTGTCAGTTTTTTAATCATCTCTGTTCTCATATCTTTAAATACACATAAAGAAAATGACAGTTATTGATAGCAGGAACTGCAGCTTCATGAACTGTGCTGGATCTACAGTAGGGTAGGCTAATAACCTGCTGCTAAGATGCTGATGTTACTTTTTAAAAGGGATACTTGTATGTTCTGCTATTGCAACGTGTCAGTGGCTGTTCAGACAAGAGGTTACAATATGCTGTCACGCTAGTTAGCATGCTAACTTCAGAAGAAGTAACAAAAGATAGTTAGCTCCTTAGGTAGTAGAGCTAATAACAGGTAGCTACAATGAGTGAAGGCAACAGCACCTGCCAGCTTAATTGGTGCTACAATATATAATGTTCAATTCCAAAAACAAGATGGTAGCGAGCAAAGAGTTAGCAGCCCAACACTAAGTGGCTGGCCACTTGTGCACTGTAGCTGCCACCCCCACTGCATGCCCAGTCGCCATTAACGATACAATAAGCTAAAATTAGCTGCTTCATTTTTTTAGCCATGGAGGTTGCTGCTCATGCTGAACTCGCAGTGTTTCTTCTCCATTGCTACCTTTAGCCTAAAGTCAGTGGTTAATTTTTCCATGAGGAGGTCCTGGAAGGGGGGTGGGGGGATGTGAAGCGTTCTCTGACTATGTTGACCGACCGACTACCACCTGTATACACACACATACACCCACTACACACACCACCACCACTATCCATGGTGACACTTGAGCCCCTGAACCAGTTATACAGCCACTGATGCACGTATGATGCCCACACAAGTTTTTATTTGCCATACACACTCATTAATTCACAACACAAAGTCACAAACGCATCGCTCCTAATCAGTAACACACAATGCAAAACTAGCAATAAATAGTGTGCTTACCTTTCAGTTTATTTGTTGAAACCCACCCACAAACCATCCACAGAGACTTATTTCTATATTCTTACTTTACTCCTGTGGCTTAGAGCATTTCTGTGTCCTTTAGTGTCCTTTTGTTTTCTTTTTCCCTGCCTTTCCTCTTAATTCGCACCCAAAATTCACTGGTTGCGTTATTGCGTAACCTGATGATTAACATCTGTCAACCCCCACCCTTTTCTTTTTACTCAGATTAAAATGCATATAAAGCAAGCAAACAGGCTCTCTATGAGTAACTTCATTGAGAAGTAAAACACAGGCAGAGCATAGATACAATGAGATACACCTATTACACACAGTTTATTTACAGAGTTTCATTGACAGATGATTGAGGTTCAGAATGCAATCAGATTCAGTACTGGTCCCACCCGGCGAGGTGCTGGATCTTGTTCCAGCATGATCCGGCACAAATTAAGCACAGCCAAATGCTATGGGTGTAATAACAATATGACAGCATCTTAAAGCTCCTTTTAAATGGTGTCTATTAAAGTAATATTTACATCAGGGGTGTCCAAACTACGTCCATTTTTAATTGGCCCGCAAGAATTCTTTTAAATAGAATAGAATATGGCCCACACTTCAACTTTTGCCTGAGTGTATTGCACTTCTCCGTTTTAACACCAGGGGGAGCTACTGTTGATCAAGGCAGTTGCTCCAGCAAAAACGACAATAATCAGAGAAGAAATTTGCCCCAAATTATTCAACATGGCAGAACCAAAGAAGTGAAAGGCAGAGAGTGAGTGCAGCAAATTTCAGACACGGTAGGAGAGTGAGTAAAATATATTCCACAGTACCTGTGTGTTAATGAGCATGCATGTGCAAGTACACATGCAACAAATATCAATAATGCACATCAATTTTGTCGCTACCCTGCTTTTGCGCACCACTTTCTTATATGCGTTTTTCTTGTTAACACACAGAGTACACACCGCTATGCACAGCGCACACTCTGCACACGCAAAGTCAGCTGATCTCATCTGATGAAGATTTGCTCCTTGATCAAAAGAGTTTGTCCGGATTTTTGGCACGAGTGGCGTGGGATCAGCACCGCAGCTGGATGGCCCGATTTACATACCCAGCGCAGCTGATACTCACCAGAATAATTTACTAAAATTATATGAACTCCTGTTATTAAGTCCAGTTCAGTCTGTTAATGTTGATAACCGTTTCAAACCAACGTTAATAGGTGTGTTGCTAACCCTAATAACTTAAATAACAAGCTTGAAATTTAGCCGTTCCATTTTCCACTTTGTTTTTTCTCTGTACTGTCAATCTTCTGTCTAAATCTGAGGCTGCTCTTCTGAGAATGAGCTACCAAAGCTTTTTCTGAATAAATCAGTACAGATCCATGTATGGAAAGCTGTGATGAAGGCAGTTTTGTTTTTAATTATATTCAACAATATAACATATTTGTCCACTTTGAATTGATTTTTCTAACTTTAATACACTAAAGTTAAGGCTATATACCTAATTTCTAGTAAGTGGCCCAGCCCCTTTTATATTTTTATGCATGTGGCCCTCAGTGAAAAAAGTTTGGACACTCCTGATTTACATGTTCCATTTTACAATCTAAAGACCCTAAACCTTGTAATTGAAATTTCCTGTACATTTAATATCATTCTTAATATTTCACTTCTCAAAAGCAAGCGCTTACAGCAGAGGAGCACCTGGTGTATGTGCTGTGCAGCTAGACAAACTAATGTTGCTTAAATAAATAGTTAATGATCATCTTTTTTTTTCTGCCATGCCATGAGCAAGAGTTAGAGCGTCAATACTTGTGCCACCCTGGCGCAATTATTATGAAAAGAACAAGTGTTGTGAAATTTTCCAAGGTGAGGAGGATTCACCTGCTCATTCACCAACAAGAGTTGTTGGTATTCATATCACACAGAGAGGTTCTGGTTGAGGGGCTCCACTCCTTGGGCCCTGAGGCCAGGCTCACCAGACCTGATCAGAAATCCACTCGTGTATGCATCATCATTTCCTGTTAATCCCGCTGTCTGCAGCTAAGCGGTTTGAATCCAGTGGAGGAATGAACCAGCAATGAGAACTACCATTTGGAGAACTAACCTAATGGCCACAGCTGAAAAAATCCACAACACAAACAGTATTGAAAAGAGGCTGATGCTGTGAAAATCTTTACTATCTCAAACAGATTTAACTCATTAGTGCAACCAGTTGTGTCTGGTCTGACAAATGGCTTGAACACAAAACCTATAAATGCAAACACACTGGATGCTTGTATATATGTGTATATGCAATCCAGCCTGAATGTATGGATTTGCTGGTACACATGGAATACATTTTTCTACATAAATACATTTTCTTTTTCTTTTTTTTCATTAGCAACAACAATTTTGCAACATTTCCCTCCTTCCTGGGAAAAAAAACAAAAAAAATCAGAGACAACTGTACTCTATAAAATCAGGAAACAGGAAAGATCCTCATTATGGCAGTTTTTTTTCCCTTCTGAAGCCTGCTAATGTCTTGTCTTCTGCCGTCACAGGTCTTTGTTTATCTCTTTATTTATCTCTTTGTCTGCAGGTACTGCTGTTCTGTTGAAGATGATACAGCAGCTATAGATTAATTACAACCTGTCAGAGATGAATTGCTTTTAAAGAACAACTTATAAACTGAAACATCCAGAAAGGCAGAGCAAGTGCCGGTAATAAAGTGAAGTGTGTGTGTGTGTGTGTATTTACATGCTTATTTACGTGGTACACATTGGCGTGTATTCACTCTTTAAATGTGCACATTATTTTTTCATACATTGAGTAATTGACGTGACGTATATGCTCATGGTTTGCTTTCTGAACTTGACACTGCAGAGGCTAAATGAGGTACAGACGAGAGCTACTGCAGTGTGTTTATATACAGCTCCTTGCTTGCAGAGCCCAAATGAGGTGACTTTAATTAGGGATGGGAGGATGGGTTGAGAAAAAGAATAAGAAAAAGAGGTATTTTTTGGCAATTTAACTGAAAGAGACAGCCACAGCAGAGGTAAGATATGCAAATTGTTTCTGACAAGTGTGAGGATTTCCGAGACTGAGAAGCATAATAATGGTTTTAAGATGGCTCTCTGCATTTCAAGTATTGATTTTAGCACAAACTTTACTCATAAACAAGATGAAACATCGTGGAATTGAATTAATCGTCTCTGACTATTGGTAAGTGGTTCTCAAAGGAAGTAGGAAACAAAGACAATTAAAATGATTCCTGACCTCAGCTGTTTTATAACAACCCATATTTTCAGGTCTCTGTTGGTCATGATTGAAACCGGACATGAGTGATGCCTGCTAGAGCTGGGCAGTAATGAGCTAGGGGGGATAAAGTTCAGAAGTAGGCAGCAAAAGAGCTGATGAATGTATAATATAGGAGCCAAATATTTTAATACATCACCTTACTTTCAAATATGGGATGAAATATATGCCTAGTGTTGATGCATAGACAACACAGTGTAGCTTTTTCCACACAAAAACTGCAAACTTCACTTACTTTATATTTGGGTTGATTGAGACAATGATGAGCACACAGTGTCTCCCAGCAAAAGTTGTTGATTGATGTTGATGATAATGATGTTGACCTCTTTTCTCTTAGGCGTTAGTGACCTGATTATGACTTAAAGGGATATTCCAGTGTAAATGTGACCCATGGTCTATCGCGCCGTGACACCGAGTAGACTGCAAACGTTTCCAGTTTTAGCGACTTCAGCAAAGACCACATGATTGTAAAAATGAAAAAAAATGAGGCATCAAACATGCGCTAGCTTTGCCTGGTTTCTAATGAAAAGAGCCATAAACAGAACTCACCCACTCTGCTCCAGGCGCCTCCGAGCTGTAGGAAAGCCCTGACGAGTCGATTACCGAATGCATCAGCATTCCGATCTGCCTTCGCTGTCTGTTTCTAACCATAGTTAGCGAGTGTTGTGTTGGGCAAAGAAAGGGAAAAGCCCTGAGCTTTGAGAAAGGAGAGAGAGTGAGAAGGGAGGGGTGAGTGTGTGCGCTAGCGTGGGAAAGTGTAGTAAGTTCATGTGTGTAGCCACCTTCAGGGGGAGTCAAGGTCGGGTAGCGTAGATAACGGCCACCTGCATGATAGAGTGGTGCCAAAGACGCTGAACTTGGTGAACTTGGCACCTGGTGAAATGTGATTCTAATCATTTTCTGAAGTTATCCTGACACTTTGATTAGTATTTTTATGACTTTCTGATCACTTTTGGATACTATTATTTGTATCATTGAATGTTGGAAATAAAGATCCTCGATCACAACTGGCCCTGTGTTGGATCTCCAACAGATGACAGGGAAAGGAGCGGAGTTGAGTTGCTCTAACTCTCTCACAGTCAGCAAAGTGTGCGTGCATTTTGAAACCAAACATCACTGGACTCTTACTTTTCCACTGCATTCAGTAATCGAATTGTTAGGAAGTGGCTGGAGGAGAAGGGGTGAGCTCTGTTTTGAGTCCCCCATTACAGAGGAGAACTGCACGACCACAACTAACTAAATCAGCAAGCCAGTCAGCTGTTATGGATGTTTACAACATGCAGTCAGGAGCATATGCTATCTACTGGCATCAGTTTTCACATTAGAATAACTGTGATTTAAATCCACACGAATAGTAAAAATGTATAAACATTACAATAATGGTTAATATTCCTCTAGCTCCTCACATTCAGGGTGTGTAGTAAAAAACAAGAAAAGTGTCAGTGTTTGTGTCTCTGTGCACAATGTCAGATGAAGGATGCAGTGCAAGTGATGTTTATAATTTCCCTATTTGAGGTTTATCTCAATCATTCTGCTAATTAATTATGATAACAAACAGTAAACAGCAGGATATTGAAAAGTTGCAGAGCCTTGATTGGAAGCAAATTAATTTAAACTATTCAAATTTGAAAACTCAACCTCATTCTGCTGTTTGACATCTGCAGGCATCTGCGTTTTATTAGGAGAAGGTGAAAATACAGTCAGTCCACTTGGTTGGTCGGTTGGTCTGATTTTCGAAAAGCCAGTGGCTGTCCATCATACAGTAAGAACCCCTATTCTTTCAGTGCCTCCCCTTCTGCATCACAGTGCAAAGACTACAAAACACGACTGTGCAACATCCCATGTTTACGACTTCTGTCTCTTTGTTCCTCTCTCACACATTTTTGTACTGAAAAAAAAAAAAAAAGATTTCTGGAGAGGGCATGAACACACATTAGTGTACTTGGGATTCAGAGCCGTGATTGGCCAACTAAGCTAGATTGCTGGGTGTAAGCTGATGATGGCCTCAATGATTGCTCATGGGAGGGAAGTGTCATTTTTGTTTGACACTGAGTGTTATTGAGCAGCAGCTCTCCACAGAACAGAGGTCAATTCTGTGCATATATAGATTATGCAAAATAAACAAACGTGAATAAGAGACAAAGCAGAGGCTGCACCACACTGGGTCACTACCCAAAGCAACAACAGGTGGGTGGTGCTGTTTACCTAGAGATAATGAATTACATGTATCTGTTAATATAGGACCAATTATTTATCCCTCAGGGGATTGAAATGTTCAAGTCATTAATTGTCATCTCTACCTCAAGTTTTATGTTTATTGTAATCATTCTTTTATTACAAATGACAGGCCAGCATTTAAAATCCTACCTGTTCAATGTTACGAAGGTAAACTGACGTTATCGTAATTTAACATAATTGAGGAATGTTTATGATGAATTAATTGTGGCCTTTAATACTGCGATTAATTGTGAAAACAAGTAATCGTGACATCCCTAGTTGTATGTACGGGCTGTAGTTGTGGTCCTGGTCCCACCTTCTGAATTTTCCATGCATTTTTCAAAAAGAACGACCACTGTTGTTGTAACATAAGGAAAAAGAGGAGGAATGCAGAGTCATCACAGACGGCATCGGTCAGGACCCCTCAGTGTCACATTTTAAAACACTGGATTCCCCTTTAGCATCATTTTCAATGTGCAGGTTACACATCAGCATTATTACACCTGTCTCATACAAATTCCATTTCTTTACAACTTGTTATAGGCAAACAGAAAAAAAGATCCAACTCCAAGGAGAGCTTTCAACACAACTCATTCAAACCACACTCTTTGTAACCCCCTTTTTCCTTCAGTTTTTCCAGCAAAGTCACATAAAAACTGGGACTTTCACTGCAGTCAATCCATCTAACTTAAAAGCAGCTGCACAGAGACAATGCTGAAGTGACAGAAATGCGTAGTTTGAAGACAAGCAGCAAAGGTGCACTGACATCTTATTGATCTGTGTAGATCTTCACAAAAAAACTGTCATTTTTCATTTAGAGAGTGTTTTACAGCTCAACAAGGTGTGCAAAAAAAAAAAAAAAACCTCCATGAAGGGGACCAGATAGTGCAGAGCACTGCATTTATCTGGTGTCTGATAAATCCTCCACTGAAACCAAGGTATTACTGCAGATAATCACTGCAGTTTTACATCTCCTTCCTGATCAAAGTTGTGGTTATAGTTATGCCGGCTTCATCATAAAGCCACAGAACTGACATCTCTGACATTTCCTTTAATCATATCGCTGCCATGTAAAGTTTTAAATAACTCAAAGAGGGATGAAGGAAGAAATACAAAAAAAAAAGGTTATATACTTATGTAGAGATTTAGAGCTCCACACCCCACACTGAACACCTCTGATCCCCCTCTCTCCCTCCACACTCCTCTCTTTTATCTGGGGACGCTCACTGCCGAACCACCTGATGCTTTCATGTGATGTGGGAGAATGACAATTAGTTCTGTGTGCATGCGCGGATATGAATGTGTGAGTCAATTAAGATGTAACCCACTGTAAGATTGACATGTGCAGGATATGGAGAAACCACAAGGATGTGTGATCTTTGCGAGTCCCCTTTTTATCATTCACTTTTTTTCTGCTTCTCATCATTATTCTGTGAAACACTGCAGGCAAGAGAGATGGAGAGAAGGCTGAGCAGCAGGCTGAACTGAGAGAAATTAAGAAGGCAAGGAGAATTAAAGAAAAAAGACAAAAATGGAGGCAAACAAAAGGATAAACAGCTGTAGAGGAAAAGAACAAAGCATTTTACCTACCTCACAAATCTTGATAAAGCTGAAGAAGCATCATCAGCAGGTGAAGAGACGTGTAATGGAGCAGCTAATAAACAAACTAATAATTAGTAAACTAATTTTATCCAATGTTCAGTGCCAAAGCTGGAAGTACTGATTACTGCTGAAATTAAAGCTATGGATGGGATTTCTAACTTTCACAAGAGAAATGCACCAGACTTAGACTTAGTTCTACAACTTAGTCATATATTCACTCACAAAGTGCTATGAGAGACTGGTTCAGCTTCCTTGGATGGCTGACCCACAGAGCGAGAGACTCACAGAGGATGGAATGGTAACACACCGGGCCATCTTGTTAACCAGGGGAGTTAGTGAAGCTGCCTTTTGTGCATTTACTGGACCACCAGGACCAACTGTCACAGCATCAGGGACCTCCTGAGTCATCACCCTCAGAGAGTGAGAGTTGGTCCTCACTTGTCATCATCAATCATGTCTAGGGGTGAGTATTGAGCCTGCTACTCTACACTCTGTACACCCACGCCTGCACCCCCTGGGCATGAGCTCCTCAACACCACTCACACCAAAGAGCCAATCATGGACTTCATGAAGAAAAAAACCTGATCTGCATCCTATCTACATTAATGTGGGCTGTGTGGAGAGGGTCAGCGACTTCATGTTCCTGGGTGTGCATGTGGACGGTGAGCTCTGAAAAACAAACATGAGAGTGCTGGCTAAGAAGGCAAAGCAGCACCTCAACTTCTTGAGGATCCTCCTGAAGAAGCAGCTGTCAGAGAAACAGCTGCTTTCCTTCTGTTGCTGTTCCAGTCCGAGAATGTGCTGAGCTACTGCGTCCAGCAGCTCCTCACTAATGAACTCAAATATTTAAGATAAGTTAATGGTTTTGAAAAGGGACACAGGACCCTGATGAATCTAACTTTAGGCTGCACAGTGGTGGAATGGTTTGTAGTGTCCCCTCACACCGAGAAGGTTGCGAGTAGTTTGGATGCATCCATCCTTTGTAAAGACAACACTCTTCAACTACACAGTAAGACTGATAAAGCCTTAAATGTCAGATGTTAAAAGTACATACTGCAGATTGGGAATCAGTCATGGCAGGAGCTGAGGACATCCGACATGGCACTTGAGCGTGATGTAAAATCTGAAATAAAATGTGAATCATCAATAAGGTTGAGCTTTTAGGGAATCCAACCCTAATTTGTGACAAAGAGAAGGTAATCCAACAGATCTGTCAGCAGATTAATCAGATTCATGGTGAAGACAACAACTTTGTTCTTGTTCAGCATTTTGAACGATGGGGGAACAACTCAGTTGAAGCAGGTTCAACTGTAACATACTGGCAGCCATATGGCGTCTACCTGTACTGCTTTGTAAAGTCTGGGAGAACAATTAGAGGGGAGTCTGATGCAGGTCTCAGAAAGTGTCGCTGTGAGACATACGATCTAATGTCATTACTCTTATTTACAATAAATAGCAGCGGAAGCTTCAGAAGTTGAACTGTTGTTGCACAGCCGGTTTTAATCCTGAACAGACACCACCTGCTCATAAACTGCTCTGCGCGGAAGTGCATGTGTAAATGTAGTAATTGAAAAACATGAAAAAGCATGATAGAGTGCGGGCATTAGCATTTTTGGCTCCCCGTGATTCATGATTCTCATTTTCACAGGGAAGAGTGTGTGTAATTCTTCAGGGTGTGGTGCGTTGGAATATCAAGTGCCATTCACTGCAGGGACTTTGTTTTCTCTTGCTACATCAACTCCCGAGTGCAGCCACTTTATTTTCTAATATGCGAGAGCTCATAATGGTTGTTAATCTAATAATTAAAAAAAGAAAGAAAATTAAACATGGGGGTTCGTTTCTAAGAGCTCAACTGGAATGGTAAAAATGAATGAACAGGTTTGGTGACTTGGATGAAAAGTTTCCCTCTCCACTGATCTTATGCAGTTGTACTCTGAGGACAATGATCTCCACCTCAATTAGAGTTCCCAATGGGCCGGGCCCAACCACCCCAACCAGGCGTGTTGGTTCGGGCTGAGTTTTGGGCCCAAAAAAAAAAAAAAAAATATATATATATATATACACACACACACAAATGACTCAGGTCGGGCCTCAGGCTTCCTTTCCTTTCTTTTCTTCTTGCTGTTTGTACTGTGTGTTTGGTGCTGATTGTCTGCTAGCAGAGGAATGTAGAAGTTGGTCCAGCTTCTACACGGTTCTCATGCCTGTCTTAGGGTGAGTTGATCAAGTCTGAGCTTCCAAGGTCCGCTGTCATCTGTTATCATGCACATGTGAGGCTGCTGCTTTAGGCACAATGTGAGGAACTTTTTCTGATAACTTCAAATTAATGACGGAAAATTAAAATTGTGATTGACAGACTAAGCTTGGCATTTGGCGTGACAGCAGTATTTTACTGCTTGTGACCATGGGCTGCGACAGCGTGGCTAGGTATTGTTTTCACCTTCACAGTTAGTGTGTGCGTGTGTGTGTGTGTGTGTGGTGAAAAGTCTTCTGTTGTGGGAATTACCACAGAGGCCCTGTCACAATTTTGAGTGCTTGGCTCGGTCGGAACATCGTCAGGCATTGTGGTGATCATGATGCAAGATGGTCTTTAATTTATCATTTATTCAATTTTTCTAGGTGAGAGTTTTGAGAGATGGGAAGGAAATGAGAAAATCTGGATTATGTTTTATATTTGAAGATAGAATCCAAGGGCTTGTTATCATACTTGTAATCTCAGCAGCAAAGTGAAATAACTCATCTATTATCTCTCACAAACTTTTACATGGATCAGGTTGACATTGGTGCATACTCAAACAACAAACTGTGACAAGTGCTTTTCTTGTCAGCTCATCTTTTATAAATTACAAAATGCAACAATGCACCATACTGTATATAGTACAATGGAAAGCATATACATACAAACATCACAGAAACAGTGTTCCAAACTAACTTTAGTACAGTGACGTTAACCTCAATTCAAGCACTGCAGGTGGTGACTGACTGGCCCAGGTTTCCTGCTTGGGACTTACTTGACTCAACTTGCAAATAAAGTAACATGGGGTTTTGTTAAGCTCTAGATAGAGCAGGCACCCCATATACAGAGGCTACAGTTCTCACTGCAGCAGCCTCAGTTCGATTCCACCAGTGGCCCTTTGCTGCATGTCGTCCCCCCTCTCTCTGTCTCCCCATTTCCTGTCTCTTTACAGCTGTCCTGTTGATTAAAGGCCTGAAACCCCAAAAGTACTTAAATAAAAAAAAAAAAATAATAATAATAATCATAATGTAACATAAGACGTAACTACATTTTTACTTCTGGTTTACAACAAATCACAGGGACATACTGCACTTTTTACTGCACTATTTCTAATGGAAGATGATGGTGGGATAGAAAAGATTTGATGAGCCGATGAAATATGATGCTCTGTCACAAATGACACTCTCCAAGGGTATATGAGATTGTTATCCCTACAGCAGGGTTATAATGTTTCCTCAACTTCAATGCATCAGTGGTAATAACTCTGTATCCTCTACCCTCAGTTACATTTTGTAGCTCTCACACATTTCCATGCACAACCTCTAGTGTGTGATGAAGATTGTCTTATTGTTGGGATGCTGCATTCTGAATGAGAATACTTCCTCCACCACTTATCAGCAAACACCACCACATCTGCTGCTGTAATGTTGTTATATCCAACCTTCTGTTGCACTGTCTCCTCCAGGAGATCCAATAGATGGTGTGATCATCATCAGACATGTTTGTTTACTTGTAATAAAGTGTTGTTTCATATTTGTAGCCGTGTGAATGACGGAACTTGTGGATTATGTATCAACAATTGAAGTTACATTTATTCCCTAGATTTGTCCTCAACACAGCCGTCCTGTCTGAACTGAGAGCCTCTGTCTGCAGTAAACACCGCAGATTATGGGAAAGACAGGAACATGACTGACTGCAGCTTTCATATCTCATAAAAAGCTGTATGTTATTGTCTAGCCACAAGGTATGAGTGACATTTTAGTTTTAGTTTTTCCAGCTCTGAGTAGCTCATCCATTTCACTGTTCATTCCATTAACAGTCTACTCTGAGTATGTTGTATACTGATGTGGCTTTAGTGACCTCCCATATGGTAGTCATAAAGGAGAAGGTGATATCCTAATACCTACAGGCTGTTACATCTTGAAAGAAACAATGAGACTTGTCAATCAAGCAATTCAGGTGGCACAGAAGAAGCCAGGGCTTTAAAGTGGCATTTCACACAACTTGATGGCCACATGACATGAATAAACCAACTTTATCAGCAGCCTGGCAATGTCTTAATCAGAGTTAGTTCTTATCTTTAGCCTTTGTCCTGAGCTCTTCAGTTGTGAATATATTTGTGTACTCCCCTCTACATTTTCTCTCTGAGCTGACTTCTAAAGATCTCTGTGCTTTTCAGACTGGAAATGTAACGCCCATACCCTCTTGTTTTCGGTGCGGGGCTATTATTAATTGGTGCAGAGATTCCCATTGGAACCGTTTGGGACCTTTGGGGTTTGTTTACTTGTACTGGTTGTCATATGTCGACACTGCTGCAGGCGCCTGAATGAGGAGTTTTCCATCAGTGTAGTTAGGAGCCTTTGGGCTTTGTTGTGCTCCACTGCTATAAATCCCTGCACTTCCTCAGCTGGAGTGTTGCTCTTCTCACCCACTCATCTTTATTTGTTTCAAGCTATTACACATTCAAATACTGCACTTGTCACTCATCCATATACACACCCTCACTACTGACTACACTAGCTGCCACAGCCCATTCTGTTGTTTGTGTCTTTTTCACAGTTATGCTATGTGAGACTCAAGTTGGGATAAATGCAAAAGCCTTATTGAAAAAGACTTAGGCGTAGTCTCTGTCATTTAGTTAGATGTATAGAGATAGGATCCAATAAAGACATCACCCAAGGGAGCCACGGACAGGGTAATGTAGGAGCAACGTGACAATGACAGCAGAGAGACATTAGCAGGTTGTATTTAAAGGGGACATATTATGGAAATATCACTTTTTGAAGGCTCTTTAACATATATTTGGGTGTTTGTCTTGCCTTCTGGCCCCAGAATGTGAGAATTGACAAACAAATCTGTAATTTGCAGGCTCCACAGGTTGAAATCCATGTGGTTTTTTGAGCTGTTCCGTTAGTTGAAGTGTTGATCCATTAGCAGATACATTATGGTTTCAAGTATCAAAAACCAAGCCAGTATTGAGCCTCTCTTCTGACTGGCTGACTGTTTTTCTGAGTGATCAAATAAGAAATGGGGTAGATGTCAGATAAACAATCAGAGAACTGAACTGGGAGGGGCTTAGAGCCGTGATAGTTTCGGTGTGACACCACAAAGTTACAGGAGTCCTGATGGTCTTGTTGAACAATTCTGTGTATATAGAAAGGGCAGAATGTTCAATGTGCCTACATTCCCAGCATTCTCTTACCATCTCCTTTGATTATATGCACTACTCCACCAGTTGTTGTCCTTGTGGACTGTCAGTGAGGCTACCAGTTCTGTCATGGTGGTGGAAAGACCCACTCAGACCCCCCTAACAGCTGTTTACTTACCAGTCTAGGCAGCAGAGTTTTGTGATCCTAAAATTTAGTTAAACAAACATGTGAGTGGAAGGTTACCGGTTCAATGCCTGCAGGTGGCAGGTTTTAGATCTGTTTGGGAAACTGCAACAGCAGCTTTTATCCAACTCTGGTCAACATCACTTAACCCCAAAAGCCCAGGTGGAGTTGCTCAGTATCCAACAGGTCAGAATGTGGTCGTGCTCGGTGTAAATGCGTGTGTAGCTGTGTTACGAGATCTGGGCTGCTCCGGTCGTCTCTCAGTGAAACTACTCTGAATAAATACAGATATGCAGCAAGGCCGGCTAGGGAGTTTAAAATTTTTATAATAGTTTGCAGATACAATGAAGCTGCATTGCCCTCTGTTTCATATGCAGCTACAGAGTTAGATCAGCTGAAGGGCCATCTTTATATGAGCTCACTGAGTGGCTACTAAAAGTCATTTAAAGCTGTAATTTGCAGGAGATTTGCTGCACTGGTGTCAAGTTCAGTTTATCATCAACACCAATTATACAATTATAGCTGTCTGTGATGTAACAGTGTTTCTCAAGTCATCATTATCCAAATTTGATCACTTTATTATGGTGTTTATCAGCACGACTGAAATGCAAATAAACCATCAGCAGCATCGGCACAGTTCAATGAGTCAGGCATTTATTTAACATTACTCACTGCATTAAGACCAGTCCTCTAATCCTGTTTCTACACTTTTATTATGCTGGGTCTATCTTACATCATACCACACTCGTGCTTTATTCACATCTACAAATAAAATCCTAGTAATGTTTTATTAATTGGTCTTTGATTATGAAATACAGCAATACAGATTTCTTTTTCTTTTCTGAATGTAGGGAGCACATAAAGGGAGCTGGTTCTCCACCTCCGCCTCACTCCCAGGCAGTGTTGGGCAGTAACATGTTATTTAATGTGTTACCGTAATTTGATCACTTTTTAGTAACAGAGAAATGTAAATGCATTATAGTTTCTAAAATAGTAATTAGATTATGGTTACAAGCCCAAAAAACGATTTATTACCATTGCCAGTTTCTCTGCTCCTCTTGCCCACACTTAAGCACCCGTTCTGGGCTACACTGTGTCGGCCGCCCTACCTGACCTCTGCCTTCCTCTCCACTCCACTCACACACACTGTCACCCCGCTCCACTGTTCTGCTAGAGATTGTTTTGTTTGTTTGTTTGTTTGTTTTTGGAGGGAATGGAGTAAGTATTAATGTAACTAGTAACATAACTAATTACTTTTGAAACACATTAATCAGAACATTAACTTTATTACTTTTATAGGGACAGTAATCAATAATTTGAGTACCCAGATGGTGCACTCAGAACAGTTCAGAAGTTGAGTTCAGTTGTAAAATAACTGTCACTATCTCGGCTGCATAGTGAAAGGGGAGGGGCCACCAATGTATATTGGGCATGATGTCAGCTGTGTTGGTGCCATAATTTCCATATGACATGACACAGGGTTAGACAGACTGGCAATACATGCTCAAGTCAAGTGAGCAAAGCATGTAGCAGGTGCCATGTAGTCACATGTCCGATGAGTGCAGTGTACCCGTGTTTTAGGACAATAAAGCCCTGTCTGATTTCACACACTGCATCAGTGCATCAGTGAGTGTACTGTGTATATAGTGTGTTACATCTGAGTGTACTGACTGAAGTATTTTATTTGAGACAAACAATTTATTTGCCCCTCAGCTGTTCTTTGTTAGTTTTAAATCCTTTTCTAAACCAGGTTCAGTTTCTGCTTGGGTCCAAACAAATAAGCGTATCATAATAACCCTGATTAAACCCAGTTTAAACACCTCTTTATCTTAGTGCCCTGTAAAACCTGGTTTGTGCTATTGACAGAATTACAGATCTTTCCACATGTACAAACATGAGAATTTCCACAATAACACAATATTATAGGACCTAAAAGGAACATATCAGGTCAACAGTGACCCACCTCAGTGTGTGCTCGTCTGTGTTGTCTGATCCAACCATTAGAATGATCTCTATGTAACTCTAAAAATGCACCATACCCTAATCAGTTCAGTATGGTGTACAATATATTTCCTCGTCATCAATGTTCTCTGTCCTAATAGATGAGACGTGTGTGTGTGTGTGTGTGTGTGTGTGTGCTTGTTTGTGTCAGTTTTTGTTTTGTTTTGTTTTTTCTTCTTATCAGGCAGTCGTTTCTGTCCTCTACAAGGACAACACTGGACAGGACACACTTTTACCACAATATAAGACATTATGACAAGTGTCTCTATATAGATTTTGTGAAGCTCCTGTTGGAACTGACAGTAGTGGTCAATTTAAAATGTCATAATTAGCCAACAGTGGGTTGTACAATGTACAGTACCCTAATTTATTTTTTATGTGTGCTTGGCAAATGTGCAGAAGCAGGATGCCAGCAGAATGAGTGTGCCAAAGAAGAGCAGAACGTTAACCCATATTAGAGGCCAACAAGTTTGAAATGCAAAAATGCAAAACCAAACGATGATGAGCAAAATTCAGCCAGTAGTTATGATGATAAGTGCTCTTAGGCCAGATGACAGGACAGAATATGTTCACACCTAGAAGATACATGTACAGGCACAATTAAACATTTGATAGCGTTTCATGTTTGAGGAACTTCACCTCTTTTTAGAATCTGTTTTCCTTTTCCGACATTGTTCATCCTAAACCAATATTTCATCCTGCTAGTTGTGACAGCAAAGTGAGGCAAAATATAGAGATGGGCCAGAATTTAACTTTTAGTAACCACCTCAACATCAGGGCTGATGAGATAATATATATATATATATATATATATATATATATATATGTATATATATGTATATATATATATATATATATATATATATATATATATATATATATATATATATATAGAGAGAGAGAGAGAGAGAGAGAGAGAGAGAGTTAAATTACTCCTCTGCAGCTGCTGTTATTGTCTTCAGTTTGCTGAGTCAAATGTGAATTACCATCTGTCAAAAACTAAAGGTAATTTCTACAAACGAGATCATTTCTACATTTCAGATATGTTATGTGTTCTCTATGATCCATTGCCATTGGTAGTGTGCTGGTAGCAAGGTACAATTTGACTTTATAAACGTGGCTCCAGCAGCTGCTACACATGAGCTAGGAACTAGGCAGTTAAGATGCTCAAAGGCAGAGTGGTATCATTAGTAGTACGATTATGTGGATTTTTGTTTCTATTTCCTGCTGCTGTATTGTAAGGATTCTGCCATTTGTTCCAATAAATGAAACATGAGAGTCACTGCAAAACACAATTGACCTGTAGTCCCTGAAATATTTTTGAACATTCCCCTCATTCAGACCATGTTGCTACCACCACAGCTGAATGTTGAAACAGATGTGAAGGTGTTTGGAGCCGTAGTCCATCCAAACTTTGAAACACAAAGTCAATACACTATTTTCTGCAGAAGTTTCTTGGCTCAGTAAACAACGTCTGGACCCAAAAGCATAACTCACAGAGGGTTCAAATGAAAGTTCAAGTTTCCTCAAGGTCGAAGTCAGGCAGCAGTCAGGACGAGGCAGGAAAGATCAAGAAAGCTTATCCAAGAGCGGATCAGACATGGGCACAAGTACGGAGAGATGGAGGGCTTCAGACATCATGGTCAAATGTTTCTTCCCTTGTTACATTACTTGTTTCACGAATATAAGTTTTTCCAGTATTTTGGTTTTATGAACTTCTCAGCCCACAACAGAACATGTAAGATGTAAATTACAAAGTATACTTGTCCTCATAGAGCTAATGAGTATGACATTTATGTTTTGATACATGTTTTTTCATGACAGTCATGATGTCATAGTATTAGTAAATATGAATATTTGAGAATTACACATTAAATGCGTTTTATTAGTGATAAATAGTTTGTGGATTTCAATGCTCTTGTTGTCCTGGGGGTCTTCGGGGGCCTTGTGGGTGGGTGGATGGGTGGGGGGGCACATTGTTTTGGTAAATTTGAAGCTACTTTGTACAAATATACAAAATTTAGGTTTTGGCTGTGCCTCCACTCTGTACTCACAAATGACTGACTGACTGACTGACTGATCATATTTCCATTATTGGTTACATGCCAGGTCACTCAGAGTCTTCCCATTGGCAGTTGCTCTTCAGACAGGTGTTTACAGCATCCAACATTGCTACCTTTGCTCCTTTGTCACTAGATTTAGAGACTTTTTCTCAGGCAAAACCAGGTGTAAACTTAGTTCATAACTGGACCAGCCAGAGAGTGAGGGCTACATATTCTACAGTCTACTGGGCCACTTTGTTTTCCCAGCTACCTGGGAACTACAGGGAAGCAGAGGGTGACTTCTCATACACTGAGCCTCACAGAAAATAAAGTACTATATAACATGTATGTGAAGACAGAGGAATAATTAAACACAAGACACGCCAAATAGAGAGAACAGGAGAGACCGGCGGATTGTGAACAACTGAAACATCATTGTGTTCCCACTAATCACAACAATAACTTTTGGTTTGAAACTGATGCGGGAACTGCTATGGGGGTGGGGGGGGTGGGTGTTTGTGTGCAATACAACAGATTAGAATTAAACATGACAAAGGGAGCGATTGAAAACAAGGCTTTGTACTAAAATACAACCATGAGCGATTATAAATATCAAACAAAGGAAATTAGAACTGCAGGTATTTCTTAAATACAAAGGTAAAAACTGCTGTGGATCCAAACTGGAGGCTGTGTGAGACAAAATACAAGAGATAATCTGTATCTGTACCTTTAAGTTACTTTATAAGTTCAAAGAAAAGAAAAAACAGCAGTCAATCTTTAACTTTTCTGTGTGGTGATATTGTCACATGCAGAGACCATTTTGACCTTGTCTTATTTCTACAAGACTGAATTTCCTAGAAAAGGTTGGCGCTGTAGTTTTAGTAAATGCTCTGACGCAGGAAGAATCTATTTTCAGCTGTGTTTCTTACACTTTGGCACAATGAACCATGGTGTCCATGTCCATGGTAGTGGAGGGACACTGCAGCCAGTGCAGCACTGTGACTTAAACAGGTTTTGGACAACAATGGAGGCTCTTTGGCGTGGAGGAAAAAGCTGTTTGTCTTTCCTCCAGACCCTATTTCATGCATTTTAACTGAAGCTTCATCCGTCACTTCACAGCTGAGGGCACCAATACAGCTGCTCTAACAAGCTAACTCTGTGGTCAGCTGTAGGATCCACAAATACACTCTAATGTGAGCAGAGTGTCACACAGTAATATAAGCAAAGACCAACAAGATCGAAAAAAACAAAAAAACTGTATAATATTCTGAATGTTGCAGCTTTTTTAAGCAAAATTAATATGCGTTTCATTACTATATTTCTTAATGTGAGTGCTGAATGGCCTATAAAAGGGATGTATGTCTGAAAAGTAGACCCTCCTGCTAAAAGCAAACTGCAGTGTCCTAAAATGAGGCAAATACTGGCTGTATTTATGGATGACTGGCTAAGATGGCTGGCTGATTCACGAGCCTGCTGATTGGCTGGGTGCTTGAATGGATGACTGGTTAAATAAATTGGCCAGATGACTGAATTACTAGCCAACCGAATGCATGCACCGAGCAAATTTGCAGAGAGGAATGTCACATAGCATGAAAATAGGCCTTCCTCTCAGGACAAATTGTTATTGTTTGTTTTCATTAGTATTTTAATCATCCATTTTCTGCTCCTCCCCAGAATTAGTGTGGAATGATTACAGGCTGAAATGTATCTAACAGAGACGTATAGCTGAAAATGCACGGACCGAGCAGGATGAATGACATGACTGGCCTCCTTCTGACTGACTGACTTGACAGAATTTTCAGATTGCCCTCGTTTCTCTGTGTCTGACACTGCAGCTGGCAGCCTGTGACTGTCTGAGAGGTTGACTAGAGGGGCTCATTGATTGACATTTGACTGCTGAGCTTAACTGTTGGATGAGTGCATAAATAAACACATGAGCAGATACGCAAAATAGTGATCTTTCTGAATGTGTGTCATCATCCTTAACAGTCCCTGGCTCCATTCTTATAAAAAGCTATGCTGTATCATACATTCAGTACAGGAGGGTGCAGTAAAGCGTTTCACTTCATTTGTTAACATGCTCTATGTTGTTGTAACAGAACTGTTTTTGTTCTCTTCTGGTTTGCCTTCTCTCTGTAGCCTTGCTCTGCCTGCCTACATACTTCTGTTCAATTTTCATTTCCCTTCAGTACTTAACCTGGGATAAAAATGCTTTCACGGCTTTTCTCCTGCAGAGAATCTACTGGCCAATCAGGGAACAGGGGGGGTGGCCGAGAACAATGATGTTGAGGTTACGCACTAAGTTTGAAGTTGTAGATCAGTAATGAATGGATGTTTGTTTAATTTGAAAAGCAAAGAGACTAGTTCCACCAAAACAGACAACGTCACTGTCACCGAGTTGCTGTGCCGCCCGTGCCAGTAGGAGGAGATGATGGATGAGATAAAGTCCAAGTGGGTGAGCAGCGAATATGAAATTGTAGAAAATAAATCGGGTAAAATCAGATGAGAATAACGTCATCCTTAGTGGCTCGGGTAACGGGTCTCTCTCTTGATATCCTGCCTGTCTGTTCTGTATGTCTGTGTACATCTAAACATGTTAGAAACAGACACATCCACAACCCGTCATACTTCAACCTTAACCTCTTGATTTTATGTGTTTATATCAAGTGTCAGTTTATGTATGTTTAATGGTTTAGTCATAAAGTCTTCTCTGTCACCTTCATTGTCATTCAAAATCATTATCTATGGTTTTGCACAATTGCATCTTCTCTCACTGTTGTCAAGAAACTTCTTTGATTTTCTTTGGACAATCCCAAAAGAGATTTGCAACAGAGCTTTAAACAGGGCTGTTTGTTGTGGTATCTGAAGTGTGTACATTGTGTGCTATCTTGTGTATGTTCAACAGTTTCCCATGCTGTGTCTGATATCACTGCAGCTACTCCCAACAGAGACCCATTAGTTTGTGTAGAGAGCAGTTAACTTCCCCTCCTCTCTCTCTACTTATCTTGTCCTGCATCTCGTCTCTTCCCAGCTAGCCGAGTTTAGATTGATTCAGTCTGTTCGCTCCTGTGTGTCTCGGCCAGTAGTAAACACAGGGTCACTTTATATCGGTATGCAAATGTTACTGGCCTCTGCACAGGTGAATGAAAAGAAAATTAAACACAGTAACTCAACTTAACAAGAATTTTAACTATTTACATAAACTAAATTGAAAGAGACGCATTTCACTTCAGACTTAAACATTCGGTGAATGTTTAAATCCTGAGAAATAAAGAATAGAATAACAGTTAAAGGAGACATATTCTGCCCCTTTTCCACAAATTAAAATAGTTCCCAGGTGTCTTAAAGACATGTCTGTGGCATGCTTCGGTCAAAATACCCCAACCTCAGGTTGACATCCATCAGACAACTGAGGGAACACGGATTTCAACCTGTGGAGCCTGCAAGTTACAGTTGTTTTTTTTCTTGTCAGTTCTCACATTTTGAGGCCAGAAGGCAAGACAAACACCCAAATATATGTTAAAGAGCCTTCAGAAAGTCATATTTCCATGATATGTCCCCTTTAACACTCCAACACCTTTACTAGCTGCAGAAGAAACAGAATGTACTGATCTCATGTCTGTCAAGCAGGCAACACACGGTGAATCATTCAGAACCAATGTGTGCAGCTATAAAAACCCAATCTGTCTGAAGCAGTCCAATCAATCCTTTGGTATCCGAGCAGGAGAAGCTCAGCGCTACAAAAGTAACTGCATGCAATTTAAACAATCATTTATTTAAACCAGGTCTTTTCTGCAGGTATAGAGAGAAGTACAGCTGCAGCCTTCAGAGGTGGTGTCAGTGCTGCCTGTCGACTTGAGCTCATTTGTGAAATAATGTATCTTTACTGATATTAATATGGCATTATTGATGCATATTTATTGGCTGTTTATATCTTTATGTTGTCCATTAAGAGACACGGATGTTTTTTTTTTGAAATATCAAGTCGACTTTCAGCATGGGAGAGGCTGCAGGAATCGTTGCTGCTAATGCTGCCATTTGAGAATTGTGCCACAATTCAACATCTTTTGTAGCAGACACAACAAAGCAATATTGTTCAACAACAAAGCTCCACCACTCTATCTGGATCTTGTCAAAGGCAGCACACACACACACACACACACACACACACACACACACACACACACTTTCTTACATTTTCTACAATCACAGAGGAATGAATACTGATACAGTACTGGATGGTCTCACTGTGAACAGGTTTGTCTCGTTGGGCAGGAGATACTGTAGTGCAGCCAGATGCTGCTGTAAGACTTGACAAGCATATCCCCATCCCCAGAGATACCCTGTCACACACACACGCACACAAATATAGAGAGATGGTGGGTAAAGAAAAGAGGCAACAAAGGAGAGAACAAATAGGGGGGGGGGGTTAGAGAAAGCTGATAGCTGTCTGGTACACACATCCATCCCAGAGGAAAGTACAATTTATACACCATTTCCTAACCCTCCCAAAGGGAAAGTATCATTTTCCACTGCATAATAAACAGCAGAGTGGAGGAGAGACAGCAATAACACTTACAGAATAGAAATCCCATCACTGCAGGATGAGCTTGGGTGTCTCGATCATTCTCTCTCTCTCTCTATCTCTCTCTCATACACACACACACAGAAGCCTTTCAACATTTAAGAGGAGAGTGCCTGAAAGTCAGAAAATGATGCAGCTTATATTTACAAACTGAAATACACAGAGGAAGAAGAAGTAGAAGAAGAAGTAGAAGAAGAAGAAGAAGAAGAAGAAGACAGTTTGATTCATGTGTGACCTCACTGCAAACACGCAGCAGTGTTCAGGGCTTGGTGCCACACACTGAGCCAAATCAGAGACTATCGAGTGATGCATGTCACAGCGTGACTGATTCAAAGGGGAGCTTGTTGAGGTGGCTGATGGGTAATCAACAGGAGTGAATTGATTGTTACTAATATGCAAAGTGCACAGAAAGAGAGCAGCTATAGACTAAAGGCTGATTATATAAGTGAGACTGCACTGTAAAAAACAAGCCTGTAGGTTTGTTTGTGCTGTAAGATGGTATAACCCATAGTTACATTTCGTTGCTAAGCGACATCTAGTAGTCAATGTAATTATGACCAGAGAAAAGATAAAAGTGTGAAGTGTGAAGCTAGCAGTTTCTTTTGACTTGTTTATCTTTGAGCATTAATCCTTTTGGTATTATTGTAACCATGACAACATACACCGTCTAATCTTGAGGAAGTTCTTTTTTTAGTCCCAACAATGATTTTTTCCTAAACCTAACCAACTTGGCCTAAACTAAACATAGTGATGACAATAATCATAAGAACCATGGCGATGATTGGTTCGCCATTTTCAGTACAGTCACATCTTTATTGTGGTAACCATGACAATGGAGTGCCTCTACGGGGGACGCTCCTATAGGTCGTATCAGAGGTTTGAAAGAAATTGAGCAGTGCGGCTGTTTAGGTTGGACAACTGATTGGAAAAGACAGTGAAAGCACAAATGGTTGGACTGGTGTGAATGATAGTCAGTCTCACAGTTTTAATTTTGCTCACAGGTCCACTTCAAAACTTTTGCAACTTCTAACTACATCCCATGGTCTTCATTACAGCACAGTGGAGGCTGGTGTGAATGTTAATAGTTCAAAGAAATTGTTGGCTTGATGACGGCACTGGAGGAAAAGTCAGAGCATCACCAGAGTTATTACAGTTCATGCTGAGAGGGATGTGAATGTGTGTATCAGCTTTTGTAGTAATCACCTGGGTAATTTTTCATTTTTTTTAAAGATATTTTTGGGGATTTTTTTGCCTGTATTTGATAGGACATTGTAGGTGGACAGGAAAGCAGGGAGAGAGGCTAAGATCGTCTCAGTCTGGGGTCAATCCGGCGATCTGCGTGTCAGGCATATGCAAACATGCGACGTGCTCTCTAACAACTCAGCCACCGAGCACCCCCATCCTGTGGGTAGTTTTTGAGAAATGTCTCTTGTTACCACCAATGTCAGGATCATGGTGGTGCTAGTAGAAAAGTCAGAGGATCACTGGGACACATCATGCATCCACCCACTGGCTATTCCTCTTAACCAATCCCAGCTGACAGAGGGCAAGGGCGGTGTACACCCTGGACAGGTCTCCAGAGCCACATATAGAGACAAACAGTGCACACACACATTCACACCTAGGGGTAATTTGGAGTCACCTGCAATGTCCCAATGTCCTTGACAAATAACTATATATTTTTCTGTCTTATTTCTATTAATAGTAATATCTGAAACACACACAAACCTGAATTATTTCAGGTTCATTCTGGTTTAAAATCAGTTTGTTTAAATGTTTTTTGGGAAAAATGACTGCATTAAAACACTCGGTAGTGACTCCTTGTGCTGTCTTAAACTGACTCTGTTCCTCTCCATCACCCGTCCCTTCCTTTCACTCATTCACTGTGTTGATTACAACACAGCGCAACCAAATCAGCATGATGCCGCTGTTGCAGTTACAAATGACTTGTTAGAAAATAACCCATCAGAGTTTTGTGGAGAGCCGGAGGCGGTGGCCTGGTAACTCTCCGTTCAGGAGCAGCCCTGCCATCATCAAATTTGTCCCCCCCACCGCCCTATCAACTCCAAACTCTTTGGGAGGGAAAAGCTGCAGACAGAGGAGTGCATATTATAACGCAATTTCAAGTATGGTTTACATCAAATGATATAGTATTATGTAAATTGAATGTGGGGCACAACACTCTAAATATAACATACAGCAATTGTATCATTTAGTTTCTCTCTAGCTCTGTCAGGCAACATGCGCAGCCATGCCAGCTGAACTACATACAAATCATTTGCATACTTATGTGCACACACATAATGAAGAGGAAGGTGCAGACACAAACATTTCTGTATGTGCTGAACACTGCCACGTTCAGTCCTGCTGTATTTGGATAAAGAGCAAGAAATCACAGCTGATCAGGTAATGGCTGCTTCTCAGTGACACACTCTGAATGTCAAGTATCCTCAGCTGGAGCCAGTGATCAGAGCCAGCACTGTGTGTGCTGTATGTTCACGTGAATGTGTGGGAACACATCTGTATATTATTATTTAACAACAACAATACAAACAAACAGAGATACAGTGGCCTTGAGAGCTCAGCACATTGTAATATAAGAAAACATGTCCAAATATACAAATGCTGCAAATTCAGAAAACCTCTTCATCAATATACTTCAAGAAATGCACTGCAAAAAAATCAGTCTACATGCACATTTGAATTGAAATTTCAGAAACCTTGCCCTGTATTTTGACCTCATTTGCTCTCACTCATTTCCAGATGGCTCACACAGCAGTGCAGAGCAGACCCCGATGACTGATCTCAATCAAATAATCAAATCAATCAATCAAACTAGTCCATTAATCTACCCTAATTATACATAAAAGCCATCAATCAAATTGTAAAAAACTCCACTCTGATCACACTGAAAATAAATTCATTAATAATTGAGATTAATCATCACTCATTAATTTGTCCAAGAGGCACAATGATGGTCTTTTACCATAGTGTTTTAATGCAGCATCTTGTTCAATAGCAGTTTATCAATATGTTTGTTTATATGTTGTTACATAAACACTGAGAGGAAGCATTTCTTCTTCAGCCTCTTTCCTTCTTCTCTCTCTCTCTCTCTCACACTCTCTCTCTCTCTCCAGCCAATCGTTTATTTTAATGAAGTGTATAATGAAGTTTTATGGCCTGGTGCCATGTGAGAGCAGGTGGTTGTGGGTTGGTGAGCCACTTCACACTGGGTCAAGGACATAGCCTCTGTGATTTAAATTGGAATCAAGAGGTAAAGCGCCTCCATGTGCCAAGACACCCAGCAATGACTTGGCAATGTACAGTGGTGTATTGTACTGTAAAGCTTGAGTGTAATGAGGGGAGAGGGAGGGACACACAGATAAGGCTGAGAGAGGCTTTGCACAATTAGGGCTTTAAGGTGTCCTGCTCCTCACTGCAGCGCGCTCTAAATATTTAATGTTAATCATGAAAAACAGCACAGGAATCCATTCTAATGCCCCCCTACCTCCCCCTGTGGCACCGGTGGTTTTCTATAATGGCAAAAGTGTTTTTTTATTTTTGTTTTTTTCCCCACAGAACATTATCATGTCCCAGCAAAGTTTACTTTTGACTGTTTGGATATAAAATATCATCACCTCATAATTTCCTCCTCCATTGTCTCATAATTAGTATTTGACTCCATGAGTTAAAGCCAAAGCCAAAAATGTGTTTCATAAGGTCACAGTGACCTTTGACCGATACATGTGAGTTAGTTCACCCTTGAGTTAATATTTGTGCCAGATGTAATGGAATTCCCTCTGGGTGTTCCTGATATATTGTGTACCATGATCTTGAACTTTGAAATTTTGCCCACCGAGAATCTAATTGGTTCATCTTTGAGTTTGTGTGAACGTTTGTGCCAAATCTGAAGAAAGTCCCGCCTTCAAGAGACCAAATATGTCTTTTATGAGGTCACAGTGACCTGTGAACTTTGACCTTTGACAATAACATTCAAACATTGGTGAAAAACAAGTTGTGTAAGCAAGATACAGAGAAACATCAATAGAACCTGAGAGTAAATTCAGTGGTGCTTTTCTGTTTGATTTTGAAGAATTAGTCTTTTTCTATCTCTGAAATACAGGTGAGGTATTTGTTTTTATCATGACTGTGAACCTGTTAACAGTCGGTTTTTGTCTCTCGCTGCCTCTGCTGTGTGATAAAGGTTTAACATGGTCCAACAGGGAAAAAAAAGAAAGCACTGTTTTGCATCCATGAGCAGTGACACAGACATGATTGTTTCACATTCATTAATGCAGAATGACAGAATGACACACCAGCTGTGTAGTCATCTAACATCCATGAGTTTCCTCCAGTTGCAACATAAGGACAAAGGTACCTGAGGGGATAATGTTGTGAGATTGCTCTTTTTCATCTGATGAATTGAAAGAGGACCTCAGCTTACCCCGACACAGTCACACATCTTCACAACAACAGGCTGTATTTCTACAGACACAGAGGTCATTTAACAACGCACAGCAGGAATCTCAGGACCTCGGTGATGTCACCAATAGACATGCCTCCCTTTGTTTCTTTTCTTTTCTCAAACTCGTGGATTCACTTCACGAGCAACAGTTACTCACTGCACCTTGTGTGAAAGAGTTTGGTGTGCATCTGTGACAGTAAGAAGTGACAGACATAAGTTTGTAATATAAAGTCTGTAAAGCTCTGAATTGCAACATCCCATCATACCTCTCTTTCCTATTAAACTGGATTCATTACTCGCCCCACTGAAGCGAATGGCTGATTTTAGTTTTTGGAACATTTTACAATACACATCAAAACTACACACTAAAGAAAACACAACCACAAGCCACTCTGCTCTTGAACGTACCTAATTTTAAGCAGCTGCTGTGTGTGCGTTCTCATTATTAACTTTGTGTGTATTTGTTCTGTTTTAAGTTCAACAAATTTTATTACATTCTACTTTTTACTTACATTAAATGATTTTACATTACTTGTTGTGCTTTGTTTTAGAAATTAGAACAAGAGTCAAAGTAAACATTTTCATATTTAATGATTTGTTGTATAAGATCTGATAAGATGATGCGATGGTGTTTTTCGTGCTGCATCCATCTGCTCGACCTCCTCAGCTTCGCGTGCTGTCAGTGTAGGAATATCACGACCACAACTCAGTCTAAGTCTCAGTCATCACTGAATATAAGAGTATGCCCTTGCTGCAGGTTCAATAATTGAACATGTGAAGATACATACGGTTGTTTGAGTGTTGTTGAGCTTGTTTGCCTCACTTCTATTTAGGCCTTTTAGTTTGTTTGTTGGTGTTGGTGTCCTGTAAATGTGTGGTTGTATTGCTGACTACCACAAAAGTCAAATTAACACTCATCTCTATGGAAATTAGCTAGCACCATGTTAACAGCTGGGGGAGAGTTAGACGGGTCAGCGTCACATCTTCTGTCTGTCTGCACTATGTATCAGAAAGTTAAGGTGTCTGTTCAGTGCTCACAGTGAGACTGATGAACATGCAGCTTCCCAACATCAGAATATAGCAGCTACTGACATCAATTGTCAATGTGTCAGGTTGACATGCACTCTGTGTACCGCTTTCAGACAGCAAATGTGTCAGGAACAAGATGGTCATCCAAACAGTGACCTGAGAGAGATCAGCAAATTAAGGAATTAGTAAAAATGATGCAAGAGAGACTAATACCTGTAATACTTTTAATACTTGATATATGACAGCATTTACAGTGTGTGTGAGTGTGTGTGTGTGTGTGTGTGTGTGTGTTTGCTAGAGGGAAGGGACATAAGCCTTTAGATGCTTACACTAAATATCAAAAGATCAAATAATCCAGCAGGGTTGGAGATGGATTTTCCACCACACAGTAAATATTTCCCCTTTTTCATATTATCCACATTAATCTGTTAATCCCTCAGCTACTTAAACAGTGGGATGTGGACACTGTCCACAATGTCACTCACTTCACACACATGCAAACAGACACTGTGATGAAAAAGTTCTGTACCAAACATACACACACACACACGCACACACACACACACACACACACACACACACACAAACTGAATGTCTTTGACACATAAAAGTTGGCACAGAGTCACAGCCAAAAGTCTGTCTTTTTCCCTCTCTATATATATCACTCACATATACACATATTATTTAAGATGGGTAATACCAGGTGGAAAAAATATTACAAACATTGCAGGCAAATCGTTGGTGTTATAGCCCATCTTCATAGGAAAAGCCTAGTGTGGTTTCTATTTTCAACTTTTCTATTGTTCCACCTACAGCAAATGATCATGTATTCTAACAACCTCCAGTGCAGAAAAAAGGAGGCCAACATACAAGTGGCAAACACTGCAGTTCCTCTAATGATCACTTGAGTTTGGCTCATGTTGGATGGACTCTTACTCTCTTAATATATGCAGCAAATTTCCTTCATGAAAAAAAATATTGTTATCATCTCTATCATCTTTTGAGCCTTGGTTTTCAAATGATATATATATTATGTATTATTCAATGGTATTGTCTAGTATCTTGGATGCCCCCAGTGTTTATTTTGAAGTCATGATTCATAAAAGGTTATATTTGGAGTTTAGATAGATAGATAGATAGATAGATAGATAGATAGATAGATAGATAGTCATCTTAGTGTACTGTACATCTCTTTCAGCCTTCTCTTAATCAGAAGACAGAAGGCTCTTATATAGAACAGAGACTTACTGCTACTATAGAGTGAAAAAACATTCACGCTGGTTTCACATTATGACATGATATATTTAATATTTGCTCAGTTGTCATTAGGGTAGAAACAAATCTGCCATGGTGTCAGAGCATGGAAACACAGAGAGGCAGAGGTGATCCTCTCCTCCCTGCCCCAGAATGATCGGCTTTATATTAAAAAAGGAAAAATAAAGTTGTAGGTTTGATTCCAGGGTTACAAAAATACCTCTTGTAAAGTTCTCCCTGACACACGGCGGCACCTTTGTTGAGGAGTTATTTCAGCTCCCGGTGTTAAAATAGCTGAGCTGTGCTGCGATAACACAGACATTTAATCTGCGCTGAAGAGAGCGCTCTATTGTTGGTTGATGTTTTATTCTTTGTTATTGGCTCAGAAAGACGTCAGCACTGACACAAGCCCTCTTTCTGCTGGATGAGACAGAGCAAGGCAACAGCTCAGAGAGAGAGAGAGGGACCCAGTGATATATTAAAGAGGGAGAGAGAGAGAATAAACCCGAGGCCTGAGTCGAAGAGCTGGTGGCTGTTGGTTGGCTTTTGTCCACAGAGTAGCCTCAGCCCCAAAGGAAACTGCACAGTTTGCATATGCAGTGTGTTTGTACTTCTGTGTAAGTTTAGAGTCAGAGCTGTTTCATTGAGCTCCTGTGCAATGGAACTGATGTTTGTAGTTGTGGTACACACACACACACACACACACACATACATGCTGGCCTGTGCCTCCAGGTCAGCAGTCTTGTATGGTGAGCATGCATAGAGGCCATGTCAGTTGAGTGTATTACTCATGTATGTACCTGTAATTCCAGGCCTCTGTAAAGCTCTCTGTGAGTGCTTCTTGGCTTCAAGGACAGAGTCAAAGTTGTGGCCGGTTCATGGTGAAATGGGATTCTTTTCACTTCCGGGTCCAACGGTGCATTCAGATGTTTAGAAACACGTCTGTAGCTCTTTGAGAGAGCTCTTTACTTTGACCCATCATGAGATGCTTCCTCTGCCTTTGGTGATGAGGAACCTCTTCCGAGGCATCAATTAGGACTAAATCAGCTGATATTAATGAGCACTGATGGGGACAGGAGGACTTTCTAACCACTGACAGATTCCAGGTTTTGCCCAGTTGCTTGCTCATCAGATCCTCAGCCCTTCAGTTCAGCTGCTCATCCCTGAACCTCCCTGTTACCTCTCTGTTTCCTTGCCTGTACTCACCTGTTGTCAGCTATTACTCACCTGAAACTTTTTCACACCCTGCCCCTGTCCATGCAGTTTCAATAAACTGCTTCCTGTCAAAATAAAAGCTGTATAAGATACAAACTCAGACCTCAGTTTGTCACCTATGTGAGGAAACCTTTTTTTTTTTTTTCAATCTTATGGTTTGATTGAACTTAACAGCCATTTAATCACACCACTTTGAGAACAAGAATTAATACAAAATACAAAAAATATCCAATCCCAAGAAGGGATGATTTCTGTTTTTTTTTTTTTTTAAATTGAAATGGCAGCAGCCATTTCTACATTATTCTGACCACATGTCTGACATTTATAATCCATTCAAACTACTATTCTGAATGTCATGGCTACTTCCTGAACACAAACCAATAAAAATCCTAATCATAATAATAATAATATTTGGTTGCTGCCCAAAATAAATAATAACATGACTAGTTCAGCAGTAAAATGGAGCCTTACTTATGCCTGATGAAGAATGAAGCCTGCTGCCTGTAAACCACCTGCCACAGTCTGGTCCATGTAGCAAGTTGCAATCAGATTATTAGAAACAAAAGGTTTAAGTTCTTTCCTAATTAGACTTATTTACAGGCCTCACTTTATGACTGGTCAAATGTAGAATCCATTTAATTGAAATAATCTAACACCCAATCAATCATGAATTATAGATATCACTTTTCAAAGAGTAATATTCAGCTTGACTCTCAGATACTGGCAGACTAAAGGCAGTGCTTTATATTCATCTGTGCATCATGAGCACATTCTCATACCCGTCAGAACTCATTAAGACAGTTTGATGAGGAAACATTCCATGTAGTCCATAAAACATTTTTTAATCATCTGAAGTTTGGAGACTCCCCTGGAGCATGCCATATTCCTGTTAGGTGGAGCGGTAAATTTAGATGGTGGCGGTTTGTATAAATGAGGTTTTAGTGGAGTGGCATCCAACAGTTTTAGATTACTGTGCATTTACTGCAGAGATTGGTGGATTATTATGCAAAAGCAGTAAGTAACACTGTTCCCTGTAATGAGGGAAATTGTAAATCATCTCTTCACTGTGAGCCTGGGGCTATTCCAGCACCACAATCAGCACAAGATAGGGCTAACACATATAGGAAGAAAACATATTTACACATACAGGCAAATTGACAGGAAGTCCAAACAGGTAGAGAGCAGCTGCAGCAGGTGATGCCTGTCGACCTTCATCCTCATTCATTTTCCCATTAAAGACCATATAGAATCATCTGAATAAATATCCTTTTCTTGGGGTTTAGAGTTTTCCCGCATGCTCCACTGATATAGATAATCAATCAGACCAAGGTCCAAACCAATAAGAGTCAAATAATGATTAAGTAGCAAATTAGAATTTGTATTTTTTTGACAGGTGTTCATGAACCTCTAATGGAAACTGCCTTAACACACACTGATGTTTACTGGCCTTCCTACATACAGCACCTCACGCTCGCTCTGATAGCTTTGACCTTCCCTGGTCCTATTGTAATTCATTATGCAGAACTGATTTCATTTGACCCTGATCTCTCACAGGGAGGTGTGAGAAGTTTACCCAAGGTTCTTTATTCCTCTGCTGGGATGTGACTCTCTCAAATTAGCTCTAATGAAGGGGCACTTAATAAACACTGAGCAGGACAGGAGTTTTGGTGATTGTATGGGAGACATGTCTCCTG
Organism: Caranx melampygus; assembly: GCA_019059645.1. Taxonomy (NCBI): domain Eukaryota; kingdom Metazoa; phylum Chordata; class Actinopteri; order Carangiformes; family Carangidae; genus Caranx; species Caranx melampygus. Next base: position 182,354 of record JAFELL010002425.1, read on the forward strand.
TCCCATTAAAGGACAGGGCCAGTATTTGAGTCATCTTTAATAAAAAAAAAAAAAATGATGTGACAATGAAACTTTATCCATATACACATTTAGTTAAATTGTAACCTCTTCAGTGTCTGAATTTGTGGCGGTTTTGAGGCACCAGTGACCTCTGACCTCTGGCTAAAATCTGGGCAATCTTGAGCAAATGACCTAAAATCAGACAGTTTAGTAACAAGACACCCCACGAGTCAGTCTCCTGTATCTGTACCACATGGGTGTTGCCACCACCCTGCTTGAGCTTCACTCAAAATAGGGCTGGCCATCGCTTGAATTATCAGCTGTTTACTTACTCTTCTTACTGAGAGCTTCAGTTATGGCTGCATTAGCAATAACAGGTAATAACAGGTCCTCCAACCCAAACAACCAAAGAACACTTTTTCTTTTACCATTTTATACAACCCATATGAGTGTTTCCTGATATACTACAACTACAGTGTCATGTGTAATGGACCTTGGCTGTCATGATTGTCATGGTACTTCTGCTCCTATGGCCTCTAGATGTCATTTAGAAAAAAAAAAAAAAGAAAACTATCGATGGGTCATAATATGCTGCACAGCAAACGGCCTATGGGCTTGTTTTTCACACATACGCTGTTAGAGCAGTTTCTTCAGTAGGAGACAAGAGGGGATACAAAGCAGATATAAAACAAGAGCTAATGTTGATGTCACTTTCCACGACTAGAGGGATTTTGGTGAGTAATGTCACGTTTCCTCTAGACTGATGAGTAAACAGAAATGGCTAAACTTACAAACACCTGCTTTAAGGCTGTTAAAATCTGATGCTGAATCTTTAATTACTTTGGCATTTAGCCACAACATCATGTCTGCACTGGATGCACAGGGCTACTTACTGCTGGGTTCTGACCCAAAATAAAATCACAGTCACGGAGTGTTGAGTGCAACATTAAATATGTGACTTATATTAATGCATACAGAGCATTGTAATGTTGAACTGCTACTATCACCAAGCCAGTGGTCCATTTTGACCTGCTGACCTACAAACAGACTTTATGAATGCTGTGGATTTAAATTGGCAATTACCTGTGAATAAATGGCACAATCAATCTTGTTCAATTCAAACCAGCTATTATGTTGAGCGAGGGGTTGTGTTATCCTCCTTGATTGGCTGGATGTATGATTAATGTTATGTGATTGTCAGAATGTGAGGCAGATTATTTTTGATCAGTTGTGTAAGTGGTGTCAGGGTCTGTCTCATCATGACTGTTTACTCGCCGTTTGTTCCCTCTCTCTGTTCTCTCTGCATCTCGTGAGCTCTGCTCCTTCTCATAGTCCTCTGCTCTCTGTCACTGTTTTTGTTTTGTTATTGATTAGAGTGGCTAGGACAGAGAAGAAAACCATCTAAATATTTCTGCAGAAAACTCACAAATGAGATGATCTCAGCCTCGCCGCTGCCTCCTCATTCACCCATCTGGTCCTGTTTTCCTCACACACTAACACACACAAAGCTTACAACAAAGATGACATGTCACCCTCGTGCAAGTGTCCTACCGATTATACCACTAATTATGTAAGTGCACACTAACAAGTTAATGAATTTGCATATTTGTGGGTGTTGGGTTAGCAGAGGTGGAATTACAAAATAAAACTCCATTTTGAAGTAAGTTGTGCAACTTCATCACAAATCAGCTGTTCTAATCAGTATTTATTTCATTTCATTTACCCAAATTATGAGTAGTTGAATCAATCAATCACAGACACACTGTCATTGAAGAATATGGGGTTGCCCAGAGCTGTGTAAAGGTTTTGTAAGTGACCATCACTGCCACTGAATGTGGTCAGACCAAAACAAACAAACACGTATTGACACGTCACAGGAGGAAAAGGACAGGTGTAAACGATAAAAAACAATGATGTCTGAACTCATTTAGCTGCTTCACTGGTATTGTGCATGTTTGCTCACACTGTCATGACTCACTGAGACATTTGAATAGAGCAGAGCTATCGCTAATGTTATTAGAGAGACGGGAAAAAAGGTCTATTGACATGATGCATGACAAACAGAAGAAGGTTTGTGGAATTGTTGTGACATTATAAAGTGATGACAATTTATTTTGAAAGCCACTTCCATTGTACCAAGGCTCTGTGTTTGTGTAGGAGCTATCAACCCCACAGATCAATAGAAAATCAGTGAAATGTCCTGGGCGCAGATGAAACCAAGAGACATTATTGACTAGATTATTAAGGATGCAGCTGTAGGTCTAGTGCCCGCATCCCCACTGTGTTTAATCATATCCTTCATAACACTGTGACACTTCCTACTGTGCCTGCTGACATGAACACACATCTTATAACCTCTGCATAACCTCTTGACAGCAGGAAATAAAGTTTTCGCTCAACTTGAATAGACAGAAAATGAAAAACAAAGGAAAGTAAACTAGATTCACACAGGAACATACAGAAAGAGTTCTCAGTTAGATGTTAAAAGAGTTTGAAAATGAACCCCAGTTGTGTTTAATCAGGCCTGAAGTTGCAGCGTCTGTGTCTCAGAAAGTGACATTTCCAACATATAGGTGTGTTTTTTCTCAACCCTCTGATATGACCCATGAAGAGTGTGTCCTGAAACAGCACCGCTACAGCTGCAGCCTCACTGGACCTCACTTTTCATGGCAACAATAACAAATACACAGCAACCTATGTGTACCATTGTTACTGCAGTTGAATCAAATATGGCTTGGTCAGGTTCAGGAAGAGAATTTAGCTGCCTCCTGATTCAAGGGCTGTATCCTGATTCAGTCTACAAACAACTGAGACTTCACAGTTCCTTGTGTTAACAGTTGAGCCATTACTGTTGAACTGAGCTTAAGTATAATAGGAGGACATTAAAAGTGTCTCTGTGTTGTGTACTGTTACTTTGTGTGTCTTGGGATAGGTTGGGCTACCCAGGAGTAGAAGGCTGTGTTTGTATTTGAAGGAACCTCGAAAATGGGAACGTCTTTGTTATGGCTGCTGTGATGTAATCAGTCTTCAAATGCAGCCTCTGACTTCAGACTCATCCATCCATCCAAAAATCCTCTTCGTGTGGACCTCACTACACTTGTTCCATTCTTGTCAAGATCACTGCGACCACCATAAGTTGTCATAACTGTGGGTCATAATAACTGCTGCAATGATGACCTAAGGGCTTTTTTGTTTGTTTGTTTTTACAGTCTTACTGCAGCAAATATACATTTCACTCAAATGTAATATTAGAAATAAATGGATGAAAAATAGATGAAATAGATGTATATATATGAACATACAGAGTACATCATTTGGTGAAAAGGTTTTAAAATGAAACACAATTGTGTATAATCAGGCCTGAATATACAGCAGACAAGTCACTTCTATGTACTTCCATCTACTGCTTTAACATGGTGGGATGATTGGGTCCATATATCAACACATAAACACAGAGTTGATTTACAGTAGCTGCAGTAATACACACTGACTCACAAGACTCGCATGCCCAGATGTGCACACAGGCCATATATCCCCTTCAGCTTTTTTTATGTTGTCCGGATCACCTAAGCAGACACACACACACACACACATGCAGACACACACACCCCTACTCGTTGGTGAGGTGTCTTTTCAGCCTGTCATGTTGGATCTACCAGGAGCATGGTCAGTCAAGCAGTTCTGAGAACACATGCAGGGAATAATTTGTAAATATTGATTCCTTCCATGTAATCTAAAATTTATTACCGGGATGATCTTCAATCCAAATATTGACTCCTTCCCCAGGAGCAGCCCTCTAAAATTACTACAGGGACAGCCTTCAGTCCAATTACAGTGCAGCCACGGCAAAGTGGAGTCTGGATCTTGACAGTATGACAAAATATGGGGTAGAATTGACTTGGCAGAAAATATTAAGTAGATTTCAGGATAAAATTCAATAATAAGAATGGAAAACATGGGGGGAAAAGAAAGGGTTGAAAGGAAGTATGCATGTACAATATTGATTGGGAGTCTGCAGAAACAGTTTTAGGTTGCTGCATAAGAATATTCTCTTTTCACATTCAGTGCTTCCTCTTTGAATATTTCAGGCCGAATAACAACATATACAAAGCAGAGCGACAGGAAAGATGGAAGAGCTGAGGCTGTAACATTAGAGGTTTATGATTTTTAAATGACATCTCTATTATATTGGCTCCAATAGAAAATGTCATGAAATATGAATTTGAGATGGGTTTTAATAATGGAGCCATTATTAAAAATCAGCAGTCATTTATCTGTCAAGATACCCCAGAGAAAATGTGGCCAGAAGAATTCCAAATCAATAAGGTGAGAGAATACTCTTGAACTGAAATGAGGCCCACTCATGGTATGAGTCCACACCAGGACACACAACACAGGGATGGTGAGCATCACACAATCCTTATGTTGTTCTTTGAACATTTCCTCACATACTATACAATTTTCAAGTTGTTGTACATTTGTTGTACCACCACATCTATCCAAAAAGTAACTAATTACTTTTCATATATTTTTGATTTTTACAAAAATAAGATCTAAAGTGCAGGACTGTTCCTTGTATCGATTGTGTGTAAATACTCACTCATGGACAGCAGTGAAGGTTCAGACCTCATAAATATAGCACAGTATAATGGAAAGTGGTATTACTCTATCAATACAAGTGGCAGTAGAACAAATCATCAGAGTTTCAGTGTAAGTTGTTCTATCAAGAATAAACTTTACAAAATCATATTAAGATAAGAGCTGATAAAAAGACAGATAATGTGTAAATGCGAGGAAACTGATGTTCAATTCTATCTCCTTTTTTATGAGAATATTAATATATGTCACCTGTGAATCCCAATATAAAAATAAATTAGATTTTCTTCTGTGAAAAAAACAAAGAGGCAATCAGCACGAGCGAGAAACAAGCTTCACCGATCAGATAACGGTGAAGCCTGAGGTCAAAGCAAGGCCACATAAATAAAGTGCTCATAATGCTTATGAGCTTTCAATTCTTACCATAGCCTCAGTGATGATTTATGCTGCTAGATGAGCATATAATCAGTTTTATCAACTCAAGGCGTCCCTCATCTGTATTATGACATCTGGACAATAAAATGTTGTAACTCTTTAAAGAGATTTATTGACAGTGGGTGGACAAACAGGATTTTTGTCCATTTGATCTCTGGTGGACATGATATTCTTGGCCGTAGAAAAGTACCGCTATGTGTTAGATACAGAATGAGTTCAGACTTTAATCACAGTCCTGACAGTAGTCTGGTACAGCAGCACCACAGAGGCTGTATATGGTTCAGCCAATGTGTGACTCTAACAGTTTATGAGTCTACAACCCACAGCAGGGCAACCGTCCAACAGGATGAGGGGGTATTCACATTGGATCAAACTGTAAGGGAGTACTTCAAACCCCTACAAAGAACTTTTAACTGGATATGCAAAAGTCTCTGGTTTCTGCTGATGTCTCTGTGTGACCTACTACAGCAAAGGAAGCCATCAGTGGGAAGATGAGCTATTTCTAAATAGCGTAACTCTTTACCAAAGAAACTCCATACAGCACTCAGACCGGAGGAGACGGTACATTTGACGAGGCTATAAATTAGCATTGAGTTGTTGCTTCGCTAGCCAGTAAAAACCAAGCTCAATTTCATTATCAGCTACATTTTCATCATGGCTGATATTGGGACAGGAGAATCCTACCACTTTTGTCCACAGGGGTCGCCAAAATCGACACAAAATGAAAGGTCTTTGTAGGGGCTCTAAGTGTGCAGACTGAACTTTAGACATCTGTCCCAAATCCCTGCTATAAAGAAAAGCACATGAAGCAGACAAACATTCACCAAAGCAGCAGTTAGTCTTTATCGATTTAATATTTTCTCTGAAACTCAAAACTTGAAATAGTGATTCAATAATTGCCTTTTTCTGAAAATAAGCTCTTGAACCGTTCCTTGTGGTACCTGGAAGTGAACTTCACTTAACAGCATAGAAATTTTGAGGAGTTAAGGATAAATCTTGCAAATCTTCCTTGCCAATAATCATAATGATGCTGGAGTGCATGCATCTCTTCACAGCCAAAGACTCTGGAGAGACAGGCATGTAGCAGATTTAAAGGCATATTCACCCATATATCTTGTTTTATTACAACTTTCTTGAAAGTTGCCACACACCCCATGCTGATCCGTCCTCGTCCACAGCCATCTGTTGGGGCGGAAATCAGCCAGTGAGCCCCCGACCAAGCCATTTTCAACCATTGTCCTACCAGGGCAGCTCTCGTCCATTATCCAGCCTCAACCAATCCTTCCTTCATCACAGCCATCATACTGTTAAGCTCTCTGAGTGAGGGCCCAGTTCTTCATTTGGCAGCTATTTGACTTCTCATTAAATTTGTTAATGGGTGAATGAGGCCTGTCTAGTATTTGTAAAATAAATAAAGAGCCTCACCCCCTGTTCTCCAACGCATTATTAAATTCATGTTTCTCCACCACTTAAATTGTTGTGGGACAGACGTCTCCAGGAAATGACAGATAAACAGACTTTAAATGCACTAAGTCATAATTCAAAGGGTTTATCATATTTCTATACTTTGTGTTATGAGTCTGGTTGTGATTCTGTCTGTCTTTGATGACATACTCAATGAGCTTTAGAAACCACAGTGCTTCAGAATAAAGAACAACGTTTACAAGACTGAATTAAGACACATTAGTTTGCCAGGTATTGGCCATTTATATATTTTTTGCTGCTGTGTGCCACAGAGGAAACAGCAGGAGATAAGTACCACAGAGTAATGTGAAAAATGACTGAGATTGTATATGTGGTTATTGGTCAGATTTACAATAACACTTGGTTTAAAACACACAGTTCTCTGTTACTTGGTTATGATGCTGTTGTTATAATGCTCGCCCATACTCACATCTTCTACACAATTACGCCACTTACTGGAAGTGCAAGGAGGGTATGACGAAGAACAGAACCTCCATGCAAAGCAGGATTAGTGATCAGGTGCTGATCTGTTGCAGGAACTTATTTCAGTATCCAGTATAATGTATACTATGTGTTATATGTATATTTACATGCATTACATTCATCTGACATGGACCTTATTTTCCATGAGTTTCTTGATTCAAACATCATTTGCAGGCGACAGCTGACCAAGTATGGCCAAGTTTATTTTGGCCTCTCATCAACTTACTCACTAAAATGAACATAAAACAGTGACACTGCTGATACTACCTGCTAGAGGCTGACATTTCTCGGGATTCCCACAGGATTCCCGTGATTTGGGAGTCAATTTATCTATTAGTCATGTGATTAGGATGTGGCAGGAAAAATGAAAACGGGAGTGAACAGGAGCGGGAGTCAAAATTAACACGTCTTTTTTCTTTCTTTTTTCTATATTAAAACAAACAGAAATGCCTGTTTTTAATGATAATTAAACTTTTTCTAATCGAAAAATGTACGTTATTTGATGCAGGCAACTACCACCCAATCTCTGACCAGTGTGTCTTTGTTTGCACAAATAGGCAGCCAATCGCTGAGCAGAGTAGACCCCAGCTCCGCCTCCTCCGCGACAGTTCAGGCTAAACTCGTGGCAATAATTTGACAGCTGGAGGTGTTTCTATCCTTGAATTGAGTGAATGGTGGCCTGTGCCTGTAGTTTGTTTTGGTAACCAGTGACTGACAATCGCCCAATAGGCAGCTGGCTAGAAGTTAGACTGGTTAGCCTATTACAGTAGCCTACATTATGTCGCTTGTTCCAAATTCTGTTTCACATTGCAAAGTAGACCTGAGGACACGTTGTGATATGAAATTCAACTCTGTGGAGCTGTCATTCAGCCTGCAATTCGCGCGGGGCAGACGGGATCCGTCTGTCAGTTACATGACGACTGTGATGATGACTGTGTATAAAAATGGAAAAAATAGAAAAAACGGTAACAGGACAGGATCGGGAGTGATTTCTTCGGGACTGGGACAGAATGGGATTATTTTTTGACTTTGTCACAGGACCAGGACGGGACAGCATTGAAAAAACATTCCTGTGTCAGCCTCTACTACCTGCCACAGGCAATGTTTGTCATTTTAAATGACAGTGAAGGTCAATGTCAGCTGACAACAAGCAGCTGCTACCTGAATATTTTGTATATTGCTCTTTGCTAATGAGAGTTTCATATTTCTTTTCCTCCCCCTGAACACAGCCAGAGATCCTAGCATGCAAGGCAGCAAAGCTCAGATCTGAATCTTAGCAGGGGGTGCACAGAATCTCCTCAAGGGCAGAGCCAAGTCCATGTAGGGGCTGTTTAAAAAAAAATCCTAAAATGAATCTTCTGTGACTTTAAAAAACATTACAGCACAAATATTTTAAGCATGAGGCAGTAACTACAGACAGGCAGAGCTTTAACCTAGTGTGAACCTCTGGGTCTGACTTTTAAATCCTGCACAAAGTCCTTTTGCACTGCAGAGTCAGAGCAGGGAAAACAGTAGGTGTGTAGGTGTTCCAGGTGAGTCTGCACATGCTTCTTCATTACCAGGAAAGTCATTAATAAGTCATTAATGTTATTGGCTCCTGCTACTAAACAAACATGTTTATGTTTCTGCAGTGACAGACTAACCAACTTATCTAAAAAACAACAACAACGTCTGATGGAGCAAAGGAGGAAGTCAGGCAACAATGAGAGCCAATGATGTAGAGCAGAGGTTGATGTGGGTGAATGGGTCAACAATCATCATCTCTTTGATTCATATTTCTGACCAAAAGACCACAACCGTTCCCTGACATTTACACTTATTTAAATATTCATTACTGCCACTAAATGTTGCACTGGTTCACTTGTATTTCAGGCCAAAGCAAACACTTCTTTATAACCCAAGAAGAATCTGAACAAAGTTAGACTTTACGTGGACCAGAAAAACAATCTAGCCACATCATTATCCCACGCTACCCAACGGTGAGAAGTGAGCTAGCAGAGTTTGCAGAACAAGTTACCCACAGTATAGATCAACCAACAGTACAGTAAGTGGGCTGGATGTTATGATGACTGCTGTAGCGGCTCACTGATGAAAACAGACATTGTAACATTATCCACCCATCAACACGTCAAGGGGAAGAAGACAAGTGTGATTAAGGTTGGATCCATTCAGCAGCTCATAGGGCTGGGGCTTTTCCATGCAGACCAGCCACGTGAGTCACATTGATGGAGCTCATAAAAACTCAAGGGATGTTCTGAGTGGCAAAGACTAACTGGATATGAGTCAGTATCTCCAGTGGCTAAATAATGTAAGACACACTTTGTTTACAACTATGTAGTTTGGGAAACAGTCAAAGAGATATTGTAATTGCTTTTCTTATTTATGTTAGGTTTTTGTATTTGCTATTTGCTTTGCTTTGTTCATTTGTGTACTTTGTTTGTGAAGCACATTGAGTTGCCTCTGACAGGAAATGTGCTATATTAAGTAAATGTCTTCTAATATTTGTTATGTAGTTTTGGTGTTTGTTTAAAATGATTGCTCATCCATTTGAAATGTTAGCATCCTTTGTCTGTTTTCATCGGCAGAGTTTGATCAGCCTCAACTATATATGCCAACCTATACAGTAAAGATAAATAGTAGGTTACTAACTCAGTGCTGTATCACGTTCATTTGTGCAATGTGACATGTGCTAATTCCTTTTATTCTCCTGGTGAACAGAATGCAGTTTGGAAGTAGCTACAGCAGGTATTTGTTTGTTGCCACAGTTTTGGCAGACTGATGGTCATTTTAGAGGCTGTTACCACTGTCCATACACAGAAGCAAATTCAACATACACAAAAATGTGAGGCACAACCAGCCTTCATTAAAAGACTTTAAGGCCAGTGTCATCAGAACAAGCGGTCAATTGCATCAGGTTGACAACTCTTCAGACAGTCTGCGGATACAGACCATGATCATGAAACCCTAAGTTGTGGTGATGCTGCAGAATTGCAGCTGCCAAATTTCATAGTACAGAAAATTGCTTGCATTTTATTGAAGTTGGAAAAACATTATTCACTTTCATGAGGCAGCCAGTGATGCAGCCCTGTCTGAACTTCATCACATGTTAACTACAGCATCTTTGCCTGTCACAGGGGCTGTTGTTCCTGAGGTATTTCACAGTCATGAACTCAGTAGCTGATGAGCTCTCCTCTGTTCTATGTGAATCTACAGTACTCCGCTAGGCATAGGTTTTACAAAAGATGGCCTTTGAACCAATGCATGTGAACTCACACAGTTCTATACCTCTCAGCCAGTTACTAGATGCCCTGAGGGAGAGTACGACATTTCGGTGCTTCCCCTCATCACAACACAATCATCACAATTACGTTGAAATTTGTAATCCTTTCGGGACAAGAGATGCAACCTCTGTTAGTTTTGGGGTAATTTGTCAGGTTCTATTGTCCGGGTCCCATTTACTACCAACCCCCCTACCTTTTTTTTTTTTTTAATCGCAGTGGTGATATAATGACAACAGGTGTTACATACAGGACAGACATCTATATGACAACAAAAACAAGGAGAGAAAATTGATGATAAGATGTGCATGATGTGAGTCCATAATATATTTGCCTGTGTTCAGATGTTCTGATGTAAAATGTAATGATAATTGTTACCGGCCTTGCCTGAGTTCTGTGGGGTTTGTTTGTGGTGTTGGGATCGTCTGTTCTCTTCTAGGTACTCTGTGTTCCCCCTGGTCTCTCTCTCTGATATTATTACCAACAGTAACCACGTGTGTTGATGTTAAAAAAAAAAAAAAGTTTCCGCACATCACCTTTCACTTGTTTTTTGACATTGCACATGATCATAAGGTGTTCTCTACATAGAGAGAGAGATGGGTATTGGGAGCTAGAGAATGTTGCGCTGTGATTGAAGGCAACTAAGTCCTGCATAATACAGGGAATGTCAGTGTAGTGTTTGAGCTCATTTATTTTCTTGATCTAAGACTTCCAGACAACCTCAAACACATTGTGAGTCTTTCCACAAGGTCAGGATGAATGTGGATGGGTACGGGCTGATACAACAGCTGAAACTCAAGTTGTTTACATAAGAGGTGAAAAACAGGTGATGAAGTGCAGTGTCAAGTTTCCTTATCAGATCTTAGGAGTTGTTTTCATTTTGTTTTCTCACTTTTAATCTGCTGTCCAGTCGGTGACTAACAACGATCACTGACCTCCGTGATGTTTTCCTTGTGCTGACATTTTGAGAGCATTGACTGTGCTGTGCAGGAGCAGCTCAGAGGCTGTAATATGCCGAACTTCATGAGTGATTGTAATCCGCTGTTTAAATATAATGGCATATATTTGATATGCAGCTATGGGGGGAGGGCTGAACCAATGATGGATGGGGTTTAAGGCTGGAATTTCAATGTGTTGGAGTGAGAGTCTATGCATGGAAACTTTGCCCACTTCATGTCCCGAGCTGCTATGTTGTGACGTTTCATCTCAACCCCCCACCCCACCCCCACCCCCACCCTTTTTTTCTAGCTGTCAATAATTACTTACTTTTTTCGTTTATTTTCACAGGGACAGTGCACGTTAATTGACATGTTAGTTTTCAACTGCAGTCCCTGGGCAATATACATGTTACAGGATAAATCCCGACAATAATACTACATACATACATAAGTACAGACATATATCACTAAAACACTAATATGTAGAGATACAGGTATAGTATTGAATAAGTAGATATAAAAAATAAGATTGTGTGTATGTGTATGGACAGGCAACATTGTGACACGTGACTTGCTGTTTCATAGAGCAAAAAAAGAAGTTGACAAAGCCCCTGACATTTCATTAAACAAAGCTTTCCTTTATTTGCTGTCCCAGAGGAGCAGTGAATGACGTAACAGATGTGAAGTTCATCTGGTGAGCAGGAGCAGCTTCCTTTCTCCCGCTAGGTCTCGGCTGATGGCGCGTTGAACAGACTGCTGGGATTACACAGTGACAGCGAGTTCTCACTGCCAACAGTCATTCTTGCCTGCGTCGAATCCACTGCGTGGAATCAAGACTCGACTTTGAGTTGACTAAAGAAGCACTGAATTGTGATGATTCCATATATCTCGTCCTGGCCGGCTTCATCTCTCACCTCTCCTTTTCTTTTTTGCACCCTCCCTCACACTTTTTTCTCCTCTGATTTTGCAGGGAATCTGAGCAGCATGTGAATATAGCTCCGGACAGAGCGTCTTGTTTTCTTGTTTCGTCCTCTTTTGCCCCGTCAGTTTCTCCCTGTGTTGTTTCCTCTTTTTCATTCCTCTGCTTTAATCTGCATTTGTTGCAGCAAGGGCTTGTGCTGTGGTGCATCAATTCCTGCTGCTCTCGCTCCGCTTGCTCTGTCCGTTCTTCTTAACCTCACAGTGCCACCCAGTGGTGAGGAACCAGAGGCCAATGAATCATCGGAATGATGAAACATAAAAATCAAAGAGTAGATAGGATTTTAGAGGTGAAGACATCTGCTCTTTCACTGTAGGACCAAAGGTAATTTCTATGTATTCTGCAATATTCAGATTAGAATACACAGTATTAGTGAGTGACAATGATGTTACGTTGATTCACAGTATCTTTTAACGCTTATGGTATAATATCCCTCGATTATTCCTATGGGGTAGTATTCAATGTGATGAATGTGACATTTATAAGAGAGCCATCCTAAATTAAATTAATACAGCTATTACGGCCTAATACAGCACAGGGCACAGTCACTTTCTCAATCCCATGAGGCAGCCAAAGTTGATTAAATATGAGTGAATGAATAGAAAATGACAGTCAGGAACTTCCCTTCCATTTGATAACTTCACTTTTATAGCTTTGGCTCCTGCAAACAGTGACAGACACACATTTAACTTCTTTTGACCACAGAACATTAGGTGAAGCAGAGCTCAGAGAAAGGTTTGCTATGAGTCAGGAAGTGTTCACCCACACCCAGCCTCTGCCTGCCCTTAAAACTCCCAGGTAAAATAAAGTTAAAGAAGACATTTGTCAAAGGTCAGGGCACAAGATTCACTTGCAGGGTAGCTCATGGGCAATAATGAGCTATAGAGCCCTTCTCGGGCCTGCTGCTTCCTATATCAGGTTGACTGATTGACTGCATCTGACGCAGCACGTGCCTCTCGCCCTTTGAATCATTACAGTCTACAGTCACACTGACTGCACGTGGCTCCTTATCGATGAATGCCTTGTTGGTCTGTGTGACCCCTGATACCAATCAGCCTCTTAACTGTTCCTTCTTCTTCAGCTTCTTCACTGTGGTCTGGAAACGCAACAGAGACTTCACTTTACCCAACAGTTGATAAAAACATGTATTTTCAAAATGAATTTAAATATGAATACAAAAAGAACAAAACAGGAGAGAACAACTCAGCCCTCTTCCCATAGCAGCAGATGAGACTTAAATACATTGTTTGGGAGTTTTCTCTGCCACCAAATGTTGTTTCTTGCTGGGAGCAGGTGGTGGTTATTGTTGCTTGACAAGAGCTTCAGCCATCATAGTTTTTAAAAGACAGGAGGATTTCAGGGCAGACTGGAAGCCAGAGTGAATCACAATCAGAAAGTGAAGAGACAGGCTAGGGCTAGCTGGTTAGCACACTACCTTCTGTAGAAAAGGATTGTCTCAAGCTTGATTTACTGCATGCTTCTGTTTCAAGTTAACCTGCACTTCCAAAAAATTCTAACTACATGTCGGGGCGACGCAGACCACCTGGGCTATGATTGGTCTGCTCAGGACATCGTTTTGAAGGTGTTTGTAGCATTTGTTGTTCCACATCAATCATCTCCAACTCCAAAAACACTCTTTTCACTGTTGCTGTTCTAGGAGGAATGAAGCAGAATGATAAACAGAGTTTATCTTCACAAATGAAATGAATAGTGTTATCATGTGGTCAAGGCGTGGGGTTGACCCAGAAGCATAAACCAGGCTTTAGGAGGAGTTAACATTAGCGCTAGCGGAACAGAGTTTGATACTGAACTCACAACATTTCCTCTGGGCAGTAGACACCTGTTAATGGTAATGCTAGCTTTGTAGTAATAGCAAAACTTGCTATTAAATACATTCTTAGTGCAACTAAAAAAAAAACAAAAAACAAATCATCCCACAATAAAGCATTGTTGCAAAAAAATTAAAATCATCATAATCAAATTCCAACAGTGATCTTGGAGATGTTATCCTAGCTTTGGTAGAAAGTCTCCAATATTTCAGCAAAGTTTGCTTCCTACTAGCATTTAACCTTGCTGTGGGACTCTATAGGGCTCTTATTGTTGTTTTGGTGGAGTCATTGAAAGCAAAATGGTATTGTCCTATACCACCATTTCTCACGCCCTTCCAATCTAGAGTCAACAATGAAAATGGCTGACAAGATGGAGGCTTCATCTTTGTGTTGTTTCCACAGTGATTTAGAGTTAAATGTTTCTCCAAAGTAAGAACCAGCAGTGGACCTCCTCAAGAGAAGCAGTGGCCACATGCCCCCCGAATCATAAATGGTCTGGAAATTGAGGTGGTGAGCCACAGCATCCTCTTCTCTAAAGTTTGACATCAAAACAACAAAGATTTTTCCCACATTATCTTCCACATCACACGAAAGAAATAGTGCAATTTGATCATAACTGCACAATAAATGTATGGTTGGACAGCACCTCAGGTCATGACAAGGAATATAAAGACAAAGTGCTCACACAGCCCTTACATAATATGAGCGGCCCTCCACCTGCTAGACAATACACAGCACAGTAACAGAGTGGCGACCAATACAGTACTTTTAATTTTCCATCCATCCATTGGCAGGGTCGTGGGGCTGGAGCAGGTCCCAGCTGACATGGACACGTCTCCAGTCTGTCTCAGTGCTGACATATATAGAGAAAAAAAACAAACTTACATACAAACATACAGGAGATTTGGGATGTATTCAGACATGTGGCTCGTTTACTTTGTTCTGATGCAAGGGCTAAACCGATACAATTGTTGCATTTTTCTTTTTGGTTGCGTTCACGAAGTAACAGTCCCAAGCTTGGCCCAAAGTTGTAAACGCCATGCGCAAACCAGCTGTTCTCTCATTGGTCAGAAATCTTACCCAGAGGGAGGAGGTTGTCCGAGAAAAACAAAAACCACGGACTAGAGGTCTCAACAGGCCTGAAAATTAAAACCTGACCCGACGTGGTTGAAGCCTGGACCCGACCCAATTCAAGTCAGGCTATATTTTCAGCACGAACCCGACCCGACCCCATCCTGGCCAAAAAAACAAAAAACAAGTCTGGGGCCCAACCCAGCCTGACCGAACCCGAGTCATATTTACAGCCTGAACCAGCATGTCTGTTAAAAACCATGGAACATCAGCAGCGTGTTGTGTCAGTTGCTGAGTTGATTACGTTGGCAGTCTCGGCCCACTTGTTTGATCCGAGGGTGATTGCTGCATTCACAGCTGCCCAAACGAACAAATCTTTGGGGTTAAACACTCCCTGTTTTGGAACAGCTGCTCCAAACGAGCCAGGTCTGAGTACACCCTTGAAGTGGAGAGAACTGGAGAGAACCTACACAGGCAGACTCCACAGAGAAAGCCCCAAAGCTCAGGGAATGAACCCAGAAGCTTCTTGCTGTGAGGCGACGGTGCTAATCACAAAACCACCATGTGGCCAATTTTTTTTATTTCTCTCCCTTTTTTAAAACCTTTTATGCACAAAAGTTTTCACAGTTCATGTTTTTGGGGAGTGTGTGTTTTATGTAAGCTCACTACAGAGAAAACCTACTAATTAAATACCAAGACTTTAATCTTGAACTCATCATTCGAAGCTACTGACTTGGCCACACAATAATACACTGTGCTCTGCTGTAGAAACAAGGCCAAAATAAAGATGTCTGCCACTAACAACGACTAATGCCAACTTGCAAACATCGTCCTCTTTTGTTTTGTTGTTTTTGCCACACAACAGCTGGGATTGGACAGTCTGTCTCCCTTTTTAAAAATCCTTTAATTCAACAACTGTAGCTGTGTGAGCGGGAGCTGAGTGAGTGGACCCCTGCTGTGACTAATCAACACACACCAGCACTGTCATTGTTTGTGATCCGGGAGTTTTCAAAGCAAACTAGATGATGTCTGACTGTCGTTATGATCCTCTGTCACTGTAAAGTCACAGAAACCCTTCACTTTGATATTCCCCCTGCTATTATCATTTGATTCTGGATCGTTAGGCTCCGCACAGTGGAGAACTGATTGTAAAGGAAAATAATCACTTTGTATGATAACATTATACACTCAAAAATACAATCGACTGGTGGAAGCGATGTTCAGATTCAGCTTCTTTTTCATAATGGTAAAAACACAGACATGTAATTAAAAAAAAACACATCGAGCTTCACATTAAAATGAAGTGGTTAGTTGAAGTTGAAGGAACTGAAAGTGCAGACATTGTATCAGTAAATTGTATTTAAAAACCTTTAGTGTCTCCTACCACTGAACTAAACAGGGCCTGGCTTCCCACAGCCTTTGTAACGCTACGTTGTTCTTAACCTTTACTTTTTCTCTACCTTAACATTTCCATGTGTTTCCTGAAACGTTCTTTGCTAAGAATATCTTCCCTACAACAGTTGCTAGTAAGGTTGGTCTGGAGCTCTCTTACACTCTTCTTAGGCTATATGAGTGATGTTTCAACTCACGTTGCCACACATCACCCATGTTTAGAAATCATAATAAAGAAAGAATTGTTTTGGAAACTTTTTCACTAAATAAAAGTGCAGCCAAACTAGAAGCTTAATTCATCTAATAAGATGACAGTTGGTTAGTTATTCTAATAAGATTAGTGATAGTCATCGACAATATGGCCAACAATTAGAGTCTCATTAGGTATAGGCTACAGTGAGGGTTAGATGGCAAAAAAAAAAAAAGGAACAGAAAGGACTGCCCTGTCCAGGCTCATCTGCAGCTCACAGGAGGAGCTCCCTGCTTTATCTGTTCTGCACATATTTAATTTATATAGCACATTAACACGGGGTTTGGAAACTGCTGATCATCGATTCCTGACCAATCAATATCAGCCAATCTTTAGCACCTTCTCGTGGACAGTGCACCTTACTTCAGTCGTAGCAAAGTCATAGGGCCTGCTTGAGCAGGGCTGTGAATCTCATCCCACAAAGGGCCGCTGTGGCTGCAGGTTTTTGTTCCAACCAAATCAAGAGCACACAGTTTGACCAATCAGCTGGCTGAAGACTGAGATCAGTTGATTAACTGAGTCAGTCTGGTGTGCTGCTGCTTGGTTGGAACACACCTGCAGCCACACGGCTCTTTGTGGAATGAGTTTGATACCCCTGTTCTTGAGGAAGCTCCTGAGAAACAGATTGGGAACTAGACGTAGAAAAGTAAACAACTTTGTTAAGATATACCTTTTGAATCTTCTTAGTGCAGGGCTGTCAGACTCATTCCACAAAGGGCCGGTGTGGCTGCAGGTTTTTGTTCCAACCAAGCAGCAGCACACCAGACTTGACTCAGTTAATCAACTGATCTCAGTCTTCAGCAGCTGATTGGTCAAACTGTGTGCTCTTGATTGGTTGGAACAAAAACCTGCAGCCACACGGCCCTTTGTGGAATGAGTTTGACACCCCTGTCTTAGTGCAATAAGAAAGAACGTTATCAGGAAACCGGCCCCAGATCATCATAATGTATTTTGTAACACATTATTTCTGCCCCCCTTATGTGTTGTATCATTACACCACTGCACACTTTCAGGTCACGTTAATTAGCAGCTCTGAATTACCCACAGGAGTGAAATTAACTGCATATAGTTGCCTGTCACTGTGAACCACCTGTGATAGACTGTGAACCACCTGTGATAGACTGTGATAGACTGTGTGAACCACCTGTGATAGACTGGCGACAACCTGACAGAAGTGGTTGAGCCGTGCAGCTCCATTCAACCACAATACAAACTTATTTGTAAACTCAGAGCATCTCCCTCCCACTGTGGAGCGCCTCCACTTTTTTGTGTGCAGCTGTCCAGCTACTGCTGCGGCGATAAAGAGCAGCTGATTGATTAATCCTCTCCAGCTGAGTGAATCAGCTCACCTGGTGCTGCTCCTGCTGAGTCAGCTATGATCTGCCTCTCCCTCCTACAGCTCAATGCCCAGACCACGCCCACCTCCACACCCACGAGCCTTTGCTAGCTGTGATTGGCTCCAGGCCCCTGTAACACTAGAAAGGAGTAAGATATGAACACTAGGGTTGTCATGATACTAGAATTTCAAACTCAGTATAGGCTACCCAAGAAAATATCATTTTCAATACCAAAGGGGGAAAAACTATAAAAGACACACATAAGCAATAGACCTGCTCGTGTGAATGACCCCACTGATGTTAGAATCTGTCAAGCTGACGTGACCCATGCATAACAAGTGCCCAACATGTTGACAACTTACACTCACGTTGCACATACATGCACTGTGGCCTCCTGTCCTGGCCAACTAGCAGGTTGCAGGTAGCTTTTACAAGCGGATGGAGTGACAGCAAGAACAGCCAATCACATGTACGTTAGCGAGAACGTAGCAGAGCCAGTCAGAGAGTGATATTTAGGTTAGAGGTGGGACTTCTAGCAGTCAACCCAGTTAACCCACCGACTGTTAACCCTTGGCAGGCCATAATAATTGACTACCCACTATGGACAGCGGTTGTATTGATACGGATTAAACGGTTATCTCGGTGGTCTTCACACAGGCTGCATCCTGTTCGAAGGCTGCCCCTGCCAAATCTATGATTGGACATTTGAGATGTCATGTGATTTTGATCATGCAATATCACAGCTTTTGTGAGCCCACAGTTACATTAAGTTCATTTTGCTAGAGGAAGACCTATACCTGCTTAAGCAAAGTGTCCCACATTAGGCAGTGTCCCATATTGGGCTAATTCACCCTAATATGAGCATTTTAGCTCAATAGCTTCCAGGTCATGTGACCTATCGGCTCAAAATCAGTGTAGGACAGGAGAACTGCACTTGCTGTATGAGACATGTCTTTAATGGTGGTGACCATCACCTTTAACCCTGCGCTGAAGAGTGGACTTAGGGACATTCCAAGTCCTGGTCAACAACCTTAATTGTGGGACTCCACCAACCTCAATAATCTCCCTATTTTCATGGCTCCCTCATTCTGTCTTACTTCCACTGCTTTCCACTTCTTGCCTGATTCTTTTCCTACCTATTTGCTTTTTTTCTTTCCATGGTTTTCTCTCATTGCCGTACTCTTCTTTGCCATTTTAATCTGAAATATATTATATTTAATGACTCAAAAATGTGTGATCCTTTGATAACTTGTAAACTCAAACATTTATCATGGAAATTATCAAAAAAGATGAGATTTAGGAACAAGAAAAAAAATCTGAGCCATTTTACCACTTCAACAGTATTATGGCCACACAGTTTTACCTAAAAAAAGCACTGTCCCACATAAGGCAAACCACCTGTCCTGCTTTAGGAAGGCATGTTCCCTAAAGTGGGACAGTAGAAATTTTGATTGAAATTCTATATATTGAGAATGGTTACAACATATTAAGATATATTTCAATGCATAAACATGTTATTAACACATTCTGATAAAGAAATAGCAATAATGTTGTTTTTTCAAAGAAATGATGCCCTTAATATTGATTTTGTTAAAACCCTATGTCATGTAGTGGCTGGATATGGGTTAGGGACAGTGTCCCTACTGTCCCTAACCCAATTCTACGCCCCTGAACAACATTATTACAATTTTTTTCAAGTTGTCTGACATCTGACCAAAAAAAGTAAACATTATAATGTTATGGGGTAGAGCTCAGGGGTATAAGACATGAGACAATATTTTGATGTTGTCTGAGGCAGAGTAAAAAACAACAATAACCTCACTGTAAGATGCATATGACAAATAATAAACAATGATTACTATATTATAGTAATAGCTGTGCAACCTCCAGCCAGCAGCACGTGCGCAGCATGTGCACCGTCACCTCTCTGCTGCTTGCTTGTTCCTCACCTCCCTATTCACTGAAGCAGCTCCACTGCTTTATAACACTATAGAATTCCAGGGGTCCAGGAGGATTTCATTCACTCTGAACAGTTCCAGGATAACGTAAGGTGTTGTTGTGCTCACATTTCACAAGTGAAATCATTAGCAGCCCATTGATATTAATGAGTGTGTGTAAGCGATATCTTTAGCCTTTCCCTGGATGCTTGCCTCATATGTAAAATACTTCCAAACAGCCCTGCTTATTTTAAACTGCAGCTAAAACTGGTGGAAGTGGCTGTGTGCCTATTTTCAACAACCCTAATGAATGCCCCTGAAAAGTTTTACCTGTATCTTGTGAACCCCTTTAATCTTCCCGGGCCTTTATATTTTCCTCATTTTAACTCAGCAAGTTTCCTATAATCACGGAACCAGCTGCTGGTATTTTAAAGTGGCAGCAAAAAAGCTTAATGGCAATAAGAGTTTAGTGTCAGTTCACTATTTAAAAAGAATCTAGAGAATCGAATGCAATCATTAGCATTTAGATTTAGAGTGGAAACAAAGCAGACCCTGGTAACTTCAGGTGACATTCTCAAACTTTTAATAGCTCTGCCACTTTCTAACAGTCAATGCTAATCAGTGCCAACAATCACTGACTGTAGTTTAGTTGCTTCTCCTACATGGAAATATTTCAATCACATAGAAGCGTGTCAGACATTGAGCTCAAAACACAAGCAAACATATCCAACGATGCCTTCAAGATGACACGCAGGTGTCCTGCAGCGGACGTCAACAGAAAACTGATTTAACGTGTCTTCTTCAATCAGAGTAAACTAAACTTGCTTTGCAAAGAAAGTGATTAAGACAAATGAGATTGCAATTAAGACAATTACAACTAACGATTAGCACTAATGATTGCTAACAGAGGGCTTCAGCAGAGTGGTGCCCATACAGCAGCTGCAGAGGAGGAGAGTGCAGACAATAAATACCACAGGAAGGCAGGAAGCCATTAGAGTGTGGGCAGGTAATAACTTCACCGGAGTTGACGCAAGATGACAAACATAACAACACTGACACCTTCTACAGCTGCGGTTGTAAGTCTTGGACTAGATGGCGACTGTCACATGTATTGGCATCTGGTATTTGTTTAGTTAATTGTATAATGGATTTAAGCCACAGCAGTGCAAGTGGTGTGTCCTTCTCCCAAGTGAAAAATCACTGCAGCAACTTTTCACTCTGGTTGTTTCCTCCCCAAGCTCTTGTGATGTGCAGGTTACAGGAACAAAAAAAGTGCTGAAGCCAGGAGCCTTGTTAGAGGAGAAAGTTGGTATTCCAGAGTAGAATTTTATTTTTTTAATTTTTTAATTTTTTTTGTCAAAAAGTAGAAACATTTTCCACAGTCAAGTGATTCTTCGTCTCTTTAACTACTCACTCCTTGAGTTCTTGGGATCATATAGGCATTGGTAGTGGCGCAGTAGGGATGCCAAAGAGCCTGGCTTACTGTCAGACAGTCTTCAAAAAGAGGTGAGTTGAGATTGAAAATCTTGGCTTGTATTATTCGTTGTCGCTGACTGCAGCTTTCTCATCTGGCTTCATGCACCTTCCTTATGTTTTATTGAAACACTATATACACAGTATGATCAAAATCCTGATAAGATTCATAGACAAGCATGTACGGCAAAGTTATGTGTGCAGGTGCATCCTTGTAAAAATGGCCAATAACTGAAGTTGTGATAGTATGCAGTATACAATAAGATTATAAAATAATAGAATCAAAAGTGAAAGTTTGCATCAATTTTAGCCACATCTCAGTGGTGAACCACAACTGTGGAGAGTCACTGTCACACTTCAACGTTAACAATATCTTTCCTTTCTAAATTCAAACAGATTCTGTTGAAATTTATATACAAGATATATTTTAAAAGATGTTTAAAATAAACATTAACAAGAAGTAACACATGAAACAGAGTATGTTAGACACGTGATGCCAAAGTGACTTAACAGAGAAGTTTTTATTGACACTGGTTGAGGACATGTCACAGTGATGCTGCTGCTGCTCTGACTCTGGATTTAATTTTCTTTAGGTCTGTCAGAAGTTGAGTTTGCCTCTCTTTGGGTCCCTTTCCCATTATGGGCTCTCATTTCGTACCAGGCGCAGGCGAGGCGGACGGTAGGCGAACCCCGCGCAGTGGTAACTTCGTCCAGTCAATTTGGTAGACCGAGGGGCGAGGTGGTAGTTTGGCTGACCAGCGCACTGTGTGCACACGTCATCAAACCTCACAGGCAGGTTTCCAGAATGTCAGACACATTTCAATGCAATGAATAATCACAACACCCACTATTCAATGTCACTATCTGAATCAGCACATACATTTATATCTATATTGACTGTCCCGTCACATCTGATGTCAGATCAAAGGCGGTTGGAAACTCAGCCTGACTGAATGAACACAGCTGAAACTCTGATGCAAACAACTCCACATCTCTCTCAGCCACAAACAGCCTCAGCATCAGATAGTGAGTAAATATTCAGCATCTCTCATCTCAGACAATTCAAAAGAAAAGAGAAAGAGAGACACGCTCGCTGACAAGGACCGGACCACGGAGCTTGGTGATGCGTCCTTTACGCACAGGTGCTTCAGATTTCATCCCCGTTTCACATGGTATTTGTTTATGTTGTGATCTGTGAACACTGTTCATCTTTGTTACACAGGTTTAAGTGTCTTTATTAGTGGAAAGGGTTTTTTTTGTTTTTTTTTTCACACTGGGCAGCAGTGATTACCAGTATCAGTAACCTCCTCCAGACTACTTCTGCTTCATCAGGCTGTGGAGGTCTGTTCATGTTACCATATATTCAGCCACTGTGAGCTTGGACCTCCCGGACCAGAACATCAGTCTCCTCCTGGGAGAAGTCTGACGTCTGGCGTCACTGTCTCCTTCGTCCATGTCGAAATATAACATGACGAAATTGCAGCAGATTTAAAGGAGAGGAGAGGAGATCATTTGATTGGTGAAGATCTAATTCGGCTGTGTTAAACCCACTGCCCTCCCTCTTTCGCACTGGACACGCCCCGTTGGCGCGGCACAACTGCGCTGCGCTTCGCTTCCGCCAGGTCTCCGAAATTAGAGCCCCATGGCCCAGTTCCAGTCCCTAAAGACTGGAGCCCTGAACCCTCACTGACTCACCTGACATCAGCTGTAAGTGACTGAGTGTGAGAGTCTGTGAGGGTCCAGATGCTGTAAACAGGAATGGAACAGCTCTTACCCTCTTTTCATGTTACCATGACGACAAAATGTTGTTGACACTGGCCAGTCTGAGACTGCAGAGCACACACTCACGTTCCGATGGTATCCCATGTATTTGACTGTGGGTAATTTCCATACGTTAAGTCAGCATCAATGCTGACTTACAATAAGGGGCATAGAGGGCTCATTCACTGACTCACTGACTTGATGATCTGACAATGGAACAGCCCTCACACACTCACGGACTTCCCATGAACGCGCCTCTAAGTCAGTGAGTCTGTAAGCGGCCGGATTGGAGTTGGGCCTGTGTCTCTTATTCATAATTAATTCATACCTGGTTTAGGTAGGTTCTACATTGGCCATCAGTGGATATGGAGGAATGGACCCCTGAGGACCTCTAGAAATTTAAATGTCAGTGACAAGAGTATTCAAATGGAGACAGAAATGCCTGAGTTGAATACATATGTGGGTGGGTGTTTCAGAATACCCACCATAAGACAGCAGCAGCTGATGGGGAGGAGTTATGATATGAACCAATCTGAAATAACTCTGCTGTTACTGCTGTTAAAGGTGACGTGAAGGACAATGACTCACATAATAAGATGGAATATATATTAGAGAGTGGTCACATACCAGTGACTGACTGCTGCTAACTTCCTAATACATGATGTTTTCAAGGTTTGCAAAGAGTAGTCTTGTGAATGCAACTTGTTTGAAACTGTGCAGCACTTGAAAAATCAGTCAGAGTGCCCCTGAGCCTTAATCTCTGTAGCTGCTCTGCTCGAGAAACTCAGTGTGTGACTAAAGACTGAGGTTGGACTCTGCACATGTCAGAGTGAGCGTGGAGCTGCGAATGCTAGGAGAAGGGACTGAAACAGTGTAATCACAGGCCTCTGGTCTAGAGAAAAACTGCTGAAAGAAATATTCCAAACTATGAATCGAACAAAAATGAAAAAATGGATGAAACTAGAGATTCCCTCCTGTCACAAACTGCAATGTACAGCTCTAACTAACTTCAAAAAGCCCTGTGTTAAGATAAAACTTTCCTCTCAGTTGCTTTGAAGACAACTTTGATCTTCCTGAGCAGTACTTTTTTTCATAAGAACAACAGAAAAGTAGGCAGGGATACACACCAATCCATTTGGACCCCACACAGCAGTAAACACACTCATACATCTCTCTCTGTCAGACACACAGACAGACAATAAGGAGCTCTTTTCACATCTTTACTTTGTTTTTGTCTGTTAAATCTTCCCTAGTCATCATTCTTTGTTTGAAACTACTCGAAGGCTTTCAACATAATCAGCCTCTTGTTTTCTCTTCCACAGTCTTAAAGGTGGGTGAGCTGGGATGAATTCCACCTGCAGCTCCACACAGTCCAGACAGCCATGTGTGGTAGAGCATTGTTGTAACACAGTGTCTTTGTCAAAAGTGCTGTGTTTTACACTTTTCAGGTGTTTTATGGAGGACTTGATCCATAAACTATATCTGTGGTCAGATAAGATCGATCACAACAGAGCATCTGAACTCCTCTGATTGGCTGACTATTTTCTCCGAGTCAGCAAATACAAATAGAGCAGATTTCAGGTGAACACTCAAGAAACTAAACCCTGCAAACTTGGATTCTGGGTCCAAGTATGACACAGCAGCTGCTTCTTCACAAACCTATAGAAGTCCTGACAGCTCGTTTTAAGGCTCGATTACTGAAAACCCTGCATTTCTCTGTGGTGTGAGGCTTTCACACGTTCACTGTATTAACATAGAACCAGGACCTGCTTTGTAGTTGAAGAGGATGTGGGAGCTTAAAAGAGGAGTGGCATGTTTGGAGCAACTCACATTTGAAAGTTAGTTAAGGTATTCATGTTGTGAAGAAGAAAATAATGTTAATAATAATATAAATATAATATCAAATGAAGACATTAAACATAATGCAAATATGACCAGTTTTAACATTTGCTCCTGCTTTAAACTCTGATTTTAACCCAAAGAATAAGAGAATGTTTTCCCTAATCTTCTTCACACCTCCAGCTCCAGCCAATGGCATCCCCTCGATGGATCACACGATGGATTTTTTAATGCACTACATGGATCAAAAATGACAGACAGTCATTTTCAATGCGAGTGTTTCAATGCCATATACATACAATACAATACAAATTACTTTATTAATCCCCAAAGGGAAATTCATTTGTCTGTCAGCTCATCAACCATTAATGCATCAACCATTTTGTGTGCTAAAAAAAGAGGAATATTTAAAGTAAAGTACAGAAAGTAGAGTAAATGAGAAATACATTTACTCTCATGTACTTTACTTTAAATATTCCTCTTTTTTCAGCACACATAATCATATTTACTTGTTTTACAAATATTCCAAGTTTAACTAAAGAAACATTTGATGACTCGTTAAACATAACTGTGCATAATTCATTAAGTTTAAATGACTTTGAACAATATTACCTAGCTAGCTAACTGTCAGCACCGAGCCTATCTCTGGCTTTTGGAAAAAAAAAAAAAGTCCTCGGTCAAGTCATGTTGACCGTCGCCCTCCTAGACCCATGCTGTATTATTAAAGCCACACCAGGATCTTCAAGCACCTGAGCAACACAGGCCCATAAGTCCACACACCTATCGCAACGTGTTGTTAGCAGACATCCTCCACGCGTTTCTTTTGGGAAGAGGAGTTACTCGGTTCTGGTTCAGGTACCTGATCAAACATTGATTTGTTGGGAAGAGGGGTCACTTGGAGGATATTTATGGGGCTGAGTTTAACTGAACTTTCTTGACTAAATTGAACTGTCTCTGTTGCTGCTGCTGTGTGGTTTTGCCTGTGATTGGTGCTTGAAATTTAATACACATGGGTTTAACAGTGCTGCGTTGTCAGCTGTCTCTTTTGCTTGCCATGATCATGTCTTGTTTTGGTGGTTGATTAGAGGGAGGTCACATGATACAGGGTCTAACGTGGCTGAGTTGTGTATCTGTGTAGGGATTTTTTTGTTGATGGCGAGGGTTCACTTGGAGGGTTAATTTATGGACTTTGAATTGAACTTTCTTTAGAATGAATTGAAGTGACTTTGTTATTACTGGTGTGGGACATTGTGAACATTACACCTGAGGAGGATGCTTGTGTTTGAGATTTTTGCTGGGAATTTGTCTGCTGGGCTTTTATTCTGAAATGCTACATCAGATTGACCTGATTTTTACTGGGTGACACCCTAAGGTCGAGTACTATCAGTCTGAAGTGGAATGGTTGAGTAACAATGGGTAGCCCCCCCCCAAATGCTACATCAGATTGATGGTGACACCCCTGAGGTTGTTTTTTGAAGCTTGCTTTTACTTTGAAATCAGTCCTTCCTCACTCTTGCCGTAATGTGTAATATATGTGTGCACTGCAAAACAACGTGGGGTTGACCATATGTTTCAACGTGGGGGCTGGCTTGACTTCAGTAAAAGTGCTGATATTCCCATCAGCCTCATGGATGCATGGGCGAACTATACGGCGGTGTTAGTGTTACCCCTCTATTCTGGCAGGTTTGATTTTCTCAGCTGGGAAGGTATTAAAGCCTGCTCATCCTCTCCCTCTCTCTCTTTCTCCTTGTTTGTTGCCTTATTGCTCATGTTCAGCACTGTATTCTTTGCTCCAACTTGCATTACTGACATCACCGAGTTATTAAATCTTGGCATCTTTATGTAAATATTTTCAATAGATAACTGGCTTTTGTTTCTGAAGCTGGGTTCTGTTCATAACAGTGCTAAGAAGCAGATATTCAGTTAGCGTGGCTTAACTTAGACAGTGAATATCAACTAAACATCAGGTTTTACAAAACTGGTGGGATGTTAGAAAGATGAGTATCCAGTCATGACTGAAGAGGTCAAAATAACAGCTCATTGGTTTATTATTGGCTAAAAAATCACATTGTTTTCAGCCAATCCAAAACAAGTGTTTTAAAGTGTGGAAACTAAAACTTTATCTTCAATGTCATAAATCTACCATAATAATACTGCTGGAAGAGGGCTTTATGGTCAATGCTGCCTTTTTACTTTAACGCAAGCTGAGCACATATACGGGCTAGTAGAACTTACCAAATGTGAAAATAGTTCTCCTGGGTAACAGAACATAAATAAATATTTTGACTATGGGCTGAATTTTGGATGTGTGGGATTGTGTGGGTGTGTATTATTGCCTCTGCATGTGCAGTAGCCTGTGTAATGAGCCCCATCATCTCCTCTGAGCAGAACTTGTTTAGGCAGCAAGTGACCACTGGTAATGAAAAGAAAGAGTGATGGATAGGAAAGGTTGAGCAGAAGAAATTATAATCCACACTGGTGTTGGAAAACCAATATAGCAGTCAGTATTGTACATTAGCTCTTGCTCCATAGACAATTGTGTTTGTGTTTGTGTGTCAGGGTGTCAATAGCGGAGCATCAATCTTTGAGACGTGAGCTAAAATAATGTAAATTTTATGATGATTATTTCTGAATTGTCATTGATTCATATTACCATCACCTCACAGTGTGCATTTTGTTGCTAATACATAATGGATGTTGTTACCGGGCCACTTTTTCCCACAGCCATTATCCCAATTACCACTGCACTTTACTCCACCATTACCGTCATTGTAATTATTACATAGTGGGCTGGGATGAGAATTTTATAGTTCACTTTCTGCCCCGTTGCCATTAGAGTGTCAAGGCTAATTTCTGAAGGCTCATCCCATCATGAATTTCTCCTGCATCTGTCTGCTTTTAGTGCTGAGGTCTCTCCCTGATGGGGACAAAGGAAAGAAAGACATTTGAAGAGCCTTCATTGTTGACAGTCAAGAGGTGAGTGGCAAAAACTGCCATAGAGTCTGGATACGACTGTGCTTTGACAGATAACTTTCATTTCAATGTGAGCAGAAGAATATATCAGTCAAAGTGCATCCTGGGTTTAATTTTGGAGAAGTGCCTAAACATGAGGAGGAAAATTAGTTGTATGGTTTTATTTTAAACTTTAACTACTACTTTTCATCTTTTTTTAAAATTATGACTAAAATATGATGTTTATTAAATTTTATGTGACTTCTGGAAATCATCTTGCAACCCTCAATGCCTTGCGAGCCCCCAGGGGGTCCCAACCCCCGCTTTGGGAACCCTGGGTCTAAATGACCCCACCTCCTTCACCCCTCATGCAAAATATTGCCATCTAGGAGGAGAGTTAGGAGAGATTCAACTTGGCAGGAACAACATTTCTGAATACAGGATGTGGACTGAGGCTTTGATACTGTCAAGATATGGAACCTTAACCAGCTCTATAACCAGAAACAGTGGCGTGCACAGGTAGACACTAGCACTAGGTGGTGCTCTAGCACCTGCCCCTTGCCTCTGGACCAGGCAAGTGCCCTTTTGAAAGTTCATTTTTTTTTTGTTTTTTTTTTATTTAGAGTGTAGGACGGAGACGCCACGCGCTGCCCACACACACCTCCTCCCCTGCCCCAACAGCCAGGTAACACACATAAATGAATCGAGTCGAGTGTTTTGTTTGCCCCTTAAACCTCAGTTGCCAAACAATAACTTGTGAAGTAGCCTGTCTCATACAGCGCCACACAGCTGAGCATCAATTAGCCGACTGCCCACCAGTTTGACAAGCTAGACGCTAGCTCACATCAATATGACGTGACGTGATGACCACCACTAATGTCGGGAGAGTTTGTCATTGTGAATCTGTCAGTATATTTGAGCTGAATATTTAGTGTTGTGTAGGTTTACATTAGGCAGAACGGCTCTCTGACCTTCTCCTGCTTGCCATAAAGACATCCAGATAAATCACAGTGAGGTCATCAGAATCTTTAATCTGACTTTATTGCGTACGTGAGGTTATCAGTTATTGTGTGTGGTCTATTGGATGTAGTATTTGTAACTAAGTCTGACATTGACAGGACAAAAGACCTGCTATCTCTCATACCTGTCGTTGAAGAAGCCCCTGCACAGAGTGGGAGATGTTCTCCTGATATCTTGGCCATCAACCTCCTGTCACCATCTCCCTCCACTGGGATGAGAAGGGGGCATCCCAGGACACAGCTGACCTTTTTAATCAGTTTGCTCAGTCTTTTCCTTTCAGCAGTGGGAGATGTTGCTGACCCAGCAGACCACAGCAGAGAAAACAGCTGATGCCACCACAGAGTGAAAGAAGGTCATCAGGAGTGCCCCCTGCACCCCAACAGACCTCGGTCCGCTGGGAAGATTCTGTTCTGTCCTTTATTGTAAAGAGCATCAGTGTTGTCAGCTCAGTCCAGTTTATTATTCAAGTGAGCTTGCAGGTACTTACATTAATAGTATCACATTCTTTATATTTGTCCTTGTCCTGTCAACACTCAGCTCTCTTTGTGATGCTGCACTGTTATGGATGGCAGTCATATACGGTTAGTTCTTCTTATCTGTATGCAGTGTAAACAGGAACAGACAAAGTTGTCATCATGGATAATCTAATGTAAGTCATTCTGGTTTGATACAGTTTTAATTTGATGTGACAGAGATACAGTGAGTGGGTATACATAATGGATCGTGCTCATTATTACCTCATCTTCGCTTGAAGACAGTTGCCTATTTACACATGCAGATTTAGAGCACCCATTCATTTCATATGGTGTTTCTGGTGATGTAAAAAATGTTAGTGTAAAATTCACCGATTTTTCTTTTCCCTCTGTACTGTTGGGAATATGTTGGTCTTTAGCAGCTAAATGCTCCACCATGTTCACCAGCTATTTGCAAAATTTGTCTTCCTGCAGTTTGGTGCTGAGGAAATTGTGTACAATGGTTTGCTCAGAGAGCTGAGGCAAACTGTAGAGCCTGGTAATAATTCTTTGTGGTTGTGAGTAGTAACACTATTTATTGGCAAGGTTAACAATATTAGAGCCGTCTGTTTTGTAAAGTTATGTCCATCCAGTCAAGGCAGATGGCCACCAGCCCAGGGCCTGGTTCTGTTGGAGGTTTCTTCCTCAGCTCTGTTGTCAAGTGCTGCTCTTTATGGAAACTGTTGGGTTTTTTTCTTTAAAGGTCAAGGTCGGGGCAAAGGTACAGAGAAGACGTGGTGCAAGGTAAAAAAAAAAATTACTTGTAAAAGATACGTCACTGTACACAGTTGAATTTAAGCCACTTCTGAATCACAAGGAGTGCTATGGAAGTGAAGGGCTGAGCTGAAGTTAGAGTGAAGGTTGTAGTTGGAATTAGTTGAATATTCATGATGTGACTTGATGACTTCTTAGTTTTAGGATGTTTGTTCATTCAGAAGTTTTGGTTGATTTCCAACTGTCATGTCAACAATGAACCTATGAACAACACAGCTAGTTCTGATGAAACATATCCCAGCTCTAATGCATCCTTCCCCAAATCTGGGGACTGCTTGCAGGAAAAGGAGGGAAAAAAGACATTCACTCTCCTGTGTATGAATGAGTGTATTCACATAGAGTATAATAAATCTCTGCTGAATGTGGGATCCTTTCTACTTTTATTTCTCATTAATATAGCTCCTTTAAGCTTCATTTTCCCTATAAAAATATCTTCATCACACTAAGCGGCAAAGGTACCCTAGAGCTAAGAGATCATTTCAAGTTTTCTGAGACAACTGTCTCTTACTGTAAGGCCGAGGTGACAACCACAATCATAAACTTCTCTCCGCTGCATGAAAATGTCCTTGAGTAAAAAGCTGCTGTAATCCTCCGGCATTAGAACACTTTTCATTCGAAGCGGGTACAACTAATTCCCCATGTAAAGGAGTGGAGATAACGCATGTGCCTGTAATTCTCATTCGGGGCGTGTACAAGGATTATGAGTCACACTATCATTTAAAATAGCTGAGGGGGCATACAGATCTGCACATCACTTGTCAGCCTCCACAAATGCACACACATTCACACTCATGGAGGAGAGATAACACGGCGTATAACAAGTGTAGTAGTCGGGGAGAGAGGCATGCTTTAATTTCATTATTCTAGGAAAAGGCCTGACACTTTAAATGGCAACATAATGAGAAGAGATGGGAAGAGGGGAGTGGCAGGGAAAAAAGAGTGGTGACTGAATAACACTTTAACTGGAGGAACAAGGAGCTGGGGTGGGGGACACTATTAGGGAGGGAACACTGGGAATGAGTGATACATTACACTTTAAATTGTGTTGTCAAAGACAACCAGAGAAGTCTGAGGCCCAGCACTGATGTGTTTGAAGCATTTTGATCATAAATTGCAGTAAAACTTTGTCCTGTGTGAACCCGCTCTGATGATCATTCTGCACTTTTTGTCTCTTTTGACTTTTTTACCATCCAAAAACTGAGGTAAACACAATGGTCCTGTTTGCAGCCTTCAAACACTGATCCATCACCAGGCTGAGTGTGAGGAGCTGTCCCTGGTGCTGAAATACTGCTGAGCTCTGGGTTTGTGAGGTTTTGTTACAGGACTCGCTTCTGTTATTTTGGGATGACAACAGTTGTTGGCTTATCTTAACCTGGCACAGGCACTTAAGGATTGTACTGACTCTCTTAATCTAGATTTAGCATAGTTGCCATTTTCTGACAACTATGATCAAAGCATATTGACAGAGAACGTCTGTGACAAAGTCGCTATATCCACTCATGTTACACTGCAAACACCAGTCTGGCACAGATTTCTGAAATGATTTGAGATGAGAGTTGTCTGATCAGTAAATGTTACTGACTTTCTGACTGATTGAGTGAATGTTTTCCCCGTTGTATCCATCTATCCTTTTGCTATACAACCTATCCTTTCAGGAGGGGTGGAAGCTTCCCAAGGCTGGGTATGACACTATGGCCAGGTTTTTTGGTACCCACCAACAGCTGAAGGCTGCAATTACCATCTTCTTTCCCGGCTTCTCGGGGGAACAGAGTGGCATTTCTGATTCTCTGAGTCTCATTTAGTAGGTTTTGACCTAGTCTCACTTGAAGCAGCGAAGAGGCAGGGGTGCACCACAACTTTTTAGAGCAACATACAGTGTTTGTAATGTTTTTGTAACCTTGAAGTTGCATTCATCATTTAAGAAAATGACCTGTGATGTGAGAGGATCCATGATTACTTTAATGAATAGAGATAATCATCTTCTTTATCATTACTCCCATCAACCTCATTTTCAGCCAGAGCAGGCAGCTGTTTTCAGGTGCCTCTTCACCAGAAGACTTTGTAAAGGTGATAATAGTATATCAAGAAATCAATGAGGGTTTTTTTTTATGTGTTTTAATGAGTTAGATAATATTATCATAAGCAAAACAAGCATAACAGCATAACATCTCAACTTGATGTCTTCTAGTAAATAATCAAGTGGTATGTGACAATAACAAAACTGACCAATACCTTCTTTTAATGGCTGATACTACCTATTAGGGTCAAAGGTCATAAAATCTTCAAAGGTCAAACAGACATGACAAACAGTGAGCAAGCATTAGGTTATAGTGCAACAAACTATGTCAGTCTGACCAATAATATGACATCAATGGTTCTAAGATTAAAATTCAATCATAATTTCCTTTATTCACATCATGTATTTTGTTGCACTAGATAAAATAGTAGAGTTGTTAACACAAATGTTTAAAAAAACTGAGTTAATCAGTGCAGCCATTTCTCTGTTTCACAATACTCTCACAGAAATGAAACTTCGCTGATGATGAGCGAATCTGATCTCATCTAATTATCCTCTGACAGACAGTGAGTGGAACTTCTTCTTTACTTCCTGTCTGTTCTTTTTCTGTTGTTATTTTGTCATCTTTTTTTCTTTTACTTGTCTTTTATTGTTGCCTTTTCTTTCCATTCATTTGTGTTTTATTTGATTTTTACACTTTTAATTCCTCCTCTTCTTTACCCCTCTCTAAACATGTGTGTTTCTCTGTAGGAATGTGAGGTTCCATTAGGTGAGAACAATTTTCCAATCAGGCACCAGTTTGATTAATTAAAGAAGATGAACAGCTCACACTGAGAATCACCACATCACCAGTTATGAGAAGGATGTTTACTGTATGATACTTAAAACAACTCTATGTAGTTTCTCAACCTTAAAATAATGTTTCTAAACTCATTCAAGTGGTAGAAAAATGGTTAATAGGATGAATCGTGCCAGTGCTGCAGCCTGAGCAGGGTTGCGCTGGCTGCAACTGCACTCTATAACTTTCCTGTGTGGGTAGGAACACAGCCCCCACCCCCCACCCCAATCTGCTGTGAAGGTGATGCGTGTGACCAGCTTTACAAATATCCCCATTTGTTGATGGAAAGCAAAGAGGGTTTTGTTGGAGGAGGCAAAGAAAAAAGGGGAGAAAGTGATCGAACACGAGCCTATACGAGAAATATCAAAGCTTCTGTTCACTGAAAAATGTATAAGCCTATACTCAGGAGTGGAGCATTTAGCACCAGCATTAGCATTAACAGTTAGTTGCGTGTTATGCTAGTTATGTCAATGGCTTCAGTCATTGTTAAATTTACATCAGAAGAGGTCATAATACATCCTAAGTAAGTGGTGCTTCTCCTCTCAGGACTGACTCAGTGTCACAGGGACATTTATGAAACGTGTGGACAAGGCTGGAGCTAGCTGGTGACCCTAACCATAACTGCAGTGAAAAAGAAGATGGAGGAAGTTTTTGTGAGTAATGTAATAAACTTTGATGTTGAGCTCACAGCATTTCCTCTAGACTGATAAGTAAACGTCTGCTAATGCTAATGTTGGCTATGTAGCAATAGCAAAAACTTACACATACATCCCATAAAATGAAGCATTAGAACTTATGTAACTTTGTGATGTCACAACAAAGCAGTCGCCACTCTCAGCCATGCCCCAGGCCTCTCCAGCATGACCACATATCTTTTCCCGCTCATCTTTACAATACAAAGTGCAGCTCATTGTGGATGTTTACAGGTTTCATTTTTGCACAGACACTGACATGGCATAATCGGGCATGCTGAGCTGATGTCACTGAGTGCAGCCGCTCTCTTGCCACTCCTCAGGAGCTTGTCATGACGTTACATAAACCTCCTGACAACTTAAGTTCCACCCTTTGGCTTGCCAGAAATTTAAATTGACTTAACTCTGTGCCTCTGAAGAACACTGAGAGCCCTCCAGAGAGTTGTTTGTTTCTGCTGTCAAAGTTATTTATTGTGACAGAGATGTTGCTGCTTGTCTGCCTTCTAAGAGGACATTGCAAATTAATGGCTGGTGTCGTAAACGTGCCAGAGGAAGCCACACAAAGTGTTTGTTTGTTTTTTTTTCTTTCTTTTTTTTCATCATTTCAACTTTAAAAAATCATTAAACGTTAAAAAAATAGTCTTTAAATAGTGCGGGAATATGGATGAGTACAGAAACCATCTGATTTTTAGGATATCTCTCTTGATTCTTGTTCGTACACGGCCTCTGATTTTGACTGTTTGATTTTGATTTGAGTGACTAGATTTCAGGCCTCATGAACAAAATATTTAGTCATAAATAAGTTAGATCCATCATATTCAAAGTGCTGCACATTTGTCGAGGAGTTTAATTTACTAGCCACTTGAGGCTTTAAATATTTACAAATATAAATTATTCACAAGCCCTTAAAGTGACATTTAAAAACAGGGGAAAACAGCAAACAGTACGTGTCTACTCGACTGTTTCAGGAAACCGAGGCCTGGGATCTCAATGTAAAGTGACTGTAAAGTGAATGTAAAGAGCCTCAATATAGTTGCACTCAGAGAAAAAGCTCTGAAACAAAGAGCTATGCATCTTTTCATTTCCTTTCAGCAGCCAAATGTTCAGAGGCAGGTCTCATGTGTTGTGCAGGAAAAGAAATTGATGAGCCAAACATGAAAGGTTTTAAATGAGATAAGCAACCACACAGAGCATCTCTGTATTTTACTCAACCTTGCCATTGAATGGCAGCTGCAGACCAAGTATCCTAATGGATAAAGGTACAGACTTCTTAGAGCGCGGGATTGTGTGTGAGTGATTGACAGCAGTGGTGCAGTGGAAGGTGGATAGATTAAAAAACAGTGGACAGTACAGATGCAAAATATATATATATATATGTGTGTGTGTGTGTGTGTGTGTGTATATGTGATCTCTGTCGATTGTAAGCCATTTTTTTTTTGTTGTTTTTTTTTTTTACGAGAACTCATTCCAGTTTTCTCACGGACTTTATCCTCTCTGGCTTCACTCCTCTGATTCTCTGACTTTCCGTCTGTACATCAGCAGCATTAATGATTGGGTATGGTTGCACTGGAAGTCCAGGGTTGTGGAGGTAAATCTCATTGCTCATTTTGCTCATAGACAGTGTTTGTTCGTATTAGTCGGAGAAAGACAGCTAGAGCTGAAGAAGCCCAGTAATTCTCCCTGTTCTCAGTTTATCAGGCCAGTCAAGCTGTGCACAGCACAAGCTGCTCCACACTAACCTGGGGAAATCATTCTTCCTCAACCACATTTGTGCTCACACACTACATAGTTGCGTAGAGACAGGGAAGACCTTTTTTCAAACTGTTACCACACAAAGAAGATTTTCTTTCATTGCAACTAAGGGGCCAAGACCAAACTATGAAAGACGTTCTCACAAAAAAAGACAGAGTTTGATGGCAGGCAGACATTACCACATACTTTTGAAAAATACTAACATCCACATGTGTTCCATCCCCATCTTGGTCTAGAAAACATTTGTCACTAAGCTGCCGCTCATGACAATGCCATCGCTTTGGTAAATATTAACATCCCCATGGTTTCTCTGTCTGTCTGAGTGATCGAATAAAAAATGTTTCAGATTCAGATAAACAGTCAGGGAAACCAGTGGCTGCTTTGATAGGCGTGGCTGAGGGCGGTGACTGCTTTGTTATGACATCATAAAGTCACATCAGCCCTGACAACTTGTTTTGAAGGTCAGTTTTTGAATACAGACTGTGTGCATTTCTCTGTGAACTGAAAACTTTGATGCTATCATGCTTTATAAAAAAACACATTGACTGACGTCGAACCTTTAATATCAGTTATTTCAAACAATGCTTTATTTTTGACAGTTGAATATAAACACACTACTGTATAACCAAGTAATTCAGTGCAGTTCACACTCCTGTTTTACTTCTCTCACTATGAAATGCCATAACCCTTCTACAAAAACAGTGACATCCATCATGTTGTCTGTGTGGCTAAAATATCTGTATTTACTCCAAACTCAATTCAAACACAATGAAACACCTCACTGAGTTATTTAGGAAAGAGGTGTCCTTCATATCTTGTCCCCGAGTCCATGTAGATCAGACATTAAGATCAAATGGAGGAGGCTCATCTCCTGTTTGCTTATGTGTATTTTATTCTTGATTCAGTGTGTGTGTGTGTGTGTTTGTGCACATGCCTTTGTGTGTTTACAGTGCAACACTTGCTTGTTTGCTTGAGGCTTAGTGTGTGTGTGTGTGTGTATGCATGGGAATGTATTCGTGTGTGGTGTGTTAAAGTGCATGTTCTGCTGAACAGAGGCAAGATGCTGCAGTTTGTTGTCACTGTAACTCTTGGGTGTCTGTCCTGTCAGCTATAGCGCTAATGTATCCAGTGTACTACTGAGGATAACCATAAGCAACAGTGACCAATCAGCCACACACACATACACACGGTTACAGAATAAACAAGAAGTCTGACTTCATTGGACAGGCATTGCACACACAGACACACACACACACACACATATATATATAGACAAATTACAACACCAGCACAAGTACACACAAACATGCTGTTGTTGTGATGAAGTTGAGAGTGAGTCAAAGTTTTGAAAGTGCCCTAGGTAAAATAAATACACAATTAAACTGATGGAGTGTCAGAAGCAGCATTTATCAAACTAAGGAACTACAGTACACACTCATCTTTCCCCAATATGCATTTAATGGTAATGGGACTGCACTGTGAGAAAACTGCCACCAGCACTGGCGGACACTTTTTGACAAGGAGCTGTCACTTCAGTGCTTATGGTGCAGGCACGACTTATTTATTTAACATTTTATGTAAGAAGAGGAAGATCAAAAATGATTTTTGCATTAATGTTTGAGCAGAAAGCGAGGATGTAGAGACTTGTGGAGAAAAATGAGACTGCTGGGACTGATGCTTTACAGAGGTCCTTCATTTTATAGCTGCACATTGCAGAATTTAAACATAAAAACTTAACTCAATTAAACAGCTGGAGTCACTATCGTCCCTCCTGCTTGTATTAAGATAACTTAGGAGAGCTATCTTTCCAAAATGAAACACTGGATGCAGGTTTTTGCACATCTTCACCCACAGGAAATGGATTTTTTTTTTTTTTGTTCATGTTCATTTCAACAGGGACCTCATTAAGCATTTGTTTCAACTGCTGTTTGGTTGTGAATGTGTTTAGGCACTGTGTTGTCCCTCAAGATGGTGTGGTGTAGAGCTAAACTTCCAGTAATATCAGGTCTGCAGCGAAATTAAAGACTCGGGTTTCAAGGAAAAGTTGTGGTTTTTTAACAGCCTCTACTTTCTCTTTGAACCCAACGTTTTTATGTTTTGTCAGCTTCTAGTGATTTAACTGTAAACCTTGCTGTTAAGATGTATTAGTGTTTTCCAGGGTGTGGTTGCTGGGACACTAGAGCATGTCTGTCTCTGACCATGCCCACACCACTTATAGATGTGTAGACACACACACAGGCCTTAGATTGGTTGGATCCATGTGATGGTCACATTGGGTTTACTGTAGGTGAGTTTGGTTTCTCAGGACATCTGAATGAGACTGCTCAAAATTCTGTGAACGCATCTTCTCCAGCAATAACCTGGGCCAGAGGCATAACAGTATCTCACTGACGCACTAGTAATACCTTAAGGGAATTTATACTCTTGCACAGATTCAGACTGACTGCAAAATTAGCTGGTATGAAATCTATGCATGGAGTGTTTTTCCCATCATAACATGTCACTCAGCTGGAGTGGGTGCTCACCACACAGGTAGCCCTTGATGTTAAGGTCCTATATATTTCACCCTTTGTTACTTGGACACTTAGGAGAAGCTTGTCATTATTTGGCTGAAAGTATCAGCTGTCTGCAGGGGCTCTGCATGACAGCTATATGAAAGCAGAGGTGAGATATCAGGCGCTGAAACATAAACACAAACTGGGATCACTCACATGCTGGGTCAGTTGCTTTTTTAGTTACAGGAGGAAGAAAATCTGAAAACCCTCGCAGCTCTAGGAACAGCTCAAATGCTGCACCAGAGCCCCAGGCCTCTACCAGAGGCTAAAGAAAGACATCACCACAGGGCTGGAAGGGAATGTATTTTCAGTGCAGCATGAAGCGTAAAGAAGATATTATCATGTGAAACAAAGCTTATTGGGCACTGCCCTGTGCTAACGTTTGGAGTGGAGTTTATTATCTGTGTTGGTGTCTTTGCAGTTTCCTTTGAATCTTTAGTAACATCTTTAGTTATCTCTCAGTCGCCTAGTTGTGGCTGCGGCCCGGCTGATTGTAGGAGCCAGTCTGAGTCACTGTGAATGCAGATGGAAAGTGGTGCAGCTTCATGTATAACCCACATAATCATGAGCCAGGAGGCTGCGGTCATGTGACCTCTGCACCAAAGGCTGTTCTTTCTGTGTGAAAGCAAACAAACAAAAACATTCCCTGGTAAATGCTGCGTTCAAGATGTTTGTAGCATTTTAAAAAGTGTTTTTATAATGATAAATCATTTTCTTCTACCAATAATTCAAAAATAGTAGAGTGGACGCTGCTGACTGAGAATGTGTTGTTTTCCTGGACATCATCCATCCTTGAAAAGTAACAACTCCATTCATCTTTCAGTACCAAGAATCCACCCTTGAAAGAAAGTGTTTGAACGCTGTTGATCAGTGGGGAGGTCTGCATGAATAGGACAATTTTAAAAACTGTTTCTTTTCTGTGACAATTGTGCGAGGACTAAAAGTAGCCTGGTCAAATTTAGTCTTTGTCTCAAAGTGAGTAATAGAGTAACATAAATAAGCTTGATGCGTGCAGCTCTTTTCTTAACAGTGCAGTAAATTGGCTGAACATTCTAATGGTTTGCAATGAACTGGGCCAGTATGATCCAGTATCCTTGGTCAGTATCACTTGCAGTTAGTTAATACATTTTTAATATGAGCTTTGTTTTTGGTTATTCTTCCTTAACTCTACAATTCCTCATCCTGAAGGCCATGCTATTCCCAGATCATATAAGCTCATCAATTATGAATAGAAAGGGTAACTGACAATTCTAATATTTAAAGACTTTTTTTTAGAAGGATATTCAGGTTTATATCGATGTAGGCTATTGTTCTTCAGCTTCACTATTTACATTTCACACTATGTACATGTCACAAATGATTACATCAAGATGAACCTCATATTATTATTATTTTAAATATTAAAATAAAAAAAAGACAAACTTTCACCACTTCACTTTGAA
Organism: Caranx melampygus; assembly: GCA_019059645.1. Lineage (NCBI taxonomy): Eukaryota > Metazoa > Chordata > Actinopteri > Carangiformes > Carangidae > Caranx > Caranx melampygus. Next base: position 221,970 of record JAFELL010002425.1, read on the forward strand.
GGCTGTACAACTACTCTTCAGATTATCAATTGAGTCACAAATGGAGACCAATGTCCTCCACTGTCTGCCTTTGATAGTTTACAGGCCAAAGTGTATGACCTCTAGATCCAATTAAAGCAATACTGAAGAGTTTTCATTTTTGGTTGAATCTGACGGCGCTTGTGGACCAAAGCGGTAGTGTTTTGCCTGAAGGAAGACCCCATTTCCCATGAGCACAAGCGCGTAGTGTCGTAAACATCCTGTTCTCAGTCCCGTGCAGTTTGATTGGAAATTAACAGAAGACGGGTCAAAACTAGGTTTCTGTGTCCAGCGGCTGTTTGAGGGATGAATAGCGATGAGGTTATGTATCTAACTGTGGCTAAACAATATTAAATGACGATGTTGAAAATAAAAAATGTTTGACTTTAATCCCCCCCCCCCGACATCAGCGACTGACGCGCTGGTGAGTTTAGAGCCTTGAAACAGATAAATAAAACATTATGTTGGATCATTTCACAGTATTAGCATCGGTCGGACATCCCTCCTCATCTTTGAGCTCACGTCAGCGAGTGAAAGCCGGGCCAATATAAATCCTCGTCTGGACTTTGATTCTGTTACTCTCCCTCTTTTGTTTTTTAGTCTCCTCAGACAAAGCTTTGAATTTCTTTGGTTTTCTTGCCGCTTCTGCCATGATAGTGGTAATCCCACACAGGCCTTCGCATCGACTTCTTCCGTCTTTTTAACGAATGGGGAAAGGGGGAAGTGACGTATGCCGTAAAGCAGTCAGCACATTTGTAGTTTTTTGTGTGGAGGGGTTCCTACCATCCACCTGGAAGCTGCTTAGTGCCAGTGAAGGCGACACAGACCCCTCAGGCCATGACAGAGGTGTCATTCAACCTGTTGTAAGCCGATGTACCATCACAAAAGTTCTGAAAACATTATATGGAGGTTGAAATGTTACTTAGTGTTGGTTTAAGTTTCCAACCAACAGAAAGCAAACAGGTACCTGTGAACCCAGATCAGCCACCTGTTTGGAGGAGCTCTGAGTCATTTGGCTTCCTGATGGTGCTTGTTACGGCCTCGAAGCTGAAGAAACAATGGATCAAAACACAAGGAGGCCAATAACAGAAATAAAGGATGCCAACAAAGGTTCAAATGTTGAAAAGCAAAGATCCAAGTTTTATTGACACTAACTCAAGTAAAGAAATATTTAACTTGAAATCAAAGAACTCAAAAAAGGAATGTAGGTGCTGGCTAAATGAAACAAAAGGGGGACGGAGGACAGGGACCGACCCAGCAGTGGACCGTAGGATCCCTCTCCACCGCCAACTACAACTACCTAACAAAGAAACTACCTAGAATACAAGAGAACCATCGGAGTGTGTGTGGGTGTGTGTCCGAGAGAGAGAGAGCCGCACCTCTCTCCACTCCTCTAAATACTCACTCCCCCCTATCAGAGCAGAACCTCTCTTCAGGTGTGCATCCAGAGCCGAGAGGGAGAGGAAGTGAGGATGCACAAAGGAATATAAACAAGGACACCCATAACAGTGCTATTCTGGCAAAATTCTCTCATGTTTCTCTTCTCCTCACAATCCTTTCATCTGATTCTCATTCATATTTTATTTGGCATATACTGACAACTGTCTAACAGCATGTACTATTGATAGCCTGATGAAATGTATGATGAGTGTGTGAGGGGGCAAATACAAGGCTATTGAGCTATCAATTGTGGATGGCACTGGTAAGGCGTCATTGCACACAGTGGATAACAATGGAGAGGTCGAAGTGAGGGTCCAAGGCAGACGAGGCAACATGGTGGAGTTATTTCACATTCTTTCTCAGAGACACAAAATGATGTAAATTCATCAGAAACCAACAGTATGCATACTGTGGAGAAAAGAAAAGAAACCATGAGGCTTTGTTACATATTGATTTTGTTTCTGACAAGTACACTTACAAGTACAAGAAAGGGGTTCAGGCTATTCACTCTGGCTCCTCTTAGCAACAAGCTCCTCTCACAGGTTTTTTCTCTACCTCGGTGGTTAAAGAGGAGCCTATAGATTGAGCACAGAGTGTCTGTCTCAAAGGCTGTATGGAAACATAATAGGATTCCACCATTATTCTATCCCCGGAGTTGATAATGCCTGGTCTGAAAGGAGCCACATGAAACAACTTGAGGCCCCTGATGATGTTGGTGCAACCTTGAGGCAAATGATCCTCCACAATGCACTCTCAGAAACATCTAGGAGATCTTTTATGGAGAAAACAAAGCAGCGGAAAAGGCGATAAAAAGAACATCAGGTCAGATTCCTCCAGTGCCATCCACAATGAAAATCCATCAGGTGCTCATTTTCACCCCAGGACAGATGTTGTATCAGGAGGTTAACTGCAGGTGTTCCACACAAAAGTTTTAACACACAACACAACAACAGCAAAAAAAAAAAAAAAAAAGTGTGCAGACAGACATTTTTTGGGAGAGTGATGAAATCATTAGGAAATGGTTTGCCTTGAAATGTGACAGCGATCTCTGTATCCAGGGATCAGTCGAAATAAGGTGAAACACATTTCCCAGTGAGGTGGATGCACTGTGCAGGAAGCATCAGGTTCCACTGGCCTGAACAGGATGACGTCCTGTGGAAACTGTTTGGTGATACACTTGAGCTTATTCCAGTGCGAGAGCCTGTGACGTCCCAACACATGGGAAACAGAGACATTTATTTATCACATGTGATGCGTCACTGAGACAATGACAGTGTATTACTGGCCCTGCTCTTCTACTCTCAATAAGCAAATGCAGATCTGTGGTATTAATGCAACCACATCCACATCTGCATGACAGGGCAAAGGGCAATACTATCTGTGGGCAAAACTACAGCTGTGGCCTCAGCTTTTGAAGACGGTGAATTGGACCAGCTAATACAGCCAGTCTATTAGCTGTCTTTAACTCTGTACTGTGAATGTATAGAGATGAATCCGTGAGCTGAGTTAGCTGGAAATTAATTAAACTCTTGGGCACAGTACATTTAAATCACAGCAACCACTAATACAGTATGGTGAGACCGGTGGTCACCTAATGACCGGGTTTCTGCTTGGTTTCTGTTCATCCATTACAAAGAGCCAATTTAAAACCCATCGCATTTGGCTTTAAAGGCTTTTCTTTTTCCTCAATATTACAAGTTAAACTGAGACTATACTGGAATACTAAATAATACAATATTGTTTCTTTGTACCACCAACACAATTGGAATACATTGATTTCCTCTGGGAGCTTATATGATTATTAAGAAGAACAACACCTGTAAATCTCTTTCTATATTGCAGCTTTAACTGAGCACTGCCTTCTGAAACTAAATATTCCTGTGCTGCTGTTCCTCAGCTGAAGATACAGTCATCACTTCAGTGTGTTTTACCCTCTGTATGCATTATTTATTAGCTCTTCAGCCTCAGCTTTATGCAGATGCATTTTTTGAAGAACATCAATATGGCTGATTTGAAGCATTCTACAAGAAAAACAATGTGGGATAAAAATGGGGAATATACTGTGTGTCTGTTGGAGGGAAGGAAACAAGCCTGAGTGTGTAAGCGCACTACTATGGTCTATGTGTCTTAACACAAGGCCATGTAGAAGTAGCAAAATTGCATGTAATGATCACTGAAGAACACAATATTTATACCTGGCTCTATTCTGAAAATATCCCTGCACAAAGCATTGCACTAGGATCTGATGATAGCTTGACGATGGCATGGTGCAGTGTTACTGCTTAGCAAGAAGGTTCTGGGTCTGATTCCAGGGGCTGGGGCCATTGTGGGTGGAGTTTGTATGTTCTCCCTGTGTCTGTGTGGGTTCTCCGGTTGTGAAAGGTCAAAGGTCAGTGTCACCTCACATGTTTTTGGCTATAACTCATGCTAAATTAACTGGGTAAAATTAACTGCTGGCATTTTATGTCCAAGGGGTCAAAGCTCAACTTCATGGTGACATAAAATTCTGTAAATCTGGCCATGATTCAATGCTGTAACTCAGGAGGAGGAGTTTCCTGCAACTTGGATGATTAATGGATACAGCACACAGTTGCCAGACTGTAATTCTAGTTTCATCATTGATATACATTGTTCTTACAAGAACACCTTTCTGCTTCACTTCAGTAATTATGTAAAACTTTTTTTTTTTTTTTTTTTTAGGGACATTGGTGAATACCCCAAGTATTAGGGGCCCAAGGACAGCTCTATCACAGCTGGTGATAGATATCATACTCATATATATAGATACATACATACATACATGCGTATGTATGTATGTATATGACAGAAAAGGAACAGGGCCTGCAGCAAAGGTTCAGACACCCTGCATAGTTAGTACCTAGAGACCTCCCTTTGTAAACTATCACAGCGTGTACATAGTAAATAGCTTGTGTGATACCTTGGTCAAAGTTATCTGAGAGCTCCAGTCTCATGGGTTTCCCATTCTTTTGTATTCTTGTGCTGCTTTGTTTCCCTTTTTCACTCTAAAATTGTGGAAAGCCAAAAGAATACACTGACAATGACATTAGTGCAAAGGCTGTTTCATGTTTAACCTTATGCCTTTTGGAGATCATTCCATCTTCCACTTGCGTACCTGGTCACAGAAATTTTGACAAGGGATGCCCAAAGTTTTGCATGCTGCTGTAAATGTAAATGAAGAATATGCAAGAGGAGGTCAGGCCTCTCCTCCAAAGAGATCTAGGAAGAGGACACATTTACCCAAACACACAAGAGGCAGAGCTCAAGCCTGTCATTCACACATAGGAGAAAAGAAAGCACACATGAGGACAGAGGCAGGGACAGTACACACACACAAGGGGAGAGAGAGACACGAGGAGGTATGTGTCTCTGCTGGAGAGACGGAGCTTTGACAGTCACCAGAAACACAATTATATCCCAGTTACTGGGTACCTGAGCTGGGCCACTGTCTCTCCTACAAGAGACTCTCCTGCTGTGTGGGAGGGAGCACCAGTCCACAGTGATAGCCCTGCTGTCAAGTAATGCTACTGTTCACCACCCCTGAATATCTGGTGAAATATAGCCCAGCTGTGTGTTGAACCCGCTGCCACAGTAGAGGAAAGAATCTGTTGTCAATGTCTGGTGGTGTCTCTCTATCTTTGAGGGAAGAGTAACAGAGAAGATTAAAGCTGCAATGCAGCAATGCAGGTCGACAGCAATGACCGGGCCCCCAGCCTGCAGGGACCATGTGGTAGCAGAGAAGATGTAATGCTTTTCATGTGCATTCTCACTAGTGTCCACCAGGTGGAGCCAGAGACCAAGCTGTAGTTGCACATGGCGGTTTATCAAGCCAGACAAAGAAAATGTCATGTAACTGCTGGCACACAAACCTTCACAGATATGGAGACCACACACATGATGATAACAAGACAGATCGCACAAGATCTCTCTCTTTTGATCTTATAGTGTGTGGTGTGCTCCGTGGTGCACACCACACACTAACCGATTCTTCAGCAGAGTATCAGGTTCTTCACGCTCAATATTCCAAATCTCACATGGTCAAACATGACTTCAGTGTAAACAAACATGGCGGATGAACAGGAAGACACAATGGTGGTTGTTTTCGGCCTATTACTGTGTGAAATAACACACCAAAATAGAGGGCTGCATCGGGACTGTGTCAAGCCAGGTCCCGCGGGACCCACTGCAAATCTCGTGGGAGCAGGCAGTTTGAACTTTGCTGCAGGTGGGAACATTTAAGTCATCTTAGCTCATACAAAAAAAAAAAAAAAACACTGCAGGAGTACAGAATGATGGAGTCAACAAATGAAGTTAAAAAAAAAAAAAACTAAATGAAAACAACGAAATAGGAGCGCTATCCCTGACCAGTGCATCAAAAGACATACAGGCCAGGGAAACGAAACAACCCCATAATAGTCTATAAAATGATGTGTTTTCTCCTGTGGGACAGAAAAAGACACAAAATCAATGCATCAATATTATTGTACGGGAATAAATTCTCAGAGTTTTGCAGGTGCGGGCGGGGTGGACATATACATTGCGGGAGCGGGATGAAGAAAACAGTCCCATGCAGGGCTCTACACCAAAAAACAAAACGACAGTGGAAAAGGTCATGGAGACGGCAGGACTGTGGGCTGTATGCGTTACAGAGCGAGTTGGAGGAGAGAGATACAGATAGAGAGAGATGACAGATACAGATACAGACTGATTACAGATAGCTTGGAGACCAGCGCTGTGCGCTCTGCCCCGATACTGTCACCATGGCAATGGGTAAATAAAAGGCAGAGCCTCCATCTTAAGCCAGTGGATGTAGAGACATTAATACATGTGAATGTGGACGCTGCACATTTATCTTGATTTTACGTTCATGCTTTCTGGAACTGAAAACTCAGAGGTTCCTTCATCTCATGGTTAACAAACAAATAACAAATACACTCCAGTGCTAGCAAGTCAAAAATATTAGTAATGTTACCACAATCATTGCAAACTACTTGCCCAGATGTGCGAGTGGCTACATTTGTATTAACACAGAATAATTCTAGTAGCATATACTGGCAAAACAGTGCTGTCCAGCCCTGGAGACTGAGACATGCACAGTGGCTTCCATTTCAGAGGTCCAGGAAACTTTTCTGTTCACCGGCGCCATCTTTTTTGTTTGTTTTTACTTCCTCTTCAATCAGTCAGCTGACTGTGAGTCAGCTCACATCTTCATTGGCTGCTGGTTCAGTACATGTGACGGTGTGTGCTCGGCTCCCTGCGGAACACCCCACACACTACAGGATTTCTAGTCGCAAACATACACGTTCATCATTTACGATCTCTCCTTCTGAGGCCTTCCAAGCGGATCGGACCAGACAAAATCACTCTGTGTGATTGTCGGCTCATTTTGAGCCGATTTGCCACCCGTGCCACTATTTTTTGGATCGGGCTGAATTTCAGCTCAATCGTGTGTTGTGCTTCGTGCAGTATACGTGGGGTAATGAGGAGAGGTTAACACCTCACAACGAGATCCTGATCACAGATCCTGTGCTCACAGGAAAATCAAACTTGTTTGAAATCCTGGTCGCTCCTCATGAAGGTATTGCACAGTAGAAGCAGTGCCACGAGCCGATTTGCCTCAACCTCTTGCACAGAGCATGTGCGATCTCTGAAGTGACGTCAAAACACGTAGACGGAGAAACAGGGCGGCCATCTGGCCCCAGGCAATGGAGGCACAGCTAGTTGAACTCTGGCAGGCTCACCTGAACCTCTCGATGTGGCCTCACAGAATGACTACAACAACCAGGAAAAAGTTGAGTGGAGATTGCCGCTCAATTGCAGCTGCCTGGTAAAGTCCAGCTCCCAAACACCATAGAACAGGCATTTCAAACCGATTCCACAAAGGTTTTCTTTCCAACCAAGCAGCAGCACACCAGACCTGACTCAGTTAATCAACTGATCTCAGTCTTCAGACAGTTGATTGGTCAAACTGTGTGCTCTTGATTGGTTGGAACAAAAACCTGCAGCCACAGCGGCCCTTTGTGGAATCGGTTTGAGATGCCTGCCATAGAAGAAGAAGGATACAAGAGTCCGATGTGTGGTATATGGACGTATAGTGTGAGCAGTCAAGTCACATCAGAGCATTGGGCCATATAGTGTGAGAACGTGATTCGTGGGCTGCGAACTTTTGAACTCAGTGATCTAGTCGTGCAGTTTGAGATGGAGCTGAATCAAATGATTTAAAATATCACACAGTGTATGCCCGGCTTAACACACCACACTCCACAGGAAAATCAGACACGATGTCGTTTGATCGGAAGGGGGAGATCAGGACAAAGATCATCCCGATTGTCCTGTAGTATGTACCCCGCTTAAAGGGATAGTTCAACATTTTGGCAAATTAACACACTGCCATAATCCCTATAGTTTTAGGAGTAGGTTCGTTACTTTTATTTGTCACTGTGAACTGTTTTGAGATCGGCGGGGGAGAGATGTGAGCTGCTCAGCTACAGAGGCTCATGGAACATCTGGAGCTCTAAAAATACACAATCCAACAACTCAAAGGCTCTGGTGGGCAAGTTGTGCAGGTCACAACTTGTACTATCACCTTTTTTCTGGTAGCCTATTAGAACAATCATACAGTAGGGTATTAGGGCCTTTACAGGTAAAATCAATAAATACAAAAATAAAATTAAATGAATACATCACCAAGGGAGGGGAGCAATATAACCTTAACTTGTGGCAGTCAGCCTAGACTCTGATCCCTATTATTATTATGACCTGGATGAGACACATCCAAAAGGCTGCAGGAGGAAACACTGGATATACACTAGAGTATCCAAAAATCCTCTGAGGAATTTATCAGCCTCATGAACGAGATTTTTTTTCTATCCAGACAGTTAAGAGCACTGCACAAAACCCAATACTTAAATAAACCAACCCTGCCCTTGAACACTGGAGTCTAGTCTTCCTTTAAAAGCTGTGTGTGAAATTCTGCTTTGCCAACTTTCTTAAACACATGTTTTATCTTGAGAAAGAAAATAGGAGTCCTAGGCAAAAAAAACAAAAAAAGAAACACAAAGATTTTTCAAATCAAACTTCATATCACGTCCACAGCTAAAGAGTACACCAGTTCTAAAAATGGTCAAATCTATCTCTGCTCTGTAGACTGAGAGAACAAGTCCAGCACTGTGAAATCAGCATTTTCCCTAAATGACCATTTCCAGTGTGTATCTGCATGACAAAGAACTGGTTCAGTATAGGTCTATTTACATGGGCACATAACAGCATGATGAATAATAGATATGAATTATGGATGTGCCTCACTTAGCTGCTCCATGACTCAGGGTCCTGGTATTGTTACACTGACACTGCAGAGCTGATCCATAAATAGTACCATTAGTAACACCCCTGGTCTTAGCTGCTAAATGCTCCACTCTGCTGCTCAGCTGGTCTCTGTCTGCTGTGTGCTGCTCAGCAGGTGGTGTGTCATTTATTTTACACTGGAGGCCATAGAGTCAAACAATGAGCTGACACTCACTATAAATCTTAGTAAAGCTGAGGGAAGCTGTAGGTTCAGGTGGCCATCTTCTGTATGTGCATCATTGTCATATTGACTCTACAGTGTTTCATACAAGGTGTGTTGTAAAATATTCTCTGAACATACAATGATACAATGAGCTACACTCCTGGGGAGTATGGAAAGATGACAGTCAAAGGGCTGTCATCATGTTTCCTTCCTCAGTGTTGGTCAAGGACACACTTTAACAGAACATCTATTACAAGCAGGGTCAAACATATAAAATTGTATACACTATGCCTCCTGAGTGGGCACGGTCTTAATTCTTGATCAGGTAAAAATGTATCAATAATACAATGTTAGAACAGTAAGAATGTCTACCTGAGTTTGTAGCTCATTTAACTTGACATCTGATCAACTTACCTCTCCCCTTGCTGTAAAATATTGTGCGATATCTTTATCATTTTAACATTTATTGTATAGATCTACTGTAGATTTAGATATAGATATACTGTAGATATAGATATAGATGGCACAGCGCTCTGTTGAGTTTTGTGTCATGTGTGTCGTGTGTGTGGTTGTGTGCGCTTGTGTGTGTTTAACTGCATGTGTGGAGAAGATGGCTGTATAGTTAGATTAGTTTACTTGCACGTCTTGCAATTTGTGATTGATAACTAATTGTAACTGTATTGTAATTACTTGTTGTGAAGCACAATGAGTCTGCCTTAAGAATGAAATGCACTCTATAAATAAAGTTTGTATTGAATTGAATTGAATATAGATATTGATAGGTAAGTTTATATATTTATTGAGTCCTTCTGAGCACTTTGTATTTAAGTCTTTATCTGTGTTTTTATAGAGCCATGCTCACAATTTTGTTCTGCTCTGCATCTTTGATGTTTCTGCAGAATGACAATAAAGAGAAGCTTGAATCTTGAACCACTACCTAAGCAAACAAAGTATGTTTCCTTTTCTGGATCAAATCAAACCAGTCTAATCTTACTCTCTGTTTTCCCTCCAAAAATAGTGAAATAATAATAATACCAATTGTATTATTAAGCAAAGAGTTACATCAGGTGGATCTGTCAATCTGAAAATGTCAGTGTCAGTGACTTATACCTTTTTTTTCCATTTTATTTATATATTTATCAATTTATTTAATGTTCCACTCTTACAGCAGTTATTTGATGATTTATACTGTAGCAGTTAAGTGATGACGAAACATTACTCAGATTTATTTATTAATTAATCAATTAATTAATTAATTTTATTTATTTATTTATTTTAATTGGTCCTTCTTGTAAGGGCTGACTGATCCTACCCATCCCCACCTTAGAAACGTCAGCAGCAACACAATCAGTCAGAGCAGGAAGAAGCTACTTTCACATGTGAAAGTAACACTTGTTGCAGAAACATGAATAGACAGACGAAGCCTGCAGCTCTCTGCACTGACACTGACAGAACCATGTTTATCCACTGAGAGGTCGGCACATCCGACAGACCCATGCCTTCTGACCCATGGTGCTGATATGGATCATGTTGGTGAGTAACCATCCCAATGGGATAATGCTGACACAGCGGAGTGGAGGCCATTGTTCAGGTTCATTTTATCTCTGTATTTATTTCTGGGGTGCGAGTTATAAAGGACATTACAAGCCAATTTTCTGGTTTCCTGGTTCCATCACAGATCATAACAGACAAACACGAGTCCATCCCCTCGCATCTGCAGCTCTACAACACTGCCAGCAAAAAGAATTAGAAAAGGGCAGGCTACTCACATTTATCAGTCCCAGTGATAAGAAAGCACAGTTGTCAGCCAATGCTCCAAGTGATACACCAGCAGGAGAATCAGTGTCTGATTCCTCAAAGCACACACAGTGAAACAGCTGCAGTGTAAACTACCTGCAGACATGTGGGCCACTGAAGAATACAGACTCACGAGAGGAGGTGGAGTTCTTGATCAGTGCGGGATGACAGTATGAATGTGCCTTAAATCTGAATATGTGGCTGCTGAGCGAGCTGTAAGAGCCTTTCAGACGTAGAGCTCCATCTTTAATTGGGGGAGAAGAGGGAGAGGTGCTGGCAGCCTGTCACAACATCACAGACTTATTGTGACAGGCGGTTACTGCATATTTCAAACAGCCTGGGTCAGTCAATCAATCAGCATAATTTCCCCTTTTTAGTGAGTCATAATTTCATGATGACAGTGACATTCTGTAATATTTTCATTTCAGTGTCACGGCATTCTTAAGTATTCTATTTTTAATTTGAGAGAAAGGAGACAGGGGTAATGCAAAGTCTGAGTGAGAAGGAGAGTTTGTGCGCCCTCAGATCATGAAGTAACTTCTAGCAGGCCCAGTAGGCACGCTGCTGTGGCAGGTGAGCTCACTAGTGGCATGCTAGGAAGCCCATAATATACAAGTGCTGGATATACAGCCACATTAGAAAGTAACAGTGGAGCCAAAAGTTTGTGCTCCCGGATCACAATGGCATTTAACACAGTACACATACGTCCACACAGATAGATCTTCATGGAAGCTCAGAAAGAGCTTAACTTGATATCATTAAGTTTTCCACTTCCTGCCTTCTGATACAAACCATAGGAGCATTTCCTGAAACAGCTCATACAACAGCAGGTGTATCAGACCTTATCAGGACTTAAGCATGTACCAACTGTGACATATTGGACCTCCATTGCCATAATCATAGCAAGAAACAGGTTAAGTTTTTTGGAATTGTCACTGTGTGGTTTGGGTTAGAAGAACTTCATAAAGCTCATAGCTACCATAACAAACATATGCTGGCATGATAAGATAAGAAACAATACAATAAGATGAAATGACATAAAGTGAAAGAAGTTTAAAAATACATTCAATGCCATTCAACAACTTTACCATAAGAGCTCTCTAAGTTGGTATAAAGAATGAAAACATTCAATTTATTATTTTGTATCTTTTCCTCACAGCTGTCTCCAAATGATGTTTCCTTTCCTGGTGCACTGAATACAGTTAAAAATCATATTCAGTGACGACTGGTGTGACACAACCAGTCTGTTCTGATAGACACCTTTATTCAAACTGTTTGTCCTGAAAGGTCGGTGCTGTCAAGGCAGTTTGAAGCATATAGTGATCCAGACTTACTCTACTGTATTAATTCTACTGAAGTGAAGTGATTATGGTTGTAAAGGTCCCTGTTGCAAATACTGTGTGTGTCTGACTGAGTCCCAGGAGGGTGAATCTTGTGGAGCTATGCTTTAGTTGTGAGAAAGAGAAACTTCATGGTGAGGTAGACACAGCAAGAGAGAGCATGAAGGACAGAGTGAGTGATGGTGGGAGACAAGGAAGTGATGAAACAGACACAGAACAATGAAAGGATGGAGGGAAAAGCAAGAGAAAAGCAAACCCAGAGTGTCACAGCCGCCTGGTGTGTGCTTTAACCATTAGGACACCAACAGCAGACTGTTGAAATGAGGAGAAAAAAGTAGTGAACAAGGACAGAGGATGATGAAAGACTGTAAAAGGAAAGGCAGGATGAGAAAAAAACACAGAATAAAAGGTGAGGGATGGAGAACAAAGCATTTCACTTAAACTTAACTAGTTGTCATGGAGAAGAAGTCAGGAAAATGCCAAGTGTAAAAGCCTGGGAGCAATGCCATGACATTAAAAGACAAGGATTAACAATGTGGGGAATAAATGGAAAAAAGGTACAAAAATACAGTTACTCACATTTCAGAGCCAAGCAGCAGGATCCAGCCTCTGACACCAGGTGAACTTTAAAAAAGCCCACAATAGCTGCTGCCACAATATTTCAGGTAGTGAAATGGAAAGCAGAACTCTCACTCCCTCTCACAGTACTTACCTGTGATATTTTCAAAATGAGGTATAAAAACAAGTTTTATTCCTGGCTCATGGTAATTTAAACTCATGGATCATGACTAGAGGTTATGCACAAAACCCACAGTGAGGCGTTTTTTATTATTGTCTGCACCTGAGATTTTCTTCCAACAGAGAGACAGCTTAATCGTCTCCACAAATTTGTTTTTGAAATCTTTGAAAAACACTGGTGTTTGACCTTCTAACAGGCCTACTGTAGCTGTGTTACAAGTGGCCTCAGGACCTCTTTGTTCATTATAAAATCCAGGCCCCATTAATATCCCAATTATTATATTAAATACATTAAGTTTAATGACTAGGTGGAACTAGCCTGGATCCACTCTCCTACGTACTTCCACTCAATTTTTATTTCCTTTCACTACTCTTCCTGGGATTTAAATGCTTTCTCGGCTTTTCTCCTGCTGAGCGTCTACCGACCAATCAGTGAACAGAGGGAGTGGCTGAGAACAATGATGCTGAGGTTATGTGCCAAATTGTTGGCGGCAGAGATGGATATTTGTGAAGTGAAACCTGCAGCTGTTGCTCACAGACATCTAGCGCACACTTTGCTCTGCTCATCGCGATGCAGGAGTTTACAGCGCGCTGCAGCTTCATTGTGGTCTAGCCAGTTCCGGCACATGATGTATGTCATGACCAAACATTAGTGATTGGGTAAAGGCAGATCGAATAGTTTTAAACTAAAACTATGGATCAGGCATCTCAAACCAATTCCACAGAGGGCTGGTGTGGCTGCAGGATTTTGTTCCAACCAAGCAGCAGCACCAGACTGGACTCAGTTAATCAAGTGATCTCAGTTTTCAGACAGCTGATTGGTCAAACTGTGTGTTCGGCCCTTTGTGGAATTGGTTCGAGATGCCTGCTATAGATTCTTTCCTCTACTGTGGCAGGTTCAACACACAGCTGGACTATATTTCACCAGATATTCAGGGGTGGCGAACAGTAGCATTATCTTGACAGCAGGGCTGTCATCTGGAGCTCCCTCCCACACAGCAGGAGAGCCTCTTACAGGAGACACACGATTTTTAAACCATCCATCTACCAGGAAGTAAGTGTTTCTCAACTGGATGTGACCAGTCTCTTTGCAGAAATGGAATGAAGTGCAAGACACTGGTTAGGACCAGGATGAGGTGCAACCCAGATCACTGAAAATCTTATTTGTGATGTATGCACAACTTTCCATATCACCCTGAAGTAAAGATGCCTACACTGGAGCACCTCTAGCTTCCTATATAGTGAGAGTGTCTCAGCTGGACAAATGAACAGCAAGCGGCAACATACACACTCATTCAGCCTCATACAGGAGATTTACACACACACACACACATCGTAGGAAACATTTGTGTTCTTGTCCCTGTGTTATTCTTTGTTGTTGCTGTTGCTGTTGCTGCTGGTGAGGCTGAACTCTTCATTGTTAATAATGTATCACCTGCTTGTTTAAAAGACTGTTGTATGTGCAAGAGCAACATAATCCATCCTCACAGTAAATCTAATGCAGTAGTGAGTAGGCTGTATTTTGGGCCGTTTTAGTTGGACAGTGTAAATATTAAACACCCAACGCTTGGTCTGAAGGAAGAAGGAGAGGAGACCTGCATCCACACTGTAACTTTATTTCTGAGGACATACGAATCTGATTATTTAATATATTCGTATATATATTTGATTATTTATTTTATTATCATTGTATTTGCCAGTACACTACGTCCACTTGCACTCAGAGAGAAAGATGCCTCGCTTAAAACGAAATAAGGAATCAAACAGCACCATGTCAGCCTTGACTTAACTGAGAGGATCCGACACCCATTCAATTCAAGCAGTATTATGCCATTATCTGAATACCAATGAAATGAATTAATACCAAAGCAGTTCCACAATTGTTGATGCCAAATATGACCACGACCGATACCTGCTGATCTGCATCACAACAAACACCTTCTCCTATGTTTTCTACCAGATTTCAATTACAACAATCCTTGAAATTGATTCTTTAATAGACACAAAAGAAATGTCTTTGTGCCTGTGTAATGAAGTGAGTTAATCATGTGAAAGCATTGATCGCAGGTTTTATATTTGAAAACAGCTCCAAATTCATTTTGACTGGAACTTTATTTTGTTGAGCCTGTCCATCTGTCTCCTTCACATCTGTTTCCAGTCACAGCTGGAGTGACGTCGGCTCCTCTCGTCTCTTTGACCCTTTAAAAGCAGCAGAGAATTGAAGCTTCTCTCTGCAGAGACGACAAAACACACAGAGCCATTAATGCTCTGTCTGAAAGCTCACCAGTCAAGAACAGTAGAGTTCAGATGAAGTGTTTGTTTCAAGGTGTCCCACTCTAATAACTCATCAGATCATCAGTGAGTAAATTAGAGAAAAACGCTGCATTGCTGTCAAGTCGAACATCATTACAGCGCCCGGTAGTTGCCGCTTCAGCAGTGTGTGTTCCTGTGATGGATGAACACTTGAGGAGTCAGAATATGACAAAAAATGCCTTTTTGATTGTTTTCTTTCTTTGTATTTTTGTTGTATAAAATTGAAAATGAAAATCAGACATTTTTAACTAACCCCTCTTTGATCTTGATCAAAAAACAACTTGTTTTTTCAGTTTTACTTTTTGCTTTTCAAAATGAAAATCAAACCACCATTTGTTTCTTTTGGTTGTTGGAATTACAAAAGTATTACCTGCAGTTCTGCGTGTTCACTCCAGCAGAGATGGTCTGGCTGAAGTAAAGTGAATATTCACTGTGGAGCAGGATTTGGACCTGTAGATGAAGCTTTTGTGAAAGTTTTCCTTCAGATTTTAAATGAACATAGGAACTGTTATTAAACATAAATAACTCCATGTGTTCTCTACACTTATCATCTTCCTCACTTCTCCTCTCATATGTCCCATCAATCATGGACTTCTTTCACCCTGATGACTGTGATGGGAAGCTCATTAACGTCTCAAAGAATCTGGTGCATCTGGCCTGTTAGAGGGAATCATCACCAAAGGATGTATTAGAGGAGAAGTGTCCCGAGGTGCTCCATATGTTTCTGTGGACCAGTGTGGATATTTACCAGACGTAGAGCCAGCCAGGACACTGTTATTGTTCAATAAGCAGATGCTTTTAAGATTTTCAGGTTTAAACAGAATGTGTTGAATGTTAGAGCAGACGGCTATTTTATTAGCGTGAACTAACACCTGAGGAAAGGGATGCATTTGCACATAGATCTCCAATATAGATGACTTGCCCTCCAACATGATGATGCCAAAGTTGTGTGTGTGTGTGTCTGGAGGGGGGGGTCACCAAAAAGAAGTTGTAAAGAGGTTATTTTATTTGAGGTGTCTTTTTATTCCTTATCACCCTATGCTAAAGTCTCAACATCAGAATGAGGAATCTTCACAACTAGACCTACAGTGTATCTAGGTCTCTCTTGCCACTGATCCGCACAGCTCCATATTTTGGAGGAAATGCAGTGTATGCATAGCCAACCACAACCTCTGAGGTGATCTGCTGAGAACCATTTTCACACTGTGCATATCTGCATTTTACACTTTAGTGACAGTCCAATAGGCTTCTAGATTGGGAGGACCTTAACTTTAATTGGTTGCACTTGACCTTTAGTTAACCCCAAGACTTTGAAAATAGTTTTCTTATTGGGCCATCATATGCAGGGGATTTTAATAAGGGTGATGTGATTGGCTGCGCTCAGCCCACACATCAACACAGAATGATGGATTTAAATACCACAGCTGGTGCCAGGTAATTGCTGCTCCACTGATCGCTCACTGAATCTGATCCAACACTGTTCACATGTGTGATGGGAGTCGACTGTTCCACAGTGATCTGCAGTTGGGGGGGAGTTACAGCCAATCACTGAGGAGCTTCTGGTGCAGCTATGATTAATTTTGTGAGCTACCATCTAGGCCTATATGAGATGAGGAAAATATGTGATGTTCCATAACACTGGTCTGTATTGCAATGGCATTATGACTTGCATTAAATAAACTAATATTGATGGGTGCATGTAGGCTGTTGCTGAGGGAACGGTCACTGTCAGTCGTCTCCTTCATCCTCCTCTCTGCTAAGGGGTGGGAGGAGTAGTAGGAAGTTTAAAAGTGTCCACAGTCCACTACACAGTCTTTACCTAATGTGCTAATTGCACATGCAGATGAAAATAGAGATCTATCTCTCAGCACTACTTCCATCATGTTGTAGTTGAAAAGTCTGTTTTTCTGTTCGGTTTCCTCTGAACTCGTGGTTTTCATACTTTGCGTCTGTTGTGGGTTGTGTGATGGAACTGAAGCTGGAACAGCAATTCCTTATACCGCATATAAAGATAGAAGTGAAATAAATGGTTTAAACTAAACTATCTTTAAGAGGATTAAACACGTTTTAAGGAAACATGTCATTCCTTTGTTACTGTTACAGACCAAGAGAGTAACTTTGCTGTGGAACCACATGTATTCTTGTAGGTGCTTGCTTGTTATCTTAGGCTGTGTTAAGAGCCACAATTATCCTGTGTACTGTGTTGTCCTTTATTAATTGACAGATGGATCCATGGTCACTCTGCATGTTTGTGTGCAAAAGCGAAAGAAGGAGAGGGAGAGCTGGAGGGATTGGGTGAGTGAAGGTGCTGTAGAGTACTTTTACAATGAGATAAAGTTTGGGAAAAAAAAAAAAAAACATTTTGGTGTTGAGATCCACATCTGCTTGAGATGGATGTCAATAATGGGACCTTAGATGGTGCAGTAAAACATCAGTGAAGAGGTTCAACAGGTTCTCTGGCAACACATGATTTGCCTTCTGTGTTATTATGGGGTTAGATGTGGTCTGCCTAGGAGGTGATCCGCTGATGATTTTGGCATTCACAAGTGAGTTGGAAAAGTTTGGAAAACTTTTTGATTCCTTTGTGGGGTCTATTTTTCAGACAGGAAATCCTATTTGCATGTGTGATTTGGACTCATGCAGACGTCTTGAAGCATCCTGCTGAGGCTGTGCTGCAGGTCAGCACCACTTTGAAATGATTTGGACACAAACATCCAAATCAAGTGAGTGAGCTGTTCATGTGGCCCAAGTGAGCTCTTTTGTTTAGAGACGGTTTTTGCTGTGAGATGTTTTATGTTCTCCTCGCAGCTGTCAGATTATTCCCCTCATGTTTCCGCCTTATAAAATTAGACTCTGGTGGAATCCAGTTGCTTTGGATTACTGCCTCAGCCACCTGATGAGATAAATTATTCATTGCAGAAATCAGCAGTTTAATTAAATTGTTTCTAAGTGGGCTGAAGCTGTGGGATGTAAATGCTGGTCTGAAGGAAAGACTGTCTCATCTTTCCCCTGACAATACTGCAGATTCCTTCCAACACTCGGATTTAGATTCAGATTCAGATTCAGATATGTTTATTCATGTACCAGAAGTGTACATTTAATACAGTTATAAGCAAATGTACATGAAAGGGAACTATAAAGAAGTAAAAATGCTTGTGGTAGGGGTGTGAGTTCGCTCCCATAAACCCCATAAACTCCCATCAGCCCTGGTCTGTCTCACTGCTCTTACAGGTTCTGATTTTAGCCTGGTCTGTTGAGACTTCATTCAGTTTACATATTTACAGTTAACAATTTAACATCATTCTTAAGCATTTTGATGCAGTTTTGCACAGTTAGCATATTTATTAATGTTTTCAATGCAGTACAGCTGAAGATGTCCACACAGAGTGAGAGAGACTCTGAGCCAGGAGGAAAGGCAGCACACAGTCATGAAATTGTGTCTTTTAGTGTGGATGGTTTATTAAACAACTTAATCACACATTGAAGTAGTGATTTCTTGTGGGGGTCTTCAGCTCTGCTTGCCTATCTGTGACAGTCACTGCACGGCACTGAAATACACATACTTAGGCAGCATCACTCACACAAAATGCATGATTCAGACAGAGATCAATTACACATAACAGGACAGTCATTGCTCTCTAGCTGTGACATTTTAATGAACCTATTGAACTTGTTCCAAATCTGACAACCCCTACACACAACACTCAGGCTGGTGCATTTCGGTTTTCGCTTTTGTGTGTGTGCAGGGGAGGGGAGATTGGGAAGAGTTTGCATAATCATTTATTGAGTTGATTGATGACTTGGTATATAATACAGCCATTGTGATAGGTGTTGAAGTCATGAAGCCTCAGGAGACCATAGGTGTAGAAGAATGAGCCAGAGGGAGCAGTGAAGACAGACCATGTTACTGCACAAATGACTTTCTTTGTGAAGACTGTAGTTTGATGAGATGACTTGGGAAAGTGTTACACCATGTGATATGACACTAGTTGATATTTGGTTAAAAAAAAATGTATGTAACAGAGCAGAAAATGGAACAAAGTATATATAGATACCCTATATATGTATCAGTGATCATTCAATGATGGGCTCCTAATACTGGGAACTGTTCTACCAACTGAGCTATACAACATGACTTTATCCAGTTTTCCACTCTTTTTCACAGTTGGGCGGCCAGCCCCGACTCACGATTTTTTTTTTTTTTTTTTTTTTTTTGCTGTCTTTGCTGTGACAGACTATGGTCAGTCTGTCACTGTCTGGAACCTGTGCACGCATTCAGAGCATTTGTGGGACGTGTGTTTGCAGCGCTGCAGAGACTCAGACTTTACCCAGACAACAAGAAATACCATTTTAAGGTTGGCTGATAGATCACTGATTCAAGACAGCTATATGGATGGACTAAACAGAGCAATCTGCATCATCCATTCATAGATTACTGATTTATGTGTGGCGTGTTTTATTATTTCTCAGTGTGAGAAATGTTATGTGTGGCATGTGAGCTTGTGAACCTACTGAAATGTGTGTGTCTCAATGCATGAGACTTGAGAGCCTTGAATACATCAATGTGAAAACTGAACTCACACACTCACCTCTTGCGAGTTGTAGGAAAGCCCTGACGAGTTGATTACCAAATGCATCAGTTCCTGTTCCTATCTGTCTTCCCTATCTGTTTCTAACAATAATTAGCAAGTGTTGACAGGGAAACAAATGGAGCTGAGTTGCTCAAACTATCACAGTCAGCAAACTATGTGCGTGGAACTAAACTTCTCTGGACTCCTTTCTTTTCTACTGCATTCAGTAATCGACTCATCAGGGCTTTCCTACAACTCGCAAGTGGCTGGAGGCCAGTGGGTGAGTTCTGTTTTCGTCACTTTCCTATTGAAACCTCTCAAAGCCAGCAGATGATTGATGCCTTGTTTTATGTGCTGGGACCCCACTTGTACTGTTGATGAGGTTTGGTGCTGTTCTGAGCATTATCTCTGGTTATGAGTGGCTTTTTTGATCGCAGTTAGCTTGTGGAGAAATAGACAGCAGTATTTTGCTATTGTGCGGTCTTTGCTGAAGTTGCTACACCTAGAGAAGACTGTGGTCGGCAAACTTCATCTCTCGAGGGGGTGTTCTACAGTGTGTTAGACCATGGGTTACGTTTATGCCAGAGTATCCCTTTAATGTTAATGAATTCATCAACACGACGCCACAATAACACAATAAAGAGGAGTTTGACATAACTCATTCTACTGTGCACTGTCAAAATTGCATTATACTATATGCATTTATCCTATACAAATGAAATTAAGAGAACAACAGTCTTGCTGTGAGAGAAGTTCTTTGGAGCTCAAAAACAAACATGTTCACAGAGTTCATTTTCAACCAGTTACACAACACAACATTTTTGCATAAAGAGCACAGACAGAATGAGAAACAAATCAATAACTGTGTCTCCCAAGGATGTGGTGGCCAGAGCTGAGCTACAGAAGAATTAATTAGCAAACAGAAGCACACTTTTTCAATATCAAGGTTCAGCAGGAGGTTTTGTTTAAGGCTGTGACAAGAAATGTGTCCTCAGTGGAAGGTGAGACCGTCCTGCCCTTTGAGTCTCACACAATACCTGTGACGCAGGAGCAGCTCCACTGAAACACTTCTGAGGTTTTTACTGCTTTTAGAGAGAGAGAGAGAGAGAGAGAGAAACTTCTTTTATCTAAAGTGGAGGACAAACTGCTACAAAATGAAATAAATGAAAGCTCCTAGTGGCACAATGTGTGGGGTGGGGGAGGGGGCTGTGATCACAGGAAGAAAGAATGCATGCTTAAGCATTAGGCAGCTCAACCGTAATAAAAGCTGCTTTAAACAGCAAGATCACGTACAGTACTCTTCAACTGACTCTTAGTGGTAATAAATTGAAATGAATAAAATGAAATTACTAACTTTGTTGACCTGGCACATTTTCCTCAAGCAAACCAAAGGATTAATTAGCATATTTTGGGCAAAATTTGGCATAAATTTGATTTTTTTTTTTTTTTTTTAAATAAATGAACACCACACAGGAGACTTGACTGGAAATACAGACTCCTTATTTCCCTTCCCAAAAGACTGCAGTCATGGTCTTGAATGGACTGAAGTAAAAACTGACTTTGATTTGAAAAAAGAAACCATGTAAAACAAGATAAAACCCTGCTTTGGTCTAAATGTAGTCACTGTTTGCACCCTGACAATACTGATCTACACATATGTGCCCTCTTTACCATGTCAGTGGAGGATGCAATAAACACTGGCTAAATAGCCCTAAACACAAGTAAACTGAGACAGTGGAGTTTTCCTCTGGTTCAGCTTATGCAGTTTGGATCTGAAGATGAAGAATTGAAGTCACTAAAGTGAAGTTTAGTTTAAAGCCGTATTAGCTGCTATAGCTGTGAGGCTATTTTTGGTTGCTTGACTTTTAAGAAGCCCCCCATGTACATTTTAATCTTTGCTCATGTACAAGAGTAATCAGCCTTGTGTAGTGTCTGGGCTCTGTGTTGTCACAGCAGTTTTCCTTTGCACAGAAAGTTGATGTCTTGGAGATAAGTGTTTACACAGGGCCAGAGACTACAGAGTAAGATGTATTCATGAACCAGATTTTAATAAAGACAGATCATTGATTCCATTTCTAATTGTTTTAATACACGATGGAAGGCTTGCATTGAAGGTAAACACTTCTAATCCATTACAGTGCTGGAGAGTGTGGGGGAAATTAATATATGGGAGCATTAGGTTAATGATTCAGTAGTTTGTAGCTACATGATTAATTACAGGTGCACACAAACTCATCAGACATAAAAACAAGATGCAGCTCAAACATGCACGCACACCAAGACAGACGCATCTGTTAACAATGTACATGTGCGTGTGACAAACACTGCATACATATAAACCTCTGTTTTGTGCCCCCAAGCTCATCATTATGCATGGTAATGACTTCCATCTCCACAAATTCATTATTTTAAACAGATTACAAAAAATAAAGCCTGATTCCATTTACAATTTAGTGCCCATGTGCATCCAAGTAATAATAATGTCAAACACTTAATAAACCATAATTTCCACACAGGAGGTAGGATGTGATGTCAGGGTTGTGTTTTCCTACGGGGGGAAATATATGAGTGGGGCGGTGCTTTATAACTTATCTATTCATATTATTTAGTATTTATGCATAAATGAGGGTGTGGCTGCTTTGAATGGCAGGTGGCTGAGTTTATTCTTGTCACAATGTTATTGGATTCAGATGCTGGCAGGATGGTAACAATGGAGCAGGGCACAGGGTACTCCAGCATTGCTTCTGAGAAACCTGTAGGTGACATCACAGATGTTATGTCTCCGGTCGTCATCTTACGCACTCCCCCTTTACTAAGCTTTTACACAAGCATTTCTGAGCCTGATCCAGCCGCCCTAGGATAACATACTGTAATTTGTCAGTGCAAAAAGACACCGTTGTTTTTCTACTCTGAACACAAGAGGGTTGAGGTTTGGTTATGAAAACACCTTCCTTAAGGTCTGTGCAAAATTAAAAACTTAATTTTAAATTTAGTGGTTGTCAGGGTGAAAAGAAACCATTTTTGATATAAAATGGGAAGCACGGAGACATCCTCTGCATGACAGTCATTTTGTTGACTCTAAATTGCAGATTTGAACAAAGAACTCTTTTGAAATTCCTCCTCTGTCATGGGACATGGAGGGAAAAACATAGGCATGGAGCTCTACAGCAGGTGATGCACAGTCTGGAGTGAGAAAGTGAGCTTCTTTTTGAAAGGCCCTGATTTGTGAAACTGCAGGGTAGAATGATGCAAACTAACCATTTATTATGTACCACAGGAAACTCAAGTTGGTCACAAACAAAACATTTCTGTGACTGGATAGTTGCTCAGCTGGCCTTTCATCCAATGCAGCATTTTCTACTGCTGTCTCTCGCTTCCTTCTGTGCTTTTCCACATGGCATCAACGCAATGATAAATAAAGCTTATGTAACTGATCATAAGCAAAATGGCAACATAAAGGAAGCAACCTTTGCCGCACAGATCCATCCAGGAAAGATGGTCTTTCCTGGATGGATTTGTGCAAAAAACTTTCACAAAAACCTGCCTAGGAAACAACCAAGTGTTTTATTAAGGATGCAAATAGAAAAGAAAAAAAGCCTGTAATCTGCATTTGGTAAGGGCATGAGAAATCCAATTTCAGTGCACACTGGAGTTGTTTTTAATGCCATGTATTTAAAGTTATTCAACTATGTCAATAGTCGACAAGCATTTGCTTTAGAGCGTCCAGGATATGATGACATGTTCATTCAAACCGAACATCATCTCTCATTTCAGTGATTACCTTGACTCTGGATGGCATACGGCTGCAGAGCACTAAGTCAAATCATATCTACAGCCGGATGTATCACTAAATATTTGGATGTGATTCAGCAGCACGAGTCCTTTAGAGGCCACTGAGGTGATCAGAGGGTTCATGTCAGACAGTGGATAAAGAAAACACGTGCAAACAGACTGCAACGTATATGCATGAGGGTTAACATTTATACAATCCAGTCCTTCCAGAAAGACACTCATTTTTTTTTTGTTTTGTTTTTTGTTTGTTTGTTTGTTTTTGTGGTTGTTGCAGACAAATATCCTTCATTATGCAGCAGGTTTTCCTAAAAAATGCAATGGAACATGTCGGGGATTGACACAGTTTTATGTGATGAAATTGTGAGAATTTGCTGAAACTGCAGAAGCAGGAAAAAAGGGGGATTCGATTACCCTAACACTGTTCTCACTTGTGTATCTTTTGGGCTGTCTTATGTGTTCACACACACACACACACACACACAGACACACACATCATCATTTCATAACGCCCCTAAGGCAACGGTGGCGAGTGGCTACTCCTGTGTTTAGTAAACATGCAACATTTTCAACTTTCTGCGATGATATATGTGACTTTTTTGCAATGGAAATGCAGCACTGTGATATCATGCAAACCCCACATATTCCCCACATTTTGCACGGAAATTGGTGTTTTATGTGGCAAAGTGCAGTGTCTTTGAAAAAAATGCAACACCCCCGCATAATGTATGGATTTTGGCTGATTATGCATTGAATTATGTGATTGCATTAATACATTTTTCTGGAGGGACTGACAGTAGGATTCTAGTATGTTTGAGTGTTGTATGAGGTATTTTCTCTACTACAGTATTGAAAGAGAATATATATAATATTTGTTTAATAATATAACGTATGATGGGAAATGAATATGTCTTCATAATTGGACCTAAAAAGGTAAAGTTCAGAGTGTCGCACATACATTTTTAATGCCTCAGCAATGGTGTCATGCTGCCAGAGAAATGACTTCTCCAATGAGCTCCATGCAGTAATGTGGCGCTCAATATCTGGGTTGAAGTTCTGGATGAGAATCAGGAGAGAAAAAGCTCATTCAGGGACCAGGAGTTCACATGAAAAGCGAAACGCTAGTGGCGAGTAAGCACCAGTGGAGTGGTCAGGCCGTCCAGTCGCAGCTGCTGAGAAGCTGAGCCTACAGTGGCCATCACCAGGCTGACTCAAAACAGAAATTTACAAGACAAAAATTGTTTTGAGTTACAAAGAGCTGCATGAGGAGTATACAGGAAGGAGTGCAGCATTACATTTTACTTGCCCGCCCATTGTCTACAGTGAAAGCAACAGGCCCATAGCCAGTGTCAGAGTTGTTCAGTCATTTTTCATAATATCAATAATCTCAGATCATATAGGTGGTGGTGAACATGTGTGCTTTAATCAGCTCTTCTGTGGACATTAAACATGGGTAATTGTGCAATGGACTTGGACTTAGACTTAGAAATTTCAAGGTCTTGTATAAAGTGAGTCAGAGTGTTCATGTCCTTTTGTTTTTTCTTCTTTTACTACTTTTACCTGCTGTTGCTTTGGTCAGCAGGACTCTGGCTCAGTGCACGGCTGTGTGCACGCTCTCGTCTCTCAGTTCATTACCAGTGTGTAGCACTTCCATTTCATTATAATGGGCCAAGTCATACATACATGTGCCCTGCTGCATCTGGGAGTGCCACAGCAGAGCAGTAAAGCAATCTCTCACTTTGTTTGAATTCACTTCACACACTTCACATCGTCTGTGTACAGTGAGGGACAGTAGATAAAAAGTGGTGCATGTGTGTGTGCACAAATATATTATCACAATACACACTCTCTCCCGCTCCCTATAGTCCACCCTCGCACTCTGATAAAGTATTATATTATCTGGTTTTAAACCAAATCATGCATTAAGGCCTGGCCTCCAAGCCTGACTCATTCTGCTGCTGGAAACTATACATACATATGGGCACACATACACACACACACACACACACACACACACTCCGAAGCCATCTGGCAGGAAGGACTTACAGGGCTGCTTTTGAGACTGATATGCAGAGCTATGCTGCCCTCCACTCTTTACTTCTTGTACTGTAACACACTCAAGATAATCATCATCACACAGAAACAGTAATGAATGGAAGTGCTCATGGATGATAAAGTATCCTCTTCTCACGAAGCATGAATGATTGTAATGCTATTGACTATGATTCATATGAGCAACATGGTATAAACCATCTCAAGTGATCTAATACCAGTAGATTAACTTATTTAAGAGGAGTGTGTCTTCATTGTGTGTGTGTGTGTGTGTGTGTGTGTGTGTGTGTGTGCACATCCCTTCACAGAGTTTTGACATGTTTCCTGCATAGTCAGATTTTGTAGAGCTTTATAAAATGGAGAAGATGGGACATTCAGCTTCTGACCCCTCAACTTCAGTGGAGCCATCAATCATGAAATGGTCAACAGATAGGAAGATGCTAGATAGGACATCCCAGCAAGTCCGCAGACATCATACTAATAGCTTCCCAGAAGAAAAAAACACACATGCATAGTCAGGAGTGGTCAGGTCGGTCTACTGCACAATAACCAAACTAGACAGGTCATCGTGGGTCGTCCAGAACGTCCAAAGCCAGAATCATACAAAAGCAAATTAAAATCGGATCTTTACAGAGCTGCCAGCCAGTTAGGGGCAAACGGCTGTTTAAGAAGAAAGAAAGTGATGACAGAGCCTGCACTGGAGGAATGACACCACCTGCTCGGATGTTTGTTTTCATCCTCCACTCACATTACATTGTGTAAATTCTGTACATTTGTAAGTGTTGATGTCATCTGACATGAGTAATTCTTCTCATGTTTATGATGCTTGTTTGTTTGATTGTTATATAGCCTATGTTTACCTTCTGGCTGAGTGTGTGTGTGTGTGTGTGTGTGTGTGTGTGTGTGATTAAAGACAAACCTCAGGACGATTAGCAACCTCTGTACTTTAATCTATCTAAAAAAATAGGCTCAATGAGGCTAAAGGGTAGATGCCACTATCAACCTCCATCATTTGATTACAAAGACAAAAAAACATCACTGGATCAAGTAGCTTACAGTTTGTTACTACCAACATGAATGCATTAGTACTGCCTCCTGATTCAATCCCAAATATCTCAAATGACCTTGTAGTGAAAATTTGATGGCAGTTGTTTAAAAGTCACATGATGAAACAGTAAAGACTTGTATCAGACTAACTTTTTGTAAAATATGAGTTTTGAGAGAGTTTTGAACTCTGAGCCCCGGGCTGCTGGAGGTAGTCCTCGGTGAGGATCAATAATTCAGACCTGTGCAGATACTGTATATTATTGACATTTTGTGCTGTCTCATTGGCCCTTTAACTGCTCAGCAAGAGTATTCTCTTCTTGTAAGATTTTTTTTTTCAATAGCTGCTCCTTAATTGAATAACATGTCAGAATACTGGTTTGTAATGTGCAAACTGTAACCTTGATAGGACATACCATGTGTGTGTGTGTGTGTGTGTGCAGTGAGAACCTGGCAACAACACCACATTCACATTAGTGATGATTAGCATCAAGCACCTGGATATTCTCATCAGCAACAGCTAAAATGAAGTATGTGATCTACATATCCATTCCTCTTCATGACACAATTACAATTAGCAAAGATTGTGGCTAGAAAACAGAGATACTAAGCTACTGTAGCCAATAAGCTGGTGTGATGGGGATTCCAGGATTTTTCACTAACATTATCTATTAAAACGAACAGTTTGGTGAGGTGATCCATATCAAACCTCAGCTTGACCCTGACGCATCTGCTCCAGAACACCCACTGGCATATCTACTTCCACGTCTTAAAAAAGGTTGCAGCTTATGAAGAAGAGGATAGCACACCCTGTCTCTTACACGTCAAACCTGAATTCACTAGCAGTCAGTCGTATCTTTGTTCGATTCAGTCTGCTCAAGGATTCTGTAGTTGTGACTGTTCTTGGTTGGGTTTGACCAGTTGCATAGTGGTTGTAGTGTTAACTAGATATTACTGTGTAGGCAGCATTACTGCTTCTTTATGGCCCCATGTTCTCAGTCACATTGCCTAATAATGATGTCAAAGGATTCATTCTAGGGGAATTAAGTTTGCTATCATCTTGTAATTGCCTGTAATGGCAAATTAATAATGGAGTCCTCCTTCAAGTTATTATTGACGCCAGTGTTTCTGCTGCAGTGAGAGGGGTCTTAAATGAACAAGGCTGATGTTGTCATTGGTGATTGTGTTAAAATCACAGTAGCCCACCATTAGATCTGCTAGACTCAGCTATTAGAATAAAAGCAGGGGAAGTAAATTAATTGAGAGTCAATGTGTTAAAAAAAAGAGATGTCTGTTGCCATGTTTTTTGACAGCCAAACCACATAATACATTAATATTGTGAATCCATGGGTAATCCATACTGACAAGCTGTGCCTTAAAATATAAAAACATGAATGGAAATGCACATAAAAAGGATAAAATGTGGAAATGCTTCTCAAACCTTTTCACATCAAGGACACAAACTTTTAGTGTTTGAAAACAATGACCAGAATAGTCATATATCCCCTCCCTCTTTTTTTGCTGGGAACCCCAGAAGGACCCCTGGTGATCCTCACTGTAAGAACCTAGGTGAGTACAATTTTCATCATCATGCAAACATCAACTATAGTAACTAAAGTAGATAAATGCTGGTAATTATGTGAGGTCATAGAACTGTATGGACCAATGAGAATCGTAAAGGTTGCACCTAAATGCTGCAATGAAACTGATAGGGCAGTGAGAGAGAAGTCAGACACAGTTACACTCAGTCTGGCCCAAATGCAACTCCTCCATGTCAGGGTAGACTCTGTTGTCCACCATTTCTGTGTGACAGCTGCATCATTTTTTGTGTGCCATTAGCAACCATATACCGGAGGGCTGTATATAATATGGGCCATGGAGTCAGACATATATTGGGCCGCAAGAAAACAAGAGTGTGGCCAAGAATGGTCCAGATTTATTTTGTTGTAGTAAATTTATTATAAGATATGTACATAATAATTGTGCATCAGTGTAAGTAAGCATAATTTTTGCCAGCATAATCATGAATAAAGCACTTGCAGGAAATAAAAACAGAAATCGGATTAGTATTTGTGGCCAAAGTGTCTTGTGTCTGCAGAGAGCAGTGTTAGCAGTATAATGAAATAGCAAGAACTGCTTCAACAACATATTTTTCTGTAACGCTGATTTAAATTCCACATTTGTTTGACCTTTCCACTGGCCATTTGTCTTCATCTTCACATTAGATTCATTTGTAATCCAGGTCACTGACTAGCTCAGTTGAGTTAAAAGATTTTATTATTTCACACAGTGTAACATACTGTATTTATTATAACTTCAATATATTGGGGGGTATTTATCCTTGCATCCCTGATCCATCTCATTATTTCTTGAACATTAGAAACTGCAGTGAGAGTTATAGCTTGCTGTCTGTGTGTCTGTCTGATATGGCCAGTAGAGGGTGTATGTCATAACCTGAAACCACCACCATACCATACATGCACACTATACTATCTCAGTAAGAGATATAGGTGACTGCAGCTGCCTCTCAGCAGATGGCCTTTCTACTGGAGCTGCAATATATGAAGTTATTTAGTGGATACTGTTTACTGTAAAAAGGATATTAGCATGATGTATGAGTATGGACACAGCTGGGCTGTTAAAGAAAAGAATGAGTGGCTGCACACACACTATGCAGACATCAGTGCATGGTGCCAAGTGTTGCACTAACTGTTTATTTAACACAACATAGACACTGGAAATGGCAATGAGCCCAGCTGGACATGATGTATACCAGCAGGAGGCTGCAGCAAGAAAGGAGAGAGGCAGCACATACACATAATGTACTGCTCCATATTAAGGGCTCTTGCAGGCTGCCACTAAGTGAATATAGTTGTATAAAGTATAAGTGGCCAGCTGGATCTGTGCTGTGTAAAAATCACTAGAGTGGAGAGAGAAGAAGACACAGAGAAAATGAATTAGAATGTTAAAAAAAGGGGGGGTAAAAAAGGAGAGATAATGCTAAAGGGGGAGAAATAGAAGCAGAGGGAAAAGAGAGAGGGAGAGGTTGGACTGCAATGCTGCAAGGTGTATTGGTAGTATTTGAAGTTATACCTGCTGCTCAGGAGGCATCAGTAAACCTCTACTGCCACATGGTGGACAAGTCAGGTAATGCACTCACCATTTCCTCTGTTTCCTCTAGTGCAGGGGTGTCAAACTCATTTTAGTTCAGGGGCCACAAACAGTGCAATGTGATCTCAAGTGGGCCGGACCAGTCAAATAACAGCATAATAATCTCTAAATAACATGAACTCTAAACTTTTCCCTTTGTTTTACTGCAAATAAGAACAAATACGTGATTAAGATTTTTACAGTTACAGCAACACTTACCTTTACCAAATTTCTTGAGAAAATGTGTGCAGATATGTGCAACTTCCACAATATTAAACTTCTTCTGTGTCTATGTAATTTTCATACTTTTCATACAAATTCATCCTGCGGGCCAGATTGGACCCTGTGGCGGGCTGGCGGGCTGGTTTTGGCCTGTTTGACACCCCTGTTCTAATGTTGATAGGCACACTTTAACTTACTGTAACCTGAGGATGTGCACTTTCTGATGCTTACTTGTACACACACACAAATGATGGATAGTTGTATCCATCAGATACAGAGAAATGCACATGTATATTAAACACAATATATTGCTTAAGATTAGAAGCACTGAGTCTTGATTCTGTCCTCTCTGGTTAAGATTCCCTTTTGGCTGTTTATGAGTTCTTTGCAGTTCCGTCAGATATCTTGAAATGTGATCTTGATGTTGACAAAGATGATGACTTCCACGCCGATTTCATGATGACATAATCTCTCTTTAGCCCTTTTTACAGCAACCATATCGATCATCACTACAACCTCAAAACTCACCGTAACAAATCTAATGCAAATGTGATCATTGAATTTCCACTCCATTTGCAACTGCCAACGGCAAACACTGCCTGCAGTAAAAATTCTGCACTAACTACCACCAACACAAAGGACTATGACAGATGCACTGCAAGCATCAGCTACAGTTCATGTTCCATAATAACAAGCATTAAAATGAGTCACTGACTTATCCTTTTAAGTGTATACACCTGGTTTTCTTGGCAGCAAAAATTCCTGTCTGACTCCTTGAATTGCAGAGTATCCATGTCGCTCGCATTCGCAGGTGGACAGGTCTGCATTCCTGCTATGACAAGCCCCAGGCCCACTTTGGCTCAGTAAACAGGAATGGTGTCATCCCCAGCTCTGGTCTTGTGCTCACAGCAGCTGATGCACCCTCAGTATAATTTCAATAAATAATTTAAACCCAAAGGGACAGAAGCATCCTAATATTGTATGATACCTTATTACCTTTCTGATCTATCTTATGACCTTTGGAGATGGCCGAACCTCAGGTCTGAAACCATTTGGAAACCTAACTATATGAATGTAGTGAGCAATATGCTCCAAATGTAGGAGTATAAACAGCCTGATGCCATTTATTATAGTGAGTGATTTTTCTGTCAAACTGTGATTTGATTTCACTGCAGGTCTTTAACTTGTAATGGTTTAGTACAGAATGTGGAAATAAATTTACTACAAAGTGAATCTTGACCACATGGTAACTGTGTGATTGACTTCTCTCTCACAGTCCTATTAGTTTTGTCACAGCAATTAGGTACAGCCTGTGGTTGTGTGGAGTATTTCCGCAGGTTGTTTTTGTTTCATGGTTTTGATTTTTGGAGAATCTGTTTTTATATATCACATCAGGGAAATTACAGGCATAAAAAATCCAATAATTTTAAATGGCTGAATTGCATTTAGAAGTTTCAGTCTCGAGGTTATGCTGTTAGTCTTGCTCTCTCACTTGCTGGAAATCTAAATGTATGCTGATCATGTCTGTAGGTCTAAGTTTTACCAGAGACAAAACATGTAAGGTGACTTTAGAAAGTGGACGCCATCACTTCATGCACACTTTATTGTGTTATAGATGTGCAGTGGTTTTATTTTATTTATAGCGCTCCATATCACGACAGATGTTATCTCAGGGCATATTTCATATGGAACAGGTCAAGACCTAATATTATTTACAGAAACTCAAAATCCCCTCATGAGCAAGCAGCAGTGGTGAGAAGAAACTGTCCTTTCAGAGGCTGAACACAGAGCAGGCAGCTGTCTGCCTCAACAGATGGGTCAAGGGAGATGGACAGAGCACGGGGGGAAGTGGACCTAGTGTAATGTAAGTTCCACATAGAGAAGTGTAGGAAGAATGATAATAATGACAGTACGGACTCTGCAGCTTCCAGGGGCAGAAACACCTGCAGAAATAGTGACAGGAGGAGAGAGGGTGCCCAAAACTACAGGAGAGAGAAGAGGCAGAGTTAATAACATGCATTATTGGAATGTGACTGGGTACAGATGGAGAGGGAGAGGGGGAGAGAGGAGCTTTGGTGCATCATGGGAGGTCCCCAGCAGTCCACAGCAGCATAACTAGTGCAAGGTACAGGCAAGTCTGAGCCAACTCAACAGCAACTAAGTTTTCTTAGGAAGTAAAGTTTTAAGAGTTTTCTAAAAATAGCCCTGTCAGATTTACTTGATGTCAATTGTGAACAGGAAATCAAGTCTAACAGGAGAAGAGGCATTCTTAAAATCAATGCATCATTCATTATTACATACAAATATTTGTTTTGCTGTGTCTTCTCTCAGAAACTATAAGGCTTTGGTGATAGCAGTTATGATTTCTTACTGGTGAGCCAAAGTATGAGAGGGATCTTTCACGTAAATTGTCATCCAGTCAACAGTAACTAAGCAATTGAAATCACCATGGCAACCTCTGAGTGAAAGAGGGGGGACAAACAAACAGCTATTTCGAATGAGATGATTAGAGATGTTGCTGATGTCTGAGGCGCTTACCAAACTGACTGACATTTCTGTGGCAAGTCGGCCAAAAAAAGAAAAAAACAGCAAATATTTTGCAGTTTACCTTAATTTTTTTTTACCAGACACTAAAATCTCCCTAAGACTACCACCAGACCTGGTCCCTGCTTCAGATTCAGAGATACTAAAACAGTACTAGGTTAATGACTTTTTAAATGCAGCACTATGATATAAACATATGAGGATGGACAAGGTGAGCTCGAGATAAAAACTCCAGCAATTAGGCTTATACTGTAGCAGCATAACTAAGAGATGGTTCAGGGTTGACCTGAGCCAGCAACAGAGAGGAGAGTTTGATGCCTGATCCTAAATGTAGAGATGGATTCTGCCCCCTGATCCCAGACTGGGAACTGGTTCCACAGAAGAGGGGGATGATGCTGTCATTATGTAGTACCCTGTTTGACCAGTAGGTGTTGCAATTGGACTCTATGTAGCCTGGTCGTTGTAAAATGTGGAGTTTGTTGTGCTTTTGCTTGAAGTTGCTGTGTTGGGCAGTTAAACCAGCTGCAGTTTCAGTATTTCCTTATACACCCTGAAATGTAGTCTGGTAAATATATGACACACAGAGTCATAATGTGACACTGAGGTCATCATCAGGAGAAAGCCCCTGTCTCATACTGAATTCTAAGATCTTCTGTGGAGATCTGTCATCAGCTGTGATAGAAAAATATTTCTAGCTCTCCATCTTCTATGTGCAGCACACAGAGGTTCTAAAGCACAAAGGACAGATGCAATGTGTGTTCATGTGTTTTCATTTAAGGGACATAAGGGCTTTAAGTGAGGAGCTACAAAACAGATAACACAGTAAAATTTTATTAATTTGAGTCATGATGTTATTAACAATAGAAACTCATTCTTATACCATTAGTTCCAACACTGTTTCTGCTTCCAAGGCCTCTGTCAAGGGTCAAGATTAAGACAACAGGAAAGAACACCCAATGACAGACGCACAGACAGGACAGGTTGAGTTATCGTCAGGATAATGACAACTGGAAAATGTCAGGAGGAGCTGCATGACACCACAACAACCTGCAGCAAAGCAGCGTGGGAACGGACAGTGTTACACAGTAGGGCTTAAGGAGGTCATGAGGGACAGATGTGTAGGCAGCAGCAGACGATGGTGACTGTCAGGGGCAGAAAGCTCTAGAAGGAAACTAGGTGAGCCAGCAAACCTGACACAAATGAGGGAGAAACAGTCTAACAGTGTCATTGTCACAGCCCCACAGTTTACCTGTGCAGCAGCTAGTTTATTAGTTTATATGTGTTTACTGACTACTATGTATGAAATGTCTCAAAAAAAGACCAAGCGTGATGTGTCCCAGTCATATGCACTTGCTTGACAGATTAATGTTTGAGGAGAAACAGAAATATTTTTTGATTTACTTTACTTTAAAGATTTTACACCAAATCCTTGACCAGATTTTAATCAAATCAGTTTTTTGTTTGTTTAGGTTTTTAGGGAAATTACATTAATTATACTGGAAACAAATTTTTATATTGATTGATGATTCTAGTGATAAAAGAATAAAAGCTTAACCTCTGCATTGATTAATTTCTGGCTCATTTTGGTTACTGTGTGCCTTCAGTGTGGTTACACTTTAGCTACTCTACATTAATTAACCCCTCATATTGTATTAATCACATGTGCATCCTCTCCTCATGCACATTTTCTGTCTTGCCTTTATCTGTTGTACCTTGTAATTTGGCCTTGGTGTCTCACTCACTCACTCATTATGTGTTATGTGACCTTAACTCCTCTGCGCCAACTGCCTTACCTGGGTGTGGGATCCCTTTTCTTGGGAGTTTTTCCTCAGTCGATGTGAGGGTCAAAGGGCAGAGGATGTTGTCATAATGCTGTGTAAAGCCCTTTGAAACAAACTGTTTGTAAAAACAGGTATACAAATAAAATCCCCTTGCCATGCCATAAACCTTCAGGCACAATGCAGTCCTGCCAGCTGAGAGTGAAAGTACTAATAAATAACATATCACTGTTTTATTGGTTGTAAACATTAACAATCAGAGCAAGGAGACAGATGTTGAGGATCAACAGCTGGAATACTTTCTGTCAATAGTTGTGAAAAACATCATTTCAAATCTACATAAAAATCTAAATAAAACATCAGTATCTGGGTGTTCAACACTGAAATCATGCTTCTGAGATTTTAGAGCAGGATGGTCTGTTTTTATGTCAGTCTAAATGATTTATAGCAGCTTTTGATCTTTCATCCCACGCTGGCTCTGCTGCTTGTTTTATGTGAGTGTAAGTTGATATTAACCTCAGAGAGAAAGAAGCTTCTACCACACTTCAGTCACATTTTCTGGACAGACAGACACGGATCATGGGAATTCATTCGCACACTCAAAATCAACCTTGTCCTCCTTACCTCCTTATAAAAGGCATGTAGTTTCATATAATGACTTAATGTTCAGGTTTAATTATTAATCTATTGTACAAATACATAACCTGTATAACTTGTGGATATCATCTGAAGCAGAATTCAGGCATAATATTGGTCATATACTGTAAACTGGGATACAACCTAATTATAACCTATGTCATTTAAAACATGCAAATACGGTAATAGAAATGATTGTTATAAAATGATATCGAATGGATTTTATTGCAGCATTGGGTGGTAATGATAGCTAATAATTCCTCTCTCTCTCTCTCTCTATTTTTGTTTTAACAGTGAGCCAGCTAGTTATTTCTAATATGGAAAGATATGGTCAACACTTAACATCACATTAACTGTCAGGAAAAAGTTAGTTAAAAGTTAAAATAGTTCACTACTTCACTACTAGCTGAAAGACCTTGGACTTTGATATGGGAGTTTCAGAGCTTTTATCAAAGCTTTATGAGTGATTATTATAGTGTTCGTTGTGCTTTCCAGTAACACTGATCAAACAGCAAGATGGTTAATGTGCAACAGTGTAGTATTTCAGAGACTGACATTTGTCTCAGATTACATTACCTACCAAAACAGGTCTTACATCATGACACTTAAACATCATGACTGTCAGTTGGTCTAAAATAAAATGATTTTATTGGATGGAACAGGAAAAGTTTGAAAAGGTAGCTACAGCAATAAGTTAACATCCAGCTGCTCATGTGGCCAGAAAGGGTTATTCTTCTCTCCCACGTCACCTTCATCAGTGTCCATCAGAATCATAGTCAGAATCTGATTTATAAGCAAGTAGGTTTAAAGCATATGAGGAATTTGCTAACTCAGTGACAGTACAGATCTCAAGCCATTTACAGTTTTTCACAGTTGTTAAACACATTTTTTGAATCCTCATGCCCTTTCCTCGGAATTGTAAACACAAAACTCTTTTCTCAAACTACTTTCACAAAAACCCTTATTCTTTTTGCAAAACCAAACCATCACCTTAAAATAGATTTACCTGTGCTCAAAACCAAACAGATCTTGCACTAATCAGTCAAAATAGAAACACTGCTAATCAGTCATTACACACTACACCAAAAACTGGAAAACACAGTGTCCAGGGTATGTATCTAATGGAGAAATGTTTACTGATCACATTACAGTATAGCACATGCATCTTGCATCTCTAAAAGTAAAGAAAAAAAAAAGATTTCACAGCTTAGTGGATTCAGCATTTACTCTGCATTCATCAAACATAAACTATAGTATAGTAATAGGTACTGTGAAAAAAAAATCCATCCTGAAATTGAAAAATACAAATGAAAGTCTACAAACTATAATGCTCTGTAAAAGTTAAAAAATCAAAAGGCTGTACACAATCGATCATGCAGTCATCAAGCTTTGTCTCACCTTTGGGCTGGGTCAGGCCACAGCACTTTCACTTGCTATATTTGCCCTATTTACACTTCACTTAGTGTACTGTAATGGCATTGTTTTGATGGACCATCTCAACTACAGAGGTCTCCTGCTGGGGTGTGAACATAGGTGTCCTCCCACCCCTGTATGGCAGTCGTGCAATTCTACAAAAAGTGAATGTGCAAAATATCTGTAATATAATGTTCTCAAATATATATATACAGTAACTCTCAATGATAAAACAGTCCAGTAAAGTAGATTGTACCTGTTCTCTTGTCTAAATCTCCGGATTATGGTGGGCACAGAGAATCTACTGTTGTTTGGTTGGACCCTTTGGCCTGTCTCCCTCATTGTCATGCCATGCACAAGGACATGGTCTATGAGAGTAGCCTGAATGTCATCAGAAATGAATGACCACTCTTTGTTTTCTTGCACTCTGAACTGGCTTACATTGACTGTCACATCATGAAAACACATGTGATCAATTTTGAGGTCTTGTGTTTGACGGATGCCAAATGTGTTTTATTTGTGTTTATGTTTTGCCACTTGTCTTTACTATTATGCATCGCATGTGCATCACAGTGACAAGTGTGTTTTATTGCATGAGAATGTGTTTAGAGTTTTGCAAAAGGAATGATCTGCGAATACTGTTTTACCGCATGAAGATAGTTTATGGTATTGATTCACACAACAGTGTGGTGTTAGTGTTTTAGCAATTCAGAAAAACTGAAGTGAACTGCAGCCAAAAAGCTGTACTGGTGAGAAGTTCCTGACTCAAACAGTTAGTGTGCAAGTCCTGGAGAGGTGGCAGGTATATATACCATCTACTTGGTAGAGTCAATGATACCCTGCAGCTGTCTCTTGTCTTAGCAGTGGCAGCTGTGTACCAGGTGGTGATGAAAAAGGAGATGCCTCTGAACCTGCGCCCAGCCAAGTGTCCATGAAAAGTGACCGGTCAAAGGATGATTTATATGATTTTAAAGAAGATCCCTCACCTGGACAAAGGCAAGCTGCTTTTCTTGATATAATGCTAAACTATGCTTAAACCAACACTATTGGTTTGTTGATGGTTGAATTGCAGAGAAATTGCAATGGGGATATTTATATATTCTGCTAATTTGTATTTTTAATCACTACTAACATTGTGTACAAGCCAATGAAACAACCTGTGACTAGCTCAGACAGTGATGTTGGTAACAGACTGGCTATCACTTGAATCTGCTAAGGCCACATCAAGTGGTTGTTTTGTTGTTTTTCCTGTTTCTTCACTGACAAAAATGTCATCATGTTAAGGTAAGGATTGCAAAAATGTTTTTGAATAAGACAAAAAGAGGTTTGAAGCACTGAAGCAGCTCAGAATCTTCTGTGTCAATTCCGATAAGACTCCTCTGCTATGGTCCTTTACATGCAGGGTTGTCAGGAGTTCTCAGGGCAACTGAGGATGATGTGGTTCATAATGAGAGAAAATATTTAATCTTCCCTTCAAAGAGATGACCAAGGAGTGATGGAGACTCACAGAAATCTGCCTGTCCAGGAACATCAAACAGATCTGAAATCCATATTCATGGTTTGTATCAGAGAAGAGCATAAATGAAGTACATGTGAAATGAAACTAAAGGATATGCACAATGGTTTGGAGGATACTGTTTGGAATTAATTTAATCCTTGTTAATCATGTTCCAGATGATTGAAGACAACATTGTCATATTTGTGAAGAATGAGATGAAAAGATATTGGAGGATCCTGAATCAAAATGATGAAAACTGCTTTGAAACACTTGGGGACTGTGAGGAGGTGGATGGTGATGAGGATGAGGAGCAGATGAAGAGCAGCAGAGATGGTTTTTTGAAGATAATTCTGAACTTCTTCAGGAGATTTAAGCAAGAAGAGCTGGCTGATTCTCTGTGGGAGAGTAAGATAATGCTAATTTACTGAATGTGTGATAGTTAAAAGAAAAAAAACTGTTACAGAATCCTATCAACACTGTAGCTATAAATCTGTGACAAACATATGACAAAATGAATGCAACATATATCTGTAATATCTGCTCACTGATTTTATTATTTGGTTCTTTGTCCAGAAATCCATCGTTCCATGTGCCAACATGAACTCAAAGCTAGTTTTAAAAACAAATTCAAACATGTTTTTGAAGGGATCACTAAGGCAGGATACCCAACCCTTCTGAGTCATATCTACACAGAGCTCCACATCATAGAGGGGGGGGCGGGGGTTGTCAGTGATGATCATGAGGTCAGACAGATTGAAACAGCAAACAGGAAACCAGACAGACCAGAAACAACCATCAGACAAGAAGACATCTTTAAATCATCACCTGAAAGAGATGAACCCATCAGAACAGTGATGACAAAGGGAGTGGCTGGCATTGGGAAAACAGTCTTAACACAGAAGTTCACCCTGGACTGGGCTGAAGACAAAGCCAACCATGACATACAGTTCACATTTCCATTCACTTTCAGGGAGCTGAATGTGCTGAAAGAGAGAAAGTTCAGCTTGGTGGAACTTGCTCATCACTTCTTCACTGAAACCAAAGAAGCAGGAATCTGCAGGTTTGATCAGTTCCAGGTCGTCTTCATCTTTGATGGTCTGGACGAGTGTCGACTTCCTCTGGACTTCCACAACACTGAGATTCTGACTGATGTGACAGAGTCCACCTCAGTCAACGTGCTACTGACCAACCTCATCAGGGGGAAACTGCTTCCAACTGCTCGTCTCTGGATAACCACATGACCTGCAGCAGCCAATCAGATCCCTCCTGGGTGTGTTCATATGGTGACAGAGGTCAGAGGGTTCACTGACCCACAGAAGGAAGAGTACTTCAGGAAGAGGTTTAAAGATGAGGATCATCTGGCCGGCTGGCCTGGGAACGCCTTGGGGTTCCCCCGGAAGAGCTGGAAGACGTGTCTGGGGAGAGGGAAGTCTGGGGGTCCCTGCTCAGACTGCTGCCCCTGCGACCCGGCCCCGGATAAGCGGAAGAAGATGGATGGATGGATGGATGGATGGAACATGAGATACATTTATTTATTTATTTATTTTTGTATCATTTTATTTTCTTCCCAGACTGAGTGGCTGTAACCTCTCAAAGAGAAGCTGTGAAGCTCTGGCCACAGTCCTCAGCTCTGAGTCCTCCAGTCTGAGGGAGCTGGACCTGAGTAACAACAACCTGCAAGATTCAGGAGTGAAGCTGCTTTCTGCTGGACTGGAGAGTCCACACTGTAGACTGAAAAGTCTCAGGTCAGGATTCATCAATCCACTAAACTGTGGGAGGTCTTAACTGAAAAAAGAAATTCTTAATAAATGTCATATACATTTACCTTTTAGTGACTCTGCTGTTGAATGTAATAATATCAAAAGCAATCTATTGTTTGCAGGCTGTCAGGCTGTATGATCAGTCGACACGTGCAGACTTCCACGTGGCTTCAGTCATATTTCGCAGCTTTAAGTTATACATTATATTATTACACGGGGGGACTTATTAGGCCTACAGTAGGCCTATGTGCTAGTTATGCAGCAAGGTCCCCGTGAAAGAAGGTCGGACGACAAAACATACACGGACATAGATGAGCATCAGCGGCGCTGCTTAAAAAAGGGGGGACAGCGCTGCGCTCTCCAGCCGGTTCACCTGTAGCTCCACAGACGAGCTGTCAGAGGAGCTGTGCTGTCCCTCTCTCTTTAGCCTGGTGTTTGGCTGCACTTTGTATAAAAAGAGTTCATAATATGAAGATCCGACCTCCATCTGAGCGGCTATCAGCTGAGCCAGAGCACAGTGGATGTGGCTGCACGGCTGTAGCAGCGTGTTTTTTAACGGGGGGGGGGGGGAAGACGGGACTGGCTGAATGTCTTGCTCTTCCATAGCGCCGACAGTGAGAGCTGTTTGCAGCAACTTAACTAGCTTAACAACACAGCATGCTGCGACGCTGTGTACGGAAGCCGTACAGCGTCGAAGCCGGAAGGAGGAAATGTTAATGATTTTATTTTCCTTGAAAGAGTAGTTTAAAGATAGTGTTGGTGAGATTATTTTTGCTGTGAAGGCCTGGAAGTTGCAGTGTAAACATGATAACTTGCAACATATGTGGTAAGACCTTCAACAATACATTGGCAAATATCAGGCACATGCAAACTCATAGTTGTATGCCTAATGCATCTTTTAAGCGTGATAACTCTGTGTGGTAACTCTTTTCTGTAATTGTTGTCTGTGTTAGCTGCTGGTGATGGAGTCACATTTGGCCATTGGATGATCAGTTTTGAAAGCCAGGTCATCTGTGAAGGCATCCAAAAAAAAAAAAACCCTACATCACAGCTTGCTGCAGTTTTCACCACCTACTGTGTTCAAATTGCAATACTAAGAAGCTGCAAGGACACTGGGATTTGTTTGAAGGTACAGTAAATTCTGTGCCAGAAATCAAAGTCCTGGAAATCACTTTTAATTAATGTTATAGGTTTACACATTAAATGCAAATGATATTTACTTACCACACCCAATATCTTACTTTCTCTTATTACGTTTCAGGTGCTGGGTGGATGGATAGATAGATAGATAGATAGATAGATAGATAGATAGATAGATAGATAGGGAAGAAAGACCAGTCAGGGGAAGGTGGTGTAAAAGAAGATGGGGAAGCTGGTCTACAAAAAGACAACAACGGTGATCCCCATGTGGCCAATTTCCTAAAATATTTGATGGACTTTGAGTGGGGCTTTATTTCTCCAACATAGTTCAGTCCATTTGTCTCAGGTGTCCAGGTTCATTTTGGACTCGCCATTGTTGAGAACCTGTTTGCTATGTTTAATTGTAATTGTTAATGGAATGTGTGTAATTCAGTTAGCTTTTACTTAGTTTTCTTAGCTGCTATGCAATTGATGCAGTGACTTTAACCCAGCTGTTGACTTTGGGTGAAGGGAGGAAGGAGGGGGAAATAAAACCAGCAGTAAAGTTAAAGATTCACCGAAGAGTTTGCTTTTTATTATAAAAGAGTCTCACATTAATGTGGATGAATCTACATGACCCACACTTGTTTATGTGTCCATTTTCAATAAATATATCGTTTTATCTTTGTAGTTATTTTGATATTATTATTTAGTGGTTGACTTGCCCAGCATTTCCTCAGAAAGACAGAGCGATTTACGGAAACTGTCTATGCCCATTACAGATTGTCAAAACATTACTAATAGTAAAACTTGTCTGTGTAATGACCTCGTCAGTGGCCGTCGTTTGGTCAAAGCTCTCTGATTCGGTCTTCAAAACTCCCACAGCTCGCTCTGGCTAGCTCGCTCATTTCAGTGCCATATCGCTCTGGCTCAATTGTGACCAGTATGCGACCGTGCGTGCTTAGGCTCATGGTAAATGTAGTGTGAAAACAGTACCTTTAAAGTTGAAGGAGTTGAATTGGCAGATAGTTTGTACTTTATGTTTTGCAAACAAGCTTAATAGGTTATAGTTATATAGTTATAGGCTAATAAATGTAATGTTAGCCATCTCTTCTCATAGTTCCAGAAAAAAAAACTATGATGACCAAGTAATGGTGTTTTTATGGATTTTATGGATACTGAAAATGGTAAGCTTTAATAAATATTTAATCCATGTTGTGAGGTCATATCTTGTCTGAGCCATTTCTGTGGTAGCTATTTTCAGGGGTTTTCACTTTTAAATCATTAGCTTATGTCAATGTAAAGATCACATTCTACAGTGTTTAACATAATTTTACAGTAATAAGTTGTTAATGGAGAATACTGTAGGAGATGTAAAATAACAGTATAATGGCAGCAAGAGCTGACAGTATAATACTGTATGTTGAGTTTTCCGTACAGCACAGTACTGTTATATTGTTATAGTAATAAACTGTTGTTGTAGATCACAGTAGGTACACTGAAGAATAACAGTTTCAAGCTGTAGCTGCCAGTAGTTTACTGTAATTTAACAGGGAAATTTGTTACAGTGTGGGAATCAAACCCACAACCTCATTTTGCATTTTGACAGTAAAGTAGGTGATAAACACCACATCACAAGCACCCTAGATGTGATTGATCAACAGCAGTGACATAAAGCAATAACTATTTTGCCAGATGCAGAGTCTGTTGTCTGTCTAGGAGTTTGTCATGCATGTGTCCTCGAGCCAAATAGGCAA
Organism: Caranx melampygus; assembly: GCA_019059645.1. Lineage (NCBI taxonomy): Eukaryota > Metazoa > Chordata > Actinopteri > Carangiformes > Carangidae > Caranx > Caranx melampygus. Next base: position 264,474 of record JAFELL010002425.1, read on the forward strand.
ATGACAAAATCTCTTTTTTTCTGTGTGTATGTGTGTGTGTGTGTGTGTGTGTATTGAGAAATATCAGGTCCTCACCGGAGACCAAAGACAGAATCGCTTTGCAACTCTAGGAAAACTGTCATGATTTTATACCAGCATTGGAAATTTGTAGGAAGTTGTTTGGTGTAAGGACAACTAAAGAAAAACTGACAAGACTGACACAAGTAGGCCTTTATAATATGCAACTGAGATGAAAAAGCAGATCAAGAACATTTCTTTAAATTCAATTCTGAACTCAGTCCTTCAACAGGTTTGACACTGAGGCCACATCCCATTCCACTGCTGCTTCTCCTCCTCCTCCTCCTCCTCCTCCTACACCTGGGTACATCTCCACTGCTGCAGCTACTCCCCCTTTCACACCTGCTCCTCCACCCTTGTCTGTCACAGAGACAGGGGTGAGGTTGGAGCTTAGGAGACTTTGCTCTGTGGAGGCTGCTGGCTTAGATGGTGTGTGTCCAAGGCTGCTTAAAGACTGCGCTGCCCAATTGTGTCAACCTCTCCACAGGATCTTCATCCTGAGTCTACAGGGGCGGGTGCCGGACCTGTGGAAAACATCCTGCATAGTGCCGGTACCAAAAAGAAAATGTCCGGCTGAACTAAATGACTACAGACCGGTGGCCCCGACTTCACACATCATGAAAACCTTGGAGCGGCTGATTCTACATCTACTGAGGCTTGAGGTCAAAGACGAACTCGATCCCCTGCAGTTTGCATACAAAGAACACATTGGAGTGAATGATGCAGTCCTCTACATGCTCCACCGTGCCCTCTCTCATCTGGAGGAATCTGGCGCTTATATAAGAATCATGTTTTTTGATTTTTCAAGCGCATTTAATACCATCCAACCCAACATATTCAAAAACAAGCTCAAAGAGATGGGAGTGGATTTTTCCTTTGTCTCCTGGGTCACAGATTACCTGACAGAAAGGCCACAGTTTGTCAGGTTGGGGAGCTGTTTTTCTGGGACATTAATGAGCAGCACGGGGGCTCCACAGGGGACTGTCCTGGCTCCATTCCTGTTCACATTGTATACAGCAGACTTCAAATACAACTCTGAGTCCTGCCACATCCAGAAATACTCAGATGACACTGCTATTGTGGCATGTATTAGGAATGGACAGGAATCTGAATATAGGGATTTGATAAAAGCCTTCAGTGACTGGAGTCACATAAACTGCCTCATGCTGAACACCTCAAAGACAAAGGAAATGATCATGGATTTCTGTAGGTCCAAACCCCCTCTTCAGCCAGTGAACACTTGTGGAGTGGATATCGAGGTGGTGACAACCTATAAATATCTAGGTGTTCACCTGGATAACTGGTCCCTGGTCCCTTAACACTGATGCACTCTACAAAGAGGGTCAGAGCCGCCTCTTTTTCCTAAGAAAGCTCAGATCTCTAAACATCTGCAGTAAGATGCTGCAGATGTTCTATCAGTCTGTGGTGGCAAGTGTTTTATTTTATGCTGCAGTCTGCTGGGGAGGAAGTTTAGGAAAAAAGCAGGCAAAGACGCTGGATAAGCTTGTCAAGAAGGCTGGCTCTGTCATCAGAGTAAAAATGGACTCTCTGGGGGAAGTGGTGGAGAGATACACAGTGAGGATGATGGAGACCATCCTGAACACGGATCATCCACTTCATAACACCTTGAAGGATCAAAGAAGCAGTGGTGGTGGACGGCTCCTCTCTCTTCACTGCAGGACAGAGAGATACAGAAGATCTTTTATACCCACAGCCATCAGGCTTTTTAATTCTTCTGCAAATGGTTGATGAGCTGACAGACTAATCAATTTCCATTTGGGATCAATAAAGTAATTCATATTTGTATGAGGCTAGATAGAAGTGACAGTGTGTTGCACAAGGACACTTTCTGAGAGCCACAGGACTGTTCAATCATCCAAAAGCTTAGGTACCAATGAAACCATTCTGTTTGCTTGACACACTGGTTAGTGCTCACCCTGAATGAATTCTGAAGCTGAACTTTTCAGCATTTCTACATTCAAACCTTGGCTTTAGAAATTAATGAGTGAAGACAAAGTATTCAGCGCAGGACAAATTATGCTCAGCCTCACGTTTTAAACATAACAAAACAGGCTCTTCTGTTCTCTACAGCCTTCATATTGAAAGTGTAATGAAAACTGATTGGATCAATTACAGGACCAGCACTGACTCATGCAGCTGTCTGCAGTTGCTCTCAATCTCAGTTATTTCTAGCTTTTTTATTTTAAATGAGATACTGATCATGAGATATCAAAAATCTGACTGTGTGCATGAACCCCATCATTAGATTTATCCAGAAACCAAAACAAGTTCAATGCAGAAATGCAAATTTATTGAACAGTTTATTTATTGACAGTTTGACAAGTCTGACCCCTCTCATGGGGCTTCAGAGCTGTTGTGCCTTGATGATTAACTCCCCCGCTGGATGAAGGAAAGGAAGTGTTGAAGTGTTTGGAAGCCAGCTGCTCTTCTCTCCTCCTGTTTGAGACATGATAACAGTTGATGTAGTTCCACTCCTGATACCTATTGAAATAAGAAGACATGGTGAACATGTTCCCCTCCTGCTGTGTTGAGCGCACTAGGGAATTTATCGGGGGAAGTGTATACTGTACCTGTTGATTTCTGCAGATGTGTTCATGTTGCCGTGTAGGTCATTTCAGTGAGGCATGATGTTTGGCTCAACATCAAGGAAACTTTGATATAAAACAAAAAGCCATTTTTCACTGAGATGAAAAGCAGCTCAGGGTCTGATGTTCACTCAATGCCACTGTTACTCTTCAATAATATCAACACCAACATACCAGAGGAGGGGGCAAGTCACAAGTAGGTCATGATCTTGATGTCCAAGTCTCAAGGAAGTCCCAAGTAACTGTGGTGAGAATCAAGTGGACTCCCAACTGTGAGTCAAACAAAAGATGACAGTTATTTTTGAAGATTATCCACAGTTTCCACAGTGAAATCAGGAACCAGAAGAGAGAGAGGTCAAGACAAGTTTCATTTTTCTTTCATTTTGAGGGTGGACAGAGTGGTGAGAGAAAAGGGGAGTAATTAAAATGGGTGAAGTGAGTTGGGAGGTGGAGGGGGTTAGTCTCCGCCTGACAATCAATAACATCCTCCTCCACCCAGCTGTCGGTGTCGCACCTGTTTCTCCTGTGCATCCAGAAACCCTTCTTCTTCTTCTTCTTCTTCTCCTCCCCTCTCTTCTTCTTCTTCTTCCTCCAGGCTTGATTATTGTCCCTCTGGGTTACAAACATTTTTCCATGTAAATTAGTTAATGGTGCCTTTTATATTTTAACCACAAGAACTGAGAGCCCTGGGAGAAGGATGAGTGTGGGACAACTGTGATATTTCATGAAGTGGTCAGAGCCAGTAAAATGGAAAAATGGTGAACGAGTCATTTTTCCACAACTATTCAACTCAGATTTTGACACACTGTACTGAATAGACAGGAAAGCAACAGGGACTGAAGAGCAATCACAAGGACATATTTTAGAGAAACACTGACACTAACAATGATAACTAATGGTTAGTGAAAGTGAAAAACACAGAATTAAGTATGAACAGACAGGTCTAACACATAGTTTCTTCCCGGTTTTAGATTACAGACTGTTCTAGCTCCCTTTCATTTCAAGTCATACTCACTTTCTCTGTCCTCAGTCCACAGCAGCAGCTCAGTATGCCGAGCAAGAGGAAAACAAATAATGGTTAGCGAGGCAGACTAGTAATGTTTGAAATACTACATTGAATATATATGAATAAGAGCATGTAGCTAGTGGACACACTGCATTAGCTTTACATTACTGTCTTTCTATTGTATTATATAATATTGCTGATTGTATTTCCTCCTTTAAGGACAGAAGCTCATAGTCACTTTCTCTGTCCAAGAATAATTATCTTAAGAAAATAATTAGAACAATAAACATAAAGATATAAGTGCAAACAGGTTCTCACAATAACACAACTTGCTACCTGTGTCTATATAACAACACTATGTGTGACTTTTTTCATGTCAGAGGCTCATACTCACCTTTTCCATCCTCAGAGGACACCAACTGTAAGAGACAAGTTCAGCTCAGGAGGCAGAGATAAGTCATGGTTAGTGAAATGAAGAATAACTCAACCTGTATGTAAACAGGACATAAACAGAAAGAAGCTCACACTCACCTTTTCCATCCTCTGTCAGCTGGGATCTCCAGAGCTGATCCCAGCTGACCGTGGACGAAGGGGGGTTGGGTATGGGGGGTGGGGGGTTGGCCAGGTGTGTGTGTGTGTGTGTGTGGGGTGGGGTGGGGTGGGGGTTAAGAGGGAGTATCATGATGCTCGACCAACAAAATTGTACTGAGCCCCGCCAGACGCAAAGGCCAGCCCCAAGAAAGAAAGAACGCTGATCGAGTCATCATACCTAATGTGCAAAACTACAAAATAACCCAAGTACAATAATATAATGCTCAACCAACCAAACTGCACTGAGCCCCGCAAGACGCAAGGGCCAGCCCCGAGAAAAAAAGAATGGTTGATCGAGCCACTGTACCTGGATCTGCAAAACAGCAACTACAACTACAAAAAAAAAAAAAACCCAAGTGCAAGACTCTACCTGGGCAGTTCACAGCCCTCCCAGCTGCCAGCCCTCAGGGTTGGAAAGAGTCAAACTAGTGGTGCAGGCCAATGTGATACCTGTCGCAGAGAGGAGCTGATGTGAGTCGCTGTCATCTCAGAGCCTGGGCATCTTGGCTGGAGGCATCACCTGGTCGTCCTCTTCCCGGGGTCTCCTGGAGGAGCGGGGTGGACCGCCAACAGTCTGCGAGAAAAGAGGAGAACAACCAGAAGCAGCAGCAGGAGCATCAGGCTGTAAAGGAGTAGCAGGTCGAGGGGCAACAGGTTGGAAAGCAGAGGCCCTATTAGGACCAGCAGGCTGCAAAGCAGGAATAGCATGCAGGAGAGCAGGAGAGCTAGGAATCACAGCAGAGGCAGCAGGCCTCAGAGCAGGGACAGAGAGAGGGGCAGCATCACTGCCAGGTGAAGCAGCAGCAGGAGAAATAGGCCGGAAAGGGGAAGCAGCATGAGCAGGCTGGGAAGAAAAGGGGGTAGAGGTGTGTGTAGGAGAGCATGGAGAGAAGAGAGAGTGGTCTGCAGGAGTGCAGGGAGAGGAGGGAGAGGAGGGAGAGGAGAGGGAGCTGTCTGAAAGAATGAAGGGGGAGAAGGTAGAGGAGAAGGAGCAGGATAAGGAGGAGGGAGAGGGAGAGGAAGACTCTGGAGGAAAGGCAGAGAGGGGGCACTCTGCAGGAGCAGGAGGAGCAGTATAGGAAGCAGGAGGAGCAGGGGGAGCAGTATAGGAAGCAGGAGAAGCAGGGGGGGCAGTATAGGAAGCAGGAGGAGAAGGAGGAACAGTATAGGAAGCAGGAGGAGCAGGGGGAGCAGTATAGGAAGCAGGAGAAGCAGAGGGGGCAGTATAGGAAGCAGGAGGAGAAGGAGGAACAGTATAGGAAGCAGGAGGAGCAAGGGGAGCAGAATAAAAAGCAGGGGGAGCAAGGGGAGCAGAATAGAAAGCAAGAGGAGCAGGACGAGCAGAATAGAAAGCAAGAGGAGCAATACAGAAAGCAGGAAGAGCAGAGCGAACAGGATAGAAAGCAGGAGGAGCGGTATAGAAAGAAGGAGGAGCAGGGCAAACAATATAGAAAGCAGGAGGAGGAACAGAGTAAGGAGGATGAGCAGCACAAGCTGCAGGAGGAGCTGCAAGAGTGGCTGCAGGAGGAGCAGCAGGAAGAGCTGCAGGAGGAGCTGCAGGAGGGGCTGCAGGAGGGGCTGGGGCAGTTGAGTTAAAGTGGAAAGATGGAACGGTGTTACCTGGCGGGTGGTCCTCCATCCTGACAGGTGGTGGTGGTGATGCCAACTGCTGGGGTGGAGAACAGGGCAGAAAAGCCAGCTGAGGAGAGAAAAGGTGAAAATGTCACATTATGCATTTGTAAAAACACATTGACAAAGAGCTCAGTGATGATCTTTGATGTGTGTGGACTGTAGCTGCAGCAGATGCACCACAGACTGTGATGTAAAGAAACATGTTTGTTACACAGCTGCTCACTTTTAACTTCAGATAGACAGGTTCTGTCTCTGATCAATAACTCACATCAGATCAGCAGACTAATTCTATCAGACAATTCATAGTCCTACAGTACATTGAATAAAATAAGATAAGATGTATTTGTCACATACATAGTAATATGTGCAGTGAAATGTGTTGTTGTGCCTGCTTCCAGAAATAGTACAATAAAAAGACACAGTGCCAAATATAAGACTATGAGATATATAGATCTGAGAGGATGAGGAGAGCAGCTAACAGGCTGCAGCAGCACAGAGGGCACATGTCAGACTCACAGCTGTAGGCCTGTCCATAGTAAGAGAAGCACATGGCAAACCTATGCTGAGGCCACGAACTGTGAACACACTATGATAAATGCTGCAAATTACTGAGACATCAGACTCACAACTATACTTAGTGTCACCATTTTCTAATGAAGGTGCTGCTGACAGTTGGACCGTGCGCCATTACACACGCGAAGGACTCCAGAGATGGACATTTAAATGACATAATCGTGCATTAACAACAACAGGGTTTGTGCTTTATAACCACACAAACGTATGTGCGTTTTACTCGTGGAGGAGAGGAGACTGATAGCTCGTAGACTCAGGTGCGGACAGGAGAGTGAGAGACAGATGTTTACAGCCTCTCATGAACAGCTCTACAAGCTTTGTGTCCATCCCTGAACTTTGCAGCCTCAGTTTAATAACGTGTTTGTTCACAGACAAAACCGTTGTGTCAGAAATACGTTTTGAAGTGTAATAAACCCAAACATGAAGAATTAAAGGACTCGGAAATCATCTTCATTTCAACTTCAACAAGCAAACAGAACGGGCCTTGGACTGGAGCTGCACGTTCCAACTATTGTTCCATCGTCTCCATGGTGACAACACACACATATATATATTTAATTTTTTAGCATTTTTTAAGGTCCAGTCGGCATCTTTAATATCAAACTTTCGACAGCAATTTGTTTTAAAAGTTGTAATGTCAAACGAAAATATCAACATGTTTGAGTTAATACTTCACTGTTAACACATTCCACATCTGGTCCGGGAAACAAGGCACGGGCTTTTCTGATGAAGTATCATTTTAGACCAAGAAAATGTCGAGTAGCATCCAAAACTGTGCTATGCTATGTAGCTAGCATTATATTAATGTTTTATGCTAATATTCAACAAGTTACATCGATTAAGAGCTATTTTTGGATTAAAACCAGATTTGGGGGATTCAAGAAGATAAACTGAGTCAGTTTATAAAATGAAAACATGTCTTACCTACAAAGGACTGGGTCCAAAGCAGGTGCTGTTGGGCGGGGGGTCCAACCGGGCCTTGTTTTCCGCTGATTGAATCTGCAGGTGTGTCTTCTCCAATGGGGTCCTCCAATCGATAATCTTCCGAAGAGCTGTTGAGAGCTTTCCACAGATGTCCAAAGGGTTTTCTAATCCGCTGAGGTTCACAAAAGTTGAGCTTGCCAACAGAGGTTTTGCGCTGGGTCAACACAGGGTCAAGTCCGAGTGCAAATGACAAACCGAACAGTTCGTCAGACGTCACAGTAACGTTGCCATGACTTCTACGGGACGTCGGCGCGTGCTTTTGTGCGTGTGCGAGATAGGCCTACGCTACATTATTACATTGATGATAGACTACATTAGCCTCTGAATTGTTGGACTCTGCATGATAACATGGTGACACTGTAATCTTAGGTTGCAAGTGAGGATGGTCAGGACCTGCAGCAGCTCTATGTCGTACACATGTTCCTTTAAATTTAAATATCCAGCAGCTCATTGTAATAATAACCGCCATGTGGGGTCTCTGTCAACAGGGGAATCAAACCCACGACTTCATTGTGCATTTTGACAGTAAAGAAGGTGATAAACGCCACAAGCACCCAAGATGTCCCTAACCTGATTTAAAACCCCCGCCCTCAGAAGTTGCCATGGTGATTTTACATGCTTAGCCTTCTTTGAGTAAGATTCAATTGAAATGTGACCTCTCAATCTCAAGCTCAAAGTTGAATTTCCTAACTATTTTCACATAAAGTTGTTTCTAGAGTAAATTTTTGACAAACAGCTTCTATCTGCAGGCCATCAGGCAGCTGAACAGTAGTACCAAACACTGCCCCCCTCCCATCTCATTTTCACTTTAACATCCACACCTCGATTTAGGCACTTATAGTCACTGTTAACTGTGACTATAGTCTATTATCCTGTGCAATATTTATTTATTTATTACTGTGACAAGGCAACATTGTTTTTATTCATTGCAATATTTATCTGCTCTATTCGATTCATGCATAGTGCTTTGTGTACTTCCAGCACAGTTTAGACCTCTCCTATTGTTATTGATTTTCATCACCCATCAATGTTGGAGGATTGTCATGAAATTCTGTCAGTTCATGATCCTCACAGGATGAATCCTGCTCACTAGACTCACTCCTCCAATCAGAGGCTCCCACTTCACCTTTACTGTCCATGGTGAACAGCAGCAGCTGAGGAGGCAGAGTGGGAGGAAAAGAAATAATGGTTTGTGAGGCAGACTATGTTTGAAATACTACATTGGCTATATATGAATAAAGGCATGTAGCGAGTGTACACATTAGTTTACATTACTGTCTTTATATTGTATTCTATAATATTGCTGATCATTTTTCCTATGTATACATACACGTGTACATCCCACCAATGGCTCCTGCTGAAGTTCCATGTGAAGTTCTCCATGAAGTCGTTGCTAGGATATACAGACTAAACATCCTGAGGCTCTTGACTTCAGAGAGATGAGAGATACATGCTGGTGGAGGCCATTCTGAACAACTCCACTTCATAACACCTTGATGGACCAAGAAAAGAGCGGTGGAGGACGGCTCCTCTCTCTTCACTGCAGGATGGAGAAATATAGAAGATCCTTTGTACCTTCAGCCATCAGGCTTTTAATTCTTCTGCAAATGGTTGATGAGCTGACAGACAAATGAATTTCCCTTTGGGGATCAATAAAGTAATTTGTATTCGTATTCTTTCAAGGACAGAGGCTCACACTCACCTTTACTGTCCATGGTGAACAGCAGTAGCTGAGGAAGCAGAGTGAGAGGTAAATAAATAAAGGTGAGTGAGAAATAAATAGAGAAATAAACTGTTATATTATAATGTGAACAAACAAGGCATGTAGCTAGGATACACATAGTATTATACACAGCTGTCTTAATAGACTTGACTGAACAAATCCCATTTGATTTGCCATTCAGTCCTCAGACAGCACAGTGTTCCAGCTGAGTCTAAGCTCTTCCAAATAACAAACTGCTGTAAAAATATAGGACTTAGGGCAGTAGTGTACCATTTTACATTAATACAGTTGAATACTGTAAATTCTAATGTCTTTGAGGAACAAAACATTAACAGCAAGTTTCTGTAAAATCTTACGGTATAATGCAGTCATCTGAGCAATATTTAAAATGGAATTAAATAAAAAGTAGGGCTCCACATCAGTGATTTTATTTAAGATTGAGGGAAGAAGAAAAGAAATAAGAATTGCACATTTTTCACCCGGACTGTTAAACTGACGGTACCAAACTGGACGGAACACTTGAGGAGGAAACACCTGCTGCTTTCCTCCCCGTTCTCTCCTCACCTGCGCACCTTCGTCCATCCTGATCCTGTGGCTTTCTTAAGAAGGTAAATATAATCTTGCAAATGTCAGTTTTGCCAAAAAGACTGATTCAAAATTACGCGCAAACCCATGCCGCAAGCTAGCATAACCTTACTTCCGTTTAGCAACTAATGCTTTTCCACTTCTACCTTGTACCTGGTACCTGGTACTTTGAAGTGGACAAACGTTTATCTCTGTTGAAGCACGTTACTTAAGTTAGCCTGAGCTGGCCTGGTCATTAGCACAGGGCTCTCACGTCTCACGCATCAAGTCTGACAGTCACACTTTTCGGTCTTTTGTCACGCACTCCCGCCACACGTTATATTTCTCACGCTGACAAAAAATGATAATCTAAATTTCTCTGGCCCGCTATGGAACCGGCAGGAATCAAGCACGTCTCCCATGGAGTTCTGAGGCGAGTCTGCCACTTACCTGTCAATCAAAAAAAAAAAGGAAAGGGGCGGGCTACGCAATAGTCAACCAGAAGCACTATTGTATCTGGGTAAGATAACCAATGAAAAAAAAGCATCGTTATCCCGGAATTGTTCACGTGATTCTGCCACAACCATCTTCTGACAGTTTTGTTCAGTGGAAACCATGACTGGATGAGCTCCGAGCGTCACAGACACCAGAGTATGCGAGAACGCTGAATGATAAAACTGGCATTAATTAGTAATCTATGCATGGATGATGTGGAAGGCAGAGTGCTCCGTTTAGTCCATCAATACAGCTGTCTTGTATCAGCGACCTATCAGCCAATCGGAAAATAGTGTTTCTTGTTGCCGGGCAAAGTCTGGGTTTCCGCAGCGCTGCAAGCACGCTTCCCACGAGAGCGTATAAATGCTCTGAATACGTAATAACTAGGGATGTAATCGACTATCGATTAATTGTCAATAAGAATTTACTCGATTAGGCTAAACTCTAGTAAACACACCGGATCCGCCGGTGTAGCGCGTCTCCTCCCTTTACTCGCTATACCGGAGCTTTGCTTAAAAAAGTAAAAGAAAAACGAAAAACCGCTCGTGGTGGTGGAGCTGAGAACAGCACCAAACCTCATCAAGATTAGGGTCCGAGCACATAAAACAAGGCATCAATCATCTGCTAGCTTTGCCTGGTTTCTATAGGAAAGAGACGTAAACAGAACTCCCCCACTGGCCTCCAGCCACTTGCTTGCTACAGTAGTTGTGGGGAAAGCCCTGACGAGTAGATTAAAGAATGCATCGGTGTTCCTATCTGTCTTGCCTGTTTCAGACAATAACTAGCAAGTGAGCAAGCTGAGTTGCTCAATCTGTCACAGTCAGCAAAGCGTGCATGCATTTTTGAAACTAAGCCACTCTGCCTTACTTTTCTACTGCATTCGCTAAGCGACTCGTCAGGGCTTTCCTACAACTCGCAAGCGGCTGGAGGCCAGTGTGTGAGTTCTGTTTTCCTCTCTTTCTTATAGAAACCAGACAAAGCTAGCAGATGATTGATGCCTTTGCTTAAGTGCTGGGACCATATTTGTAATATCGATGAGGATTGGTGCTGTTCTGAGCATTATCTGTGGCTATAAGTGGCTTTTTGGTCTTCGGTCTTTGCTGAAGTCGCTACAACCAGAGACGTTTGCAGTTGGCAAACTTCATTTCTTGAGGGGTTGTTCTACTCTGTCATGGTGTTATAGACCATGGGTTACATTTACGCCGGAATATTCCTTCAACCTAATGTGATCAGTTGATGATCTGTGATTAGAAGTATTTATTCCGAGCTACTGGTCATCTATTTTTTGGTATCACTTGTATCAATAAATCAGTGCACCCCAAATTTTTGTCTTGAACATGTTTGCAGTTTTTATCCAACATGTTCTGGTTTTGTTTCAGGATCCAGCAGCAGAGACCACATTCCCCTGAACCCAACTGTCTGTCTATAAAGAGCGACTCGTCTACGGATACCTCTACTGATCTTAAACACCAAGAGTTAGTTGTTTTTAGCATATAAATATGAAAAATAATTTGTGTTTTATAAATTAGAACTATTTTTCATGAAAAGAAATTACTCAACAGAGAGGTTCAATCTGTTTTTCTGTCAGGATCCATGCCAGACCAGACACGATTGGACCTGAACCCAGCTCTGTGTCCTTCTGCAGCGACTGGTCAAAGGATATTTTTACAGATTTTAAACAACACCATTTATCTGACGCAATGTAAGTTCCCATTCCCTCAGTCCAAACGCATGCACAATTGGTTGAGTGGTCACTTAAATGGCCCTTAGGTGTGAATATGAGTAGAGTATGTGTGTGTTTGTTCGTCTTTATATGTGGCCCTGTGATAGACTGGTGATCTGCCCATGATGTACACCACACTCGCCCTGTATCAGCTAAGATAAGCCATGGATGGATGGATGGTCTTTGTATGAACCACAAAGAACTCAGTGGCTGGAATTCAATTTTACCACCCGCACTTTCAAGAGGACTGCTTCAGAAGCTAAACACATTTCTGCGCACGGTTCTATCCTCAATTGGCCCAAGAGGAGACTTAGGCTGCCTCGTCTACATTATTATCTGTGGATTTTGTGATGTTTAACTGAGTTTCTCAAGTCAGTTTTTACCCACGAAGCAAGTTGCCATAAGTTGTGGTTAAATTACAAGGGCTGATTCTATTCCTTATTTAAAAATCGCTGTTTTCTTATATAAAATTCAAAGCTATTTCCAAAGTCCTAGAATTATATACATGTCTAATGTAATACTCTCTGTCCCTCTTTCTGTTTATATTTGTGCATTAGAAGAGCAAGAGAGGTAAAAGTGAGCAAGCCAATCACAGATGCCATCATACTTACAGATTTAAAAACATAGAGATTAAATGCTAACACGTATTGTTAAATTAACACAGGACCTGGTCTGAGTTTCTGTTCAAATGCAAACATGACTTCATGGAATTTTATCTTGTGTCTGTCTCTGTGTGGACAGGAATTGTTTTAGTTAACGTGTCATGATTCCTCCACAGAGTGGACCAGGAGATCTCAGAGGGTACCAGTGGTCTGTCTACCCATCAAACATACCTGGATTCCCTATTTATGGTAGGTACATATACCACAAATGATGCGAAGCTAGTTCAGGCAGACAACTCAAGCTGCGCCCGTCCTGATGATCTGATCAGTCACGTGCTCCCCTCAACCAAATAGGGCGGGTTACTTAAACCCACCCAGCTTACCTGCTCTCCCCTGGCTTGCTGCCGATGCTGCTGCTGCTGTTCTCTGCTGCTGGTACTGCTGGTACCCTTGCTGCTGCTACTGCTTCATCTCATGCTGCTACTGCTGCTACTGCCCCTGCTGCCCATGAGGTTTTGCAAACCCATCACCTCCCCAGCATCCACCTGTGGGCTCTGTCTCTATGATCCCCTGCGGGGGTCTGCTTTCATTCCCTGTTAGGTCTGTCAAACAGATCATTATTCAGGGAATGAATAACTGAGACAGAGCCTGACGCCAAACCTGCTGCAGCCATGCTCAAGAATAGGCTACCTATGATGTGCTTCAGCTTGCTTATGTCCAATAAATTATTTATTCTCATTCCAGAGTTGTCTGACTGAACTACTTTTACATGAGACAAGAATGGTGGGATGGATTGACAGTCTGTTCAGATCTGAGATCAGATGTGTTGTTTCATTGTGTCTTTTAATATACTGCTTTTTGTTCCAGCTGCTGGAGGACAACATTGTCACTTTTGTGAAGAAAGAGTTGAAAGTGTTCCACAGGGTTCTGAGTCAAGATTACCCAAAACACATAGGAAGTCAGAGGGAAGATGACGGGGTATTGGATGGTGAGGATGGAGAGCAGAGCAAGAGCAGCAAAGAGGCATTTTTGAAGATCACAGTGAACTTCCTGAGGAGAATGAAGCAAGAGGAGCTGGCAGATTGTCTACAGAGCAGTAAGGGGATTTCACTAAGATGAGAGATGTACATCATGACATTTACTAACATCTCAACAGAAGGAGCAATCTGTTCATGTCTGGTACCTTTACAATGATTTCACAAATATACTTAATTTATGAATTCATCGTAGGTTTTACTTGTCATTTGTTATGTGTTTTTTGTGTCCCTGAATTAGATACATCGGAAATCTGAGCAAGGGAGGGTCAAGGGTTCATGATAAATGGCTATCAGTGTGATTTTAGTTAGAGTTCCACTTGATCCTCTTGCAGATTATATTATATTTAACAAAATATGCTTTTGTGTTCCTTCAGAATCTCCCGCTATGTGCCAACCTACACTTAAATCTAATCTGAGGAAGAAGTTCCAGAGTGTGTTTGAAGGGATTGGCAAAGCAGGAAACCCAATACCTCTGAATCAGATCTACACAGAGCTCCACATCATAGCTCGTCTCTGGATAACCACACGACCTGCAGCAGCCAATCAGATCCCTCCTGGGTGTGTTCATATGATGACAGAGGTCAGAGGGTTCACTGACCCACAGAAGGAAGAGTACTTCAGGAAGAGGTTTAAAGATGAGGATCAGGCCAGCAGGATCATCTCCACATCAAGACATCACGAAGCCTCAGGCCACAGCCTGACTGAGCTGTACATCCACTTCCTGGTGGTTCAGACCAAACTGAAGAGCATCAAGTATGATGGAAGAACTGAGACAGATCCACACTGGAGTCCAGAGAGCAGGGAAATGGTTGAGTCTCTGGGAAAACTGGCTTTTGAGCAGCTGCAGAAAGAAAACCTGATCTTCTATGAATCAGACCTGACGGAGTGTGGTATCGATATCAGAGCAGCCTCAGTGTACTCAGGAGTGTTCACACAGATCTTTAAAGAGGAGAGAGGGTTGTATGAGGAGAAGGTGTTCTGCTTCGTCCATCTGACTGTCCAGGAGTTTCTGGCTGCTCTTCATGTCCATCTGACCTTCATCAACTCGAGGGTCAATCTGCTGTCAGCACCACAGACAACTTTATCACGGATGGAAATATTCAAAGACCTATACTCACCAAAACAGTTTTACCAAAGTGCTGTGAATGAGGCCATGAAGAGTCCAAATGGACATCTGGACTTGTTCCTCCTGGGTCTTTCAATGCAGTCCAACCAGACAGTCCTACGGGGTCTGCTGACACAGACAGGAAGTACCACAGAGACCATTCAAGACACCATCCAACACATAAAGAAGAAGACTGAAGATAATCTATCTCTAGAGAGAAGCATCAACCTGTTCCACTGTCTCAATGAGTTGAAGGACCATTCACTAGAGAGGGAAATCCAGTTGTACATGAGTTCAGGTGTTCTCTGCACAGATAGACTCTCTAGTGCTCAGTGGTCAGCCCTGGTCTTCATCTTACTGTCATCAGAAAAAGAACTGGATGTGTTTGACCTAAAGAAATACTCAGCTTCAGAGGAAGCTCTTCTGAGGCTGCTGCCAGTGGTGAAAACATCTAAGACAGTTTTGTAAGCATGCATAAATGGATTAGTTCTTAATTAAATACATCAGGACATAATTATTCTTTCAACATGAGATACATTTATTTATTTATTTATTTTTGGATCATTTTATTTTCTTCCCAGAGAGAAGCTGTGAAGCTCTGGCCACAGTCCTCAGCTCTGAGTCCTCCAGTCTGAGGGAGCTGGACCTGAGTAACAACAACCTGCAAGATTCAGGAGTGAAGCTGCTTTCTGCTGGACTGGAGAGTCCACACTGTAGACTGAAAAGTCTCAGGTCAGGATTCATCAATCCACTAAACTGTGGGAGGTCTTAACTGAAAAAAGAAATTCTTAATAAATGTCATATACATTTACCTTTTAGTGACTCTGCTTTTGAATGTAATAATATCAAAAGCAATCTATTGTTTGCAGGCTGTCAGGCTGTATGATCACAGGGGAAGAATGTACTTCTCTAGCTTCAGCTTTGACCTCCTTCCATCTGATGGAGCTGGACCTGAGCTACAATCATCCAGGAGACTCAGGCATAAAAAAGCTGACTGCCAGAGTTGAGGATAGGTGTAGACTGTGTAGACTGGAGACTCTGTGGTAAGGAGAGACTTAAAATCAAGGAGGAAAAAAAACCCTCAAAAAACCATTCGAGAACAATGTCCTGTATTTTCATGTAAGCTTTACCTCAAACAATGGGAGGTATCTAAAGTGTACCTTAATTAGCTAATATTCAGCTGCATCTCCTGACGAAAGACTGTCATAGGCATCATTATTAGATATTGATTTTATCAATACTGTTGTGTCAAATTATAAACACTTTGACAGTTTTGTTCATCTTTATCAAGGTTGTACACTGCAAATAATTGATTTACAAGCAGTATATGCATTGGTCATGAAACATGCTTGTCTGATTTTGAGTATATCTTTCTCCAGTGTGGACTATGGTGGAAACTTGAGGATGAATCCTGGTCTGTGGAAGTGTAAGTGTATTTTTAAGTTTGTTCCTGGACACATAATATTGATGGTTGGATTAAGGAATCTAATTCTGCATCTTAAATGTTGTTTACACTTCTCTATCCATTACAACTTGACTGTATGATTGTATTTATGTACAGTGTTATACTCTACTTGATCCCCTGGCAAATAGGCAGGTGATGGGGAAATTGTAAGGTCTGATACGCACCGTGGACATGCCCTTTCCAAGGTTAAAAAAAAAAATCTGATTATTTTTATATTATTTGGCTGCATTTTTACAGCCAAATTTTTACTATTTGGCTGTAAGGACTGTGGCGCAATGGTTTTTTGCCCCAGATGTCACAGTTAAAGTATTTGGTAAATGATTGGATAAGCTTAAGCCTAAGCTTTGTAAGTCCTACTGGCAGCTGCCAGAAAGGCCTTGGTCAAGAGCAACCTTCCATCTTATCATAGGTGACAATCAAAAAACCACAAGAAAAGAAAAAAAGTGTGTTGGTGGTGAGGTTGAAGCTACTGTATTAACTTTTGATTATGAAAAGTAAGTCGAATAAGTAGAATGAGAAGGTGATGTTCTGATGACAGGTGTAATATGTGGAACATGTAATGAAAATTGTTGTATCCAATAACCAACAGATTGGGTTAAACAAAAAACACAAAAGAAACAGCCCTGCATTAAATAGAATTTCAATTTCAATTCTTCCCTGGTTTTAGATACATGTGAAGTTGAAGTGGACCCGAACACAGCACACGGAGACCTCTTCCTATCTGACGACAACAAAAAGGTCACTTTGGTGAGAGAGGACCAGCTATATCCAGATCACCCAGATGGATTTAACCAGTGGAGACAGGTTCTCTGTAAAAGTGCTCTCACTGGTCGCTGTTACTGGGAGGTTGAGTGGAAAGAAGAACTTCTCATAGCAGTGTCTTACAAAGGAATCAGAAGGAAGGGAAGCCATGCTGACAGCAGTCTCGGAGGGAATGATCAGTCGTGGAGTCTACAGTGTTCTAACCATGGTTACTGTGTTTTTCACAAAAACAGAGTAACAGCCATACGCCTTCCCACCTCCTGCTCTGTGTCGAACAGAATCGCAGTGTATGTGGATTGTCCTGGTGGCATTCTGTCCTTTTACATGGTGTCCTTTAACACAGTGACCCACCTCCACACCTTCAATGCCACA
The DNA here is from genome assembly GCA_019059645.1 of Caranx melampygus. Lineage (NCBI taxonomy): Eukaryota > Metazoa > Chordata > Actinopteri > Carangiformes > Carangidae > Caranx > Caranx melampygus. Next base: position 281,771 of record JAFELL010002425.1, read on the forward strand.
TTCACTGAACCTTTGTATCCGATACCGAAGGTCCTTCATACCCACAGCCATCAGACTCTTTAATTATGATGCAAATGCAAGATGAGCTATTAGAAAAATGAATTTCCTTTGGGATCAATAAAGTATTTTCTATTGTATTCTATTCTATTTGGGTTTAGGTCTGAGTTCAAGTTTGGGAGTTTTGGTAACTCAATGTCTCTTTGCCAGCTTTGAGTGGGAGAGGCAATTTCTGTGTAGAGAAACACACTGCCTATTGGTTTAGTCCATACACAGACACAGACTCAAATACTTTGTATTTGATCATTAGAAATGTTTCAAACCCTGACCCCTCAGTCTTAGCATAATCATCCTTCAGATCTATAAACCAAGTTAACACAACTATCGTGATCTGTGAGGCTCAAGTAATCTAAAAGACCCATGAGCTGAAAACTACAAGATGAATTTTAGACAAAGTCACAGATACATGGTTAATCTTTTAACATTGTCATATAGGCTACAGAGAAATCAGATCATTCTTGTTTGAATCCCGGTTCGAATCCTAAATCTGGTGGTCCTTTGCTCCATGTCTTTCCTCCTCTCTCCCTCCCCCTCCCCATTTCCTGTCTCTCTTAACTATCCTATCAGTTAAAAGCAAAACAAACAAACAAACAAAAAAAAAATCTTCATAATCAGTTCTTCACAACTTTTCTATGCCTATCAGCAGATCATCACACTGTCACTTGACTACATTGTATGGAAATGTAGGCCTGTATACAAGCCTGTGGGAGACAGCAGTGCTTTAGAGAAAGGCTGTTTTTACTGTATCACTTTGGAGGAGATGTGTGGTAAATGCTTTTTTTTTTTTTTTTTAATTTGTGCATTTAGGAAAAAGTGTGTAAGTAATTGTATTAAACTCTTTTTGTAAATTTGAAGAATGAACTGTAAATGTAAAACTTATGGAAGCAAAATGATTAAAAGCAAAACAAAAAATAAACTCAAAGGCGACAGTTATAATGGAGTTGATTCACAGTACATGTTGGCTAATACATGTGACTGGCCTTGCTCTTTTATGCATAAAGAAGGTGATTTTAAAACTCTAATACAATGCAAGTTATCAGACGCGTCATTCTCAATAACCCCGCCCTCACGGACCACTTTCATTTCCCTGTTTTACTTGGACCCATGTTGTGACGCAGTTTTTTTTTTTTTTTATTGTGGAGGTAAAGTGTGTTTTCCATGTTCTTCTGACACTCAACTTAGACATCAAGTTGTTGTTAATATTGTTAACAACGCACATTAATATTTATTAATATTAATATTACCCTGTGACGGAGTCAGCCGTAACTGTAAAGTCCGGATCGACGTTATGTCAGTTATGTGCGCACGTAGAAACGATGGGATACCAGCAGAAACACAGAGGTAGTTCGAGGTCAAGCACTGAACGTGGACTCTTGTTGACTTCGTTGCCCCACATGCAGAGTACCGAGGCCCCTCAGCTCCACCGCTGTCTGACACAGTAAATGCGGCTCGAGCCCGGCCGCGGAGCCGTTGGAGCCCTGGCTTTCGTTAGATTTTCACTCCAGGCCGATGTGGGCAGCGTGGCGGTAGGGAATGTGTTGAAATACAGTCAACACTGCTAATAAGTCCTCCAACAGGAACTGGTGTTGCAATAACTAGGATCAGATTCCTCAATAGCTGTATGAAGGAACTGACTCCCCACAGCCACGATGTGATGTTCAAATACTTTACCTAAGTCCAGGTAATGTATAGTATTTTTTTTTTTTATTAATTACAGTATATTCATAGTCTTTAGTTTAAACACTTGTACTGCACCTCATGCACTTCACACAGTCGTAAGCGAGGCTCCAGTCAAACTCCGGAGCGGTCCATTTATGAAACGAAATGCGTTACAAATAACCCGCGTGCTTGTGTACTTCGTACGTGTGTCCATTGTTAAAGTTTAGTGTTCATTTTTTTTAATGTAAACATTCCGGTCAGTCGTCATGGAAACATGACGCTCTACCAGTGGTGGTGTTTGGACCAGCGTGAAAACAAAAGTGTGTACTAGCTGAAAAATGAAACAGTGTATGACTGTATACTGCACCAGTGTGTGAAACCGTCCATGTGGCTGCACTTCAGCACTTTTTAAAGGAACTGTTATTTATTCCCAGATTTGTTTTTCAGTTGTGTCTGACTGTCAAACTAGACAATGAAAGAAAGTTACATTATTTGCTATATTCATCCATGTTTTACAAAGGGTTTAACCCGAACTAGGCCTGACAACAATAATCATCATATCACATCCATGCAGGCGTAGTAGTATACACACACACTCTGTATCATATATATATTTATAACACACTGGTAGGCTATCGGTATCAGCTGATCCATTACCCATTATACTCATTATACACATTATGCAATTTAATATAGCCTTAGTCCGTTTGGGGCCAAAATCACCCCCCCCCCCCCAAAAAAAACAAAAAAGCTAGGGGAAACACTGGCTATAGCTGGCCTCCTCAGCACCTCACTGCACCGTCAGGGTGCCATTTAGACCATTGGTTCTCAAATGGAGGTACAGGTACCCCTGGGGATGCTTGAAGGCACTCCAGGTGGTACGTGAGATTTTTAAAATATACTTAAAAAATAGCATGAATTCAAAAATCCTTCAGAAATATTATTATAAGTGTTAGTTCATAAACTGAATTATATGCTCATTATGCTATGCAATTTCATTATCCTAAAAACCCCAGAGTCTTCTCCATACCACGATGGTTTGATCCAACCTGGCACATGCCACATGGCATCAGCTGTCAATCACTGCCACCTTGATAACTCAAACAATGAAGTCGTGGTTGAAGTGTACCTGAAATTCTGCTGAAAACACAGAAGAACAAGTGGCAAAGAAGGAGAGATCATAGCCAGCAAAATTCTGACAGTATTTGGAAGAATTTGTTTAATGGGGCTTCTGTCCACAAGCTGCTGTTGTAACTGAGTTCATGAATTCAGTTTAAAAACAGATCTTTATTGTAATCCTAAAAGAGGGCACTTTAAGTTGATCATTATTTTTATGTCCAAAACTTAATTATTAATTTTCAACAAGTTTTACAAAGTTTAATAAATCAGACACTGATGACACAGTGTTTTATGTCTTTTTTTCCAACTGAAAATGCTTTGTGCTGGTTATGGGGTACTTAAAAAAATATTTCACAGGGGGTATATCAGTGAAAAAAGGTTGAGAAGCACAGATCTAGAGGACTGGTAATAGACTAAGATGGCAGCTTCTCCCTGACTGTACTCTGACTTTATTCACCCAACACTGATGAAAAAGAGAATTGCTCAATGGAGAGGCAGATTATTTAATTGGGGAAACAATGTAAAGGAAGATTTCATTTGATGTGCAAATGAATGATTTGTGTCTCTCTCCACTTTGAAGGTACAAAGTGCATGTCAGCTGATGTTGGAGTGAACTTATCAGCATGGAGCAATGTGATAGAGGAGAGGAGGGAGCTCCTATCTCTAACACCACTCAGGAGAGCCAGACCAGAGCTAAGAGGTGAGATGGAGATCTATACCCCTGCATGCCGAGTAGAGCACCCCCTCAAGGAATGAGGTTTGCCAACTGCAAACTTAGTTGTATTGACTTCAGCAACTTCGTCAACAGTACAAATAGGGTCCCAGCACATAAAACAAGGCATCAATCATCTGCTAGCTTTGCCTGGTTTCTATAGGAAAGAGACGTAAACAGAACTCCCCCACTGGCCTCCAGCCACTTGCTTGCTACAGTAGTTGTGGGGAAAGCCCTGACGAGTAGATTAAAGAATGCATCGGTGTTCCTATCTGTCTGTTTCTAACTAGCAAGTGTTGACAGGGAAATGAACGGAGCTGAGTTGCTCAACCTGTCACAGTCAGCAAAGCGTGCATGCATTTTTGAAACTAAGCCACTCTGCCTTACTTTTCTACTGCATTCGCTAAGCGACTCGTCAGGGCTTTCCTACAACTCGCAAGCGGCTGGAGGCCAGTGTGTGAGTTCTGTTTTCTGTGTTGAGTTCTGGGACCATATTTGTAATATTGATGAGGATTGGTGCTGTTCTGAGCATTATCTGTGGCTATAAGTGGCTTTTTGGTCTTCGCTGAAGTCGCTACAACCAGAGACGTTTGCAGTTGGCAAACTTCATTTCTTGAGGGGTTGTTCTACTCTGTCATGGTGTTATAGACCATGGGTTACATTTACGCCGGAATATTCCTTCAACCTAATGTGATCAGTTTTAAGATGATCTGTGATTAGAAGTATTTATTCCGAGCTACTGGTCATCTATTTTTTGGTATCACTTGTATCAATAAATCAGTGCACCCCAAATTTTTGTCTTGAACATGTTTTTATCCAACATGTTCTGGTTTTGTTTCAGGATCCAGCAGCAGAGACCACATTCCCCCGAACCCAGCTGTCTGTCTATAAAGAGCGACTCGTCTACGGATACCTCTACTGATCTTAAACACCAAGAGTTAGTTGTTTTTAGCATATAAATATGAAAAATAATTTGTGTTTTATAAATTAGAACTATTTTTCATGAAAAGAAATTACTCAACAGAGAGGTTCAATCTGTTTTTCTGTCAGGATCCATGCCAGACCAGACACGATTGGACCTGAACCCAGCTCTGTGTCCTTCTGCAGCGACTGGTCAAAGGATATTTTTACAGATTTTAAACAACACCATTTATCTGACGCAATGTAAGTTCCCATTCCCTCAGTCCAAACGCATGCACAATTGGTTGAGTGGTCACTTAAATGGCCCTTAGGTGTGAATATGAGTAGAGTATGTGTGTGTTTGTTCGTCTTTATATATGGCCCTGTGATAGACTGGTGATCTGCCCATGATGTACACCACACTCGCCCTGTATCAGCTAAGATAAGCCATGGATGGATGGATGGTCTTTGTATGAACCACAAAGAACTCAGTGGCTGGAATTCAATTTTACCACCCGCACTTTCAAGAGGACTGCTTCAGAAGCTAAACACATTTCTGCGCACGGTTCTATCCTCAATTGGCCCAAGAGGAGACTTAGGCTGCCTTGTCTACATTATTATCTGTGGATTTTGTGATGTTTAACTGAGTTTCTCAAGTCAGTTTTTACCCACGAAGCAAGTTGCCATAAGTTGTGGTTAAATTACAAGGGCTGATTCTATTCCTTATTTAAAAATCGCTGTTTTCTTATATAAAATTCAAAGCTATTTCCAAAGTCCTAGAATTATATACATGTCTAATGTAATACTCTCTGTCCCTCTTTCTGTTTATATTTGTGCATTAGAAGAGCAAGGGAGGTAAAAGTGAGCAAGCCAATCACAGATACCATCATACTTACAGATTTAAAAACATAGAGATTAAATGCTAACACGTATTGTTAAATTAAGACAGGACCTGGTCTGAGTTTCTGTTCAAATGCAAACATGACTTCATGGAATTTTATCTTGTGTCTGTCTCTGTGTCGACAGGAATTGTTTTAGTTAACGTGTCATGATTCCTCCGCAGAGTGGACCAGGAGATCTCAGAGGGTACCAGTGGTCTGTCTACCCATCAAACATACCTGGATTCCCTATTTATGGTGTGTACATATACCACAACTACTTTTACATGAGACAAGAACGGTGGGATGGATTGACAGTCTGTTCAGATCTGAGATCAGATGTGTTGTTTCATTGTGTCTTTTAATATACTGCTTTTTGTTCCAGCTGCTGGAGGACAACATTGTCACTTTTGTGAAGAAAGAGTTGAAAGTGTTCCACAGGGTTCTGAGTCAAGATTACCCAAAACACATAGGAAGTCAGAGGGAAGATGAGGATGGAGAGCAGAGCAAGAGCAGCAAAGAGGCATTTTTGAAGATCACAGTGAACTTCCTGAGGAGAATGAAGCAAGAGGAGCTGGCAGATTGTCTACAGAGCAGTAAGGGGATTTCACTAAGATGAGAGATGTACATCATGACATTTACTAACATCTCAACAGAAGGAGCAATCTGTTCATGTCTGGATCCTTTACAATGATTTCACAAATATACTTAATTTATGAATCCATTGTAGGTTTTACTTTTCATTTGTTATGTGTTTTTTTGTGTCCCTGAATTAGATACATTTGAAATCTGAGCAAGGGAGGGTCAAGGGTTCATGATAAATGGCTATCAGTGTGATTTTAGTTAGAGTTCCACTTGATCCTCTTGCAGATTATATTATATTTAACAAAATGCTTTTGTGTTCCTTCAGAATCTCCCGCTATGTGCCAACCTACACTTAAATCTAATCTGAGGAAGAAGTTCCAGAGTGTGTTTGAAGGGATTGGCAAAGCAGGAAACCCAATACCTCTGAATCAGATCTACACAGAGCTCCACATCATAGAAGGGGGGACTGGAGAGGTCAATGATGAGCATGAGGTCAGACAGATTGAAACAGCAAACAGGAAACCAGACAGACCAGAAACAACCATCAGACAAGAAGACATCTTTAAAGCATCACCTGGAAGAGACCGACCAATCAGAACAGTGATGACAAAGGGAGTGGCTGGCATTGGGAAAACAGTCTTAACACAGAAGTTCACCCTGGACTGGGCTGAAGACAAAGCCAACCATGACATACAGTTCACATTTCCATTCACTTTCAGGGAGCTGAATGTGCTGAAAGAGAGAAAGTTCAGCTTGGTGGAACTTGTTCATCACTTCTTCACTGAAACCAAAGAAGCAGGAATCTGCAGGTTTGATCAGTTCCAGGTCGTCTTCATCTTTGATGGTCTGGACGAGTGTCGACCTCCTCTGGACTTCCACAACACTGAGATTCTGACTGATGTGACAGAGTCCACCTCAGTCAACGTGCTGCTGACCAACCTCATCAGGGGGAAACTGCTTCCAACTGCTCGTCTCTGGATAACCACACGACCTGCTGCAGCCAATCAGATCCCTCCTCAGTGTGTTGACATGGTGACAGAGGTCAGAGGGTTCACTGACCCACAGAAGGAAGAGTACTTCAGGAAGAGGTTTAAAGATGAGGATCAGGCCAGCAGGATCATCTCCCACATCAAGACATCACGAAGCCTCCACATCATGTGCCACATCCCGATCTTCTGCTGGATCACTGCTACAGTTCTGGAGGATGTGTTGAAAACCAGAGAGCAAGGGGAGCTGCCCAAGACCCTGACTGAGCTGTACATCCACTTCCTGGTGGTTCAGACCAAACTGAAGAGCATCAAGTATGATGGAAGACCTGAGACAGATCCACACTGGAGTCCAGAGAGCAGGGAAATGGTTGAGTCTCTGGGAAAACTGGCTTTTGAGCAGCTGCAGAAAGGAAACCTGATCTTCTATGAATCAGACCTGACGGAGTGTGGCATCGATATCAGAGCAGCCTCGGTGTACTCAGGAGTGTTCACACAGATCTTTAAGGAGGAGAGAGGGTTGTATGAGGAGAAGGTGTTCTGCTTCGTCCATCTGACTGTCCAGGAGTTTCTGGCTGCTCTTCATGTCCATCTGACCTTCATCAACTCGAGGGTCAATCTGCTGTCAGAAGAACAGTCAACCTCCCAGAAGACTGAAACAAAGCAAGACAAATCTGCAGAGACAAACTTTTACCAAAGTGCTGTGAATGAGGCCATGAAGAGTCCAAATGGACATCTGGACTTGTTCCTCCGCTTCCTCCTGGGTCTTTCAATGCAGTCCAACCAGACATTCCTACGGGGTCTGCTGACACCATCAGGAAGTGGTTCACAGACCAAACAGGAAACAGTGGACCACATCAAAAAGAAGATCAAAGAGACTCCCTCTGCAGAGAAAAGCATCAATCTGTTCCACTGTCTGAATGAACTGAATGACCATTCTCTAGTGGAGCAGATACAACAGTACCTGATATCAGGAAATCTCTCCACAGATAAACTATCTCCTGCTCAGCTGTCAGCTCTGGTCTTCATCTTACTATCATCAGAAAAAGAACTGGATGTGTTTGACCTAAAGAAATACTCAGCTTCGGAGGAAGCTCTTCTGAGGCTGCTGCCAGTGGTGAAAACGTCTAAGAGAGTTCTGTATGTACAGTAAATAGCTAATTTAATTCATAACTAGATATGTGAAGAAGTAATTGGTTTTTGATTCTCTTTTTTTTCTTCTTTTATTCGGACTATATATCTTCCCAGACTGAGTGGCTGTAACCTCTCAGAGAGAAGCTGTGAAGCTCTGGCCACAGTCCTCAGCTCTGAGTCCTCCAGTCTGAGGGAGCTGGACCTGAGTAACAACAACCTGCAAGATTCAGGAGTGAAGCTGCTTTCTGCTGGACTGGAGAGTCCACACTGTAGACTGAAAAGTCTCAGGTCAGGATTCATCAATCCACTAAACTGTTGGAAGTTTTGATTGATTTTTATGTTTTATATTTTATGTTTTGGTCTGGAGGTGCACAGGTTTTGTTTGAGATGAATGGCAGTCAACTGTCCAGCTCAACTTGAGTTTGAGATATACTTTGGGTAGTGAGTTACTTCAAAGCATTTTCATTCTAGGAAAGGCATGTAGGTGGGAAGTATTGGTCATGATATTTTGTGTCACTAATGTGGTATCTTTGTGGAGTGTCCCTTGACGGGCATAGCAACATGTTAAATGGTTGGTTGGGTTAGCCTCACAGAACTACCACCATGATTGTTTCGTTTTGCTCTGCAGGCTGTCAGGCTGTATGATCACAGAGGAAAGTTGTGCCTCTCTGGCTTCAGCTCTGACCTACAACCCTTCCACCTGATGGAGCTGGACCTGAGGTACAATCATCCAGGAGACTCAGGAGTGAAGCTGTTGTCTGCCAGACTAGAGGACCCATATTCAAGACTGGCCACTCTCAGGTATCAAAAGGTCTCCTGTAGCCACAAACATAGTCTGATGTAGGCAGACTTTATCTCACTAATGTCATTCAGTCAACCCATGTCTCATCCCCCCTAACCAAAACACTGCCACATGTAAAGAATGATTTCTTAAGGAGATAAGATGTATTTGGCTGATGCTGCTCCATCAATGATGGAAGAATAGAAGAATGATAGAATCTTACACCAGAAGTTTTATTCTGTTTTATTCTTAGTCAACCAGTTACTAACATTTTTTGGTCAATAGTCATAGGGGTCATCACAGTAAGTGAGCTGAACCTTCTGCTCCTCCATTTGCTGAGGTCTTATTATCTCGGCAGGATGGACCTCCTAAGTCTGTCTGTGAAGCAGTTCAGTGAGAGCAGCCTCCCACTGAACAAGCTCCTCTGCTCCACCACCAGTTCATGCAGTGGGTGGCTGCTGTTATCAATGAGGGAGAGCAGCTTGGAGAGAGTTCTCCTGTCAGCCACCGACACCGCAGAGGCCTGCTTCACACCACTGGTGTGGGTCCTGGGCCTGCTGCACCTGAGGTGTAATGATGTGCAGAATCAGTCACTCCAGTTTCTTCATTAGATGAGAAGTGAGGAGAACTGGTCCGAAGTCGCTGAGGTCACTTGGTTGTCCCTTCTTTGGCACCAGGATGATGCATGATGTTTTCCAGAGCGTCAGAACCTTCCCCAGATGCAGGTTCAGTCAGAAGTTGTGCTGCAGGGGCTCAGCCAGCTCCGCAGCACTAGCCTTCAGCACCCCCGGACATAGTCTGGACCAACTGCCTTGCAGGGGCGGAGTCTCTTGAACCAGCACATATGTAGTGGTAGATAAAGGTTTCTAAAGCAATGCCAGTGACAAACATTAAAACCCTGATATGGAGGGATTGTGGCTAGGCCGTTGAGAGGGAATTTTGGCTAGCCTCAAAGAGGTTCTGGCAAACCAGTTACCTTAGGAAGGGGAACCAGGGCTTAGGAAAACTGCTAAATTGGGCTGAGGATATCATTTGCCAGGGAAAGGGCACTTTAAAGGGACATTGTGTAACATTTTCAGTTGTTAATTGGCCATAATCGATGTCCTCATTCATATACATGTCATCATAGGTGTATTGTGACCTTCGCCAATAATTTGACTAATTCTTGTAAGCGAATACTTTCAGATTTGTTTGTACATAGGGTGGGTAAGTCAGCTGGGGAGCTCCATGGCAGTCTGCCATCTGGAAACTACATCTGCTGGCAAGGGACATATAGCACAGCCAGAGAATTGCTCCGCCTTCAGCGTTTACCTTGAATGCCAGGGCTGCATTACTGAGACACTGAAGGAGATCAGCAAGAGTGTCTTACTACTACTGCTGCAAATTTGACAGTCTGCACTACTGCAGCATAATGCAGGATTGTGCATATGCAGCAGCAACCTCAATGCCAAGAAAGTGCAAAAGGGAATTAAAAAAGGCAACATGAACGCCATATTCAAAAAACGAGGGTCAACATCGGCGTAGCCTTCCCCAGGTGCAAAGAGCTAATGAGGGAGAAAGATGTTAAAAGGGACGCTGAAGTTGCCAGGTTTCTCCTCAGCAGGTCAACTGTACTGCCTAAATGAACCTACAGCTAGCTTCTTTCATTCGGTTTGATTAGACAGTGTGGTTCATTACCATCGTCAGCATGACTGTAGAACATCATAACACAAGGAAGACACATCATGATTGACTTCTGTGTCTAATGTATACAACTGTGTTTAGTGTTTTGCAAACCACTGTGCGTGCTGTTTTGCAAATAAGTGTGAGGCTGACATTGTGCTAGGAGTGATGCAAATCTGGGTTTTGCTCCTGAGGTTTTGAAAATTGTGTAATACTTTTGATTTTAGTGCTTATGCAGTCAAAAAACTGTAATAAGTAGATATACCTGTCTTTGAACTTGACATGCACAGGGCAAGGCCTTTCAGATATTGATGAGTGTGTTTATAACAATTTTTTTTACAATGTTTAAACACATACCCCTCCCCCACCTTTTATTTTCAGGGTGGAACCTGCTGGAGTCAGATGGTTGAGACCAGGTCTGAGGAAGTGTAAGTTTGTTTTTAAACTTCATTCATTTGAGTTGTCAATTATCAGTAAATGAACAGACAGTAGGTTAATAACTGCAGGTGTATTGTGCCTCATTCTCTCCATCAGATTCCTGTGAACTCACACTCGACACAAACACAGTGAACACAAACCTCAAACTGTCTGACAACAACAGAACGGTGACATGGGTGCAAGAGGATCAGTCATACCCTGATCATCCAGACAGATTTGACCGGTGGCCTCAGCTTCTGTGTGGAGCTGGTCTGACTGGTCGCTGTTACTGGGAGGTTGAATGGAAAGGATTAGTTCATATATCACTGAGTTACAAAGGAATTAGCAGGAAAGGAAACAGTAAAGACTGTGTGTTTGGAATGAGCGATAAGTCCTGGAGCCTGAGATGCTCTGACGGTGGTTACTTTTACTGGCACAACAACACACAAAAGTCCATCTCCTCCTATTCCTCCACCAAGTCCACCACCTCCTCGATCTCTGACAGAGTAGCAGTGTATGTTGACTGTGATGCTGGCACACTGTCCTTCTACAGAGTCTGCTTTGACACACTCATCCACCTCCACACCCTCAACACCACATTCACTGAACCTCTCTATCCTGGATTTAGGTTCTGGTGGTCAGGTTCCTCAGTGTCTCTGTGTTCAGTGTAGCAGACCCTTCTGTTGGAGAAATCTTCTCAGTGTTATCTGTAGATGTCTGTCCCATCAGATTGATGTATTTAATCAGTTTATTGTTTAAACTCATTCAGTAAACAAGTAGATCTCTTCTTCTAGTCCTTCAAAGACAGAAGTTACAGTTGCTACAGTGTGTAAATGTCATTGACTCTCTTGTTGACTACTTCTTTTTCTAGATTACGTTGATGTGGTCTTATAATTTCACAATCAAAGCATCCCTTTGAACATATGTCTCTGAATTACAGGGCAACTGAGCTGATTCATCTCAAACTAAAACTTTCATATTTAATGTGAGGGGGGGGGGGGGGGGGGGGGGCAGTTCAGCTGTCAAGATGTAAAGAGTTTCTCATTTTATATCATACAAAACACCGAAAATGTGTATAAATGAAAATGATGTGCTTAAAGATAAAATAAAAAAAACATTGTTTTGGACAAATATCTTTTCTTAACCTCTTAGAGTTCCTGTAAAATTCTCCAACTTATTGTTGTGTCTATAACCAAATGTTAAAGCCAGTCATTGGCTGGTGGTGTAAGCAGAGCATAGGAACCTCACTAACAAAGGGTAAAAATGCCTTTGAAGAAAATTAAAATATCAAAACTAAATTATTAGGCAACAACGTGAATTGAATTTCATTCGAATCTCCAGCCCCCAAGGTGTCTGTTGAGAAAATCATGAGGGGAGGCTGCAGAAACAGTAAGTGGCTGTAACAGAATTCTTCCTAGAACCAGTGGTGAAGTTGTAAAATGTACATGATACATGTCTGACTGTATATATTTATTTAAATATTATTATTAAATATTATTATATATTATATTATATATTATATTATATTATATTATTTATTTAATTTAAGAGAAAAAACTGGCAAAGTTTTGAATGATAGTAACTGCTGTCGTGTAAACACTGAGCTCAGTCCCTGCTGCTTCTCTGCAGGCTATGTAATGACAACACTGCTGTTGTAACACACTAGTACATTAACAAAGTTAAAATCACATTGACCCCAAGAGCCACCAGCTCTGTTAATTCAACTCCACTGAGAGAGCCAAAGAGGCTTTCTATACATTATTAAATATTTCAGTCAGGGAAATTGGCAGTGCAAGCTAACCTCTTTGAGCTGTTTAAAATTAGCTGTAAGGACGACAACATGACAAAAGTCAGTCACTATGGGTTTACTTATTTACTTATTTACCTTACTGATGCAACGCAAAATACACATATCATATTACATATCACCAGAGCTCTGAGTGAGTTAATCTTTTGCACATTATTCTATGTAATTTATAAGACTATGGTGATTTGGTCTAACTTATTGTTCGCATTGTAATTCATGTATCTAAAATGTATTTTAAAAAATATATCAAATATCATAAAATCAAATCAGTACATCAAAGTACAAAGTTTAATTTCACATTTTCTACTATTACTAAAGTTAGTACTGCATTTGAATTGATTTTTAATAGATACATGAATGCTTATACATATTTTCCTGTAATGCTTAAAGGTGTTCGGAAAAAAACATTTAATTTGACCCCAATTTGGGTCTTAAAATTAGTGTAATCACTCATCTATCAGACGATGTAGCCAACACTTTGTCCAAAATCCTATTTTTGAGTAAATCCAGGGTGAAAGTGGGTTAGTTTTTTTTATCGTTGGATAATGAAGGCACGCAAATTATACGTCACATTGCTCACGATTCATCAGCCAATGATATTGGATCAAACAATCAAACGTCTGACAAAAACCAGGAAGCTTTGACAGCGAGTAGTGGTTTTTGCAGGAGTAAGTGGTTTGGAGTTGTAGTGAGCAGTTTCGTGACTTTTGAGAGAGTTATTATCTAGTGTGCAGTTGCAAGAGAGTGAGTGAGGGACATGTTAGGGTGAGTGAGTGTGTGGTGAGATTGTGAGTTAGCGTGTGTGTGAGTGTTAGTGGTGTTAGTATGGCTGCAGGAGGACCAAGGAGGTGTTTGCTTGGGTGTCCGTCCACCAAACCACTTTGTTCAGCCTCCCTTCAGATGCAGGGATACGAGGCGGCTGGCTTGAATTCCTGCACTTCGACGAGAGCGGGCTGTGAGTGAGATCCAGGGTGAGGGGAAGGCATTTCACACAGTCCAGCTTCTCAAACTACGGGCAATACTCAGCTGGGCTGGTGAAGGATATAATAATAATATAATCCTGACAGATATAGCAGCCCTGACAGTGTAGTTGGGACACCTTCTTCGAAAGTACCGGTGAGTTGCTAACTAGGCTACTAACGTAGACATTTGCTCTTTTATAAACCAGTACCGGCCCAGTACCCGCCCCAAACATTGAACATCCCGCCTGCTTGATAACACCCAGTCAAATTTGTTTTCCTTACTTGTGTGTACTTGTGTGGAAACTCATGGAAGGAGGCGGGACAAATGCCATTTCTGAACACCTTTTAAGGTAGGGTTGGAGATCCTGGAAAAACAGCTCTAACAGGCCACATTTTGAAAATGCACAAGTCAGAAGTCTCAGCCCCATTCCTCAGACTTCTCTCTGACCCACCAGACTGGAGTGTGGCTTGTCTGCGGATGTAGGTGAAGACACTGATCACACGCCAGAGGAGGAGAGAGATGGCAGCTTGATTGGGCGTAGGCAGAACCTGACATGAAGGCATGTGATTTGTTTTTGCTTTTTGCTTTTCGGAGCGTAAAGCATGGATTGGTCAGAGTTGTGTCAGTCCTGCAGCTGCCACAGAGGACTGATTATTTTCCTTCCTTTTTCTGAATACATAATGTATCGACTACTCTCAGGATAGAAGGAGCATTTCACCCAGTATAACAAAACATGTTTTTGAGCATGATTACCAACCATAACTTTAAAGCAAGCACATATATAACACTTTTCTTCTAAAGAATTCTTTGTTTCAGAAGAAGTGCCTGCAGCAACTGAACTTACAGTTTTTCACTGAACTGCAGCTTTGTCAACACAGTCTTCAAGCATATCAGAGGTGAGATACCTTTCTTCAATATTCTGGAGTACATTTTGAATCTACATCCATGTTCTGTCCTTCTGACAGGGATGTTGTTGTGTGAAATATATGATAATGAACTGAAATGTCCTGACCCTCAGTCTGAAATCCACTGATGACCAGGACGCTCGTCCAGCCAGGAGATGAGCCGTTTTAACTGATGGTTTTCAAATTTTTTGTTGTCTCATTTTCTCCCAAATAGGTCTATGAAGTGGTGTTAGTATAATAACACTATATTTTATTAAGATGTAACACTTTTCAAAATATCCCTTAGTGCCTCAATCAGACAGAGAGAGAGAGGGAGAGAGAGAGAATTGACCATTTGCCACAAAAATATACCACTTTGCTAGACCACTCTGAAACACTTGGTGGCACTGTTGCTCTGTGATTGTGGTATAATAACAGTAGAAAGACAACAGTGAACAAGACCTGAGAGGTTGTCCATCATGTCCTGGATCCTAAACCTCGTCTCCTTCATCTCCTTCTTCTTTCCCTGCATCCCTCCATGCTTCAGTCTTTTTCAGACATTACTAAAATGTCATTAATTTCGTTTTTTAATCCTCTTTCAAAGCAAAGCACGTCACTATGGCACACTGTGTTGTGTTACACACAACCGGGTTCAGTCAGAGGAAGACATACATATGGTACCCAACTTGACATATCATTAGCAAACAGTGTGCCGTCATGGGAATATGGGGATAGATGGACTCTGCTTTACCTTTTCCCACATTGCACCAAGTGTTTGGTGATGATTTCTCACAGGACACGAGGCATAAGGGGGAATGGAGGAAAAGACAGAGGAAAGAATGAACGGGATGAAGGGATGGATGCCAGGGAGGATTAGAATGAAGAGCTGGAGTGTCAGAGCAGACACAATATCAGACAGAAAAGCATCAGTCATGGAAAGATGGCATAGATAGATGGGTGGATGAGGATGGTGGGACATGGCAGAGCAGGGGTGGGGGTGTTGCACTTTACTGGAAAGTCACACTTAGAGCACATATTAGTCATAGCAAGCCATGTTGTCTGCCACCCTCACTCTCGTTTCCTAATGTCTGTAGCTTTCATCTTCTGCTTTTTGTCCCTCCATTTTCTCTGGCTCAGAGTAAAAGTAGTAAAAGTAATCTTTTCTCCTCCTTTACTCCTCCCCTCTCCATCTCTTTCTGTCCCTCCCTCTCTGTGTTGGGTGTGATGGACTGCTGTAGTTTGCAAGGGCTTTCGCTTCAGATAATGTTCTGCCTCGGGCTGTGCGTAGAGTTTGCTTTCCAGGAGAGACCAATTTGCAAAGCATTGCGAGTCAAAGGTCACTAATTTCATTCAAAACTCTTTATGGAAATAACATTAAATATAGATAATAGTGAATATGTGGAGATGAATTGTGAGGGTTTTTATGCCATCATTAACCATACTGAGTCCCTAGACATTTCTTTGGTGTTTTTTGAATTTTATTTTTGATTAACTTTGGCTGTGTTAATACAAAGGGCATATGTTTTGGCCAGGTTGTGTACTTTAAGGTGTGTTTTAATTTTTCATGATTTTTTTTCTTCAAGTCTTTCATATGCCTTTTAAATTCGACAGAGCAATCTGTGTCCCTTTGGCATTTTTGTGCCATTGACTGCCATTCAAAAGGTTTCTTTTTTCCTCTTTTTAATACAGTGCCATTGTGATAGCAATTCTTCTCTTTTTCTTTTTTTCATTCTCTGGTGCTGAAATCTTCTCAAAATGTCATGTTTTACAGTTTCCATTGTTTTTTCATGCACATGCACATGCACCTGCACAGACGCCCATACACACTCGTACATGCATTCTTCAAGTAATCAAATTATCATCATCAGGTATCTTGAAGGATTTCAAAGGCTTCCCCACTAAGTGACCCCAAGTATAAGCCTGGGAAAGTCTTTGTTTGCGCAGGTGCAATTGCAGGTAAACACATCAATGCATTTCACTTGGTTTGGGCTTATTTCATCCTGACTGTCAAGATGAGCAGACACAGCCTCAAATGCTGCTACAGTGTGGCCCAAGCCCTTAATGCTTGGTGAGGACTGAGGTTAATAATGGCATTCATTAAAAAAAAAAAAAGAAAAATATATTAATACATAATATTTCTACAATCTTACAAAGAGCGTTTTGGGACCCAGGTGGAGCATTTTTTTTTTTTTTTTTTTTTTTTTACAAACTACTTTGCACCAAAAATAAAGATTGTTCAGAATCAATGTTGTCTCTCCCAGACTCTGATAATGGGTCACAGGGGCCTGGAGCCAATCCAAGCTGCCATAGGGCAAGGGCAGAACACACCCTCATCAGGTCACCAGTCTATTACAGGGCTGACATGTAGAGTTGAACAACTCACACACACTCATGTGCACACCTGCTCTCTCAGCATTGTCTTTGGACTATGGGGGGAAGCTGGAGAACCCAGAGAGAACCAACGCAAGCCCGGGAATTTAACCCAGAACCTTCTTGCTGAGAGGAAAGGGTGCTAACCATTGCACCACTGTGCTGCCACTGCATGGAATTCACTCATGAATGTACATCAGTGACTATTCATCTAGCTAATCAGCAAGACAGATTTGTGATGAAGTAACTACAGGAAATTTAGTTTGTTTCTTCATCGGGACAGAGATCTGTACTACATGCTCTCTGCTATAAAATGCTATAGCATTTTAACACTCCAATATAAGTAAAAGGTCAACTAGCTTAGCCAGCTTTGCTATTGACTCTTCAAGAAGGCTAAACCCCATTCTGCAAGCAATTTAGCAATCCCTCCATAGTTAGATGCTAATATTACACTTCATTTAGTAGTTGTTTTAATAATGTCTTTGCAATGGGCCTGGTGATGTTGCCTTCACGTTTGTGGTGCTCCCAATGATTTTCTTGTTTTTTTTATTACTGCAGGGAATCAGTCTACATGTCAGTCATTAGTGACAGTTTTGCTGGTGATTTTTTTTTCTGTTGCAGTGTATTGTTTACAAAGGCAGTAGGTGCATGGCCAGATCCAGGCTGACACCAATAACAGTGCCTTCATGTGTGCACTACTGGTGTATACAGGAAATCAAGAAGATGCAAGGAAGAGGAATGTGCAGCAGAGCTATTCAGAAAGAGACATTTGGATCATTTCATTGTTTGGCATTGTTTAATCATGTCAGCAGAAATACTGACAATATTTTTGACTCTTCAACATCTTGTCCTCTTTAGAGGGGACTCATTTGTGTTAACGAACAAAAGACTGTGTCAATTAGATGTCATTATGGTGCAATTACATGTGAAAAGGGAGGTAGTTGTGCAGGGAGTGAGGAAACCCCCCTCAGGGCTGAGACACTGGTGCTGGCTCAGGTGTGGCTGTGATGATGACTTTGCCTGACTGCATATAAAGACTAGAGGTGGATGAAGAAGATGCTGTCGCTGAAATCCACCCGGATATCAGGACTAGAGGTGAGAGGGGCAGGAGTGTTGCAGCAGGCAGACTGAAATGACAGCACACAGCAGGAGAGAAACAGCTGACTTTATACTAGTACAGGACAAATCGATTGGCTGGTGCAGATCGTGGCAAGATCTGATGCAGAATACCTGGAGTCTGCTGATTAAGAGAAATAGGGCAAGAGAGAAAGAAAAGCAGAGGGTGGAGAACCAAAGTAATGTAGAGGAAGTCTCTCTGAATGATGTTAAGCTTCATGTGACAAATACACTCTGTCAGATACAACACTATCAGGCAGATTGCATGATGGATGCCTGATGATCTGTATCCAGACTGAGACGTAACATCAGCTGGCACCACCCATCTGTGTGCACTTATTTAGAAAAAAAAAAAAAACCATCAAATTGAGCTCCGGCAACAGTACTGGACAGGATGCAGTGCTCGACCAGCCGCTGCGTCCTGCATTATACCACGCTGTGCTCCACTGGGCTGGTTTGCAGCATTGATGCCGGCCCTACAGTAAAGTTTGTGATAAGTTTGAGAGAATCTTGACACAGGCTTTCTATTGTTGGCCCACAGTGCACTTGAATTACTGACCAAAGATCTCATCATGTTCTCTTTAAAGTCAACTTTCCTCTGGGACAGCCCAAAGTCACATAGTACGCGTGGACCTTCAGGGACTGAAGAGTCACTGAAGTCATCAGGATTAATGTTCTGTCCTGCTGCTGGGAGTTTACAATCCACTTGAGATCCCTGTGGAAGCGGTGACAGAAGTTGGACTGGGGTGGCTGGGCTGAAGATCTTTGTCAGGTACTTAATGAGACGCGTGTTTATTCTGAACTTTGTCTCCTTTGTAGATTATACTGCTGTTGTTGTGGTGACAGGTCTATGCTGAAGGCACATAGGAATTACTGTGGGGGAAAAACAGGAATATAAAAAGCATTAAGAGACAATCCTGGAGACACCCTCCTGTTTGCTGCTGAAAACATACCTCCCTAGACAATACACTTCCCGCGGGACACCGCTTCTCAGATAGCTGTTGCTCCAGATTTTTAGTACGTCTTCAGTAGTTAAAAGTCTAACTTTTTCACTGCTACTTATTAAATATTTGTTGTTTCTGCCTAAATCGTCAATGCAGTTCGATTTTGACGTTATTGTCATCAGTGACTATTTTTCAATTGCTGCTGCAGTAAAAATATAAATTATCCTGAATTTCATGCATGACTTGAGCTGAGATGTTAAATGAGATGATTTTCACTTAATCTCAAGTCCAGGTCAAGAGCTACTATATGTCTGGACTGTCTGCGGTCAAATCCTGATTTTAATACTGTCACATCTGACAAAATCTCCAGTCACACACATTAAGAACTCTGTGCTGTGGTTTTGGCTGTATTGAATTATAAAAATGATCACACAGAGAGGAAGTCAGAAGAGACAGACTTTCTTTCAGCTCGCTGCCTCCAGCTGGGGATCCACAGTAGTTTTTCTTTTATTTCCAACCTCAGGATGTTAAACAGACTTTCATTAAGGCCAGGTCTTTACATCTAACTGCAGTAGATCTGTGATATCTATGATTGGTAAGACCTGTACTTTGGTACAAAGCCTTGTTTTCAGTCACTCACATTCATTGCATTAAAGTTACAGCACTATGTGGTGATGAGTGTGAGGCAGCTCCTCCTACCTGTCGCTGAGTTTGCCTCCCTGCCGCCTTGTCTGGTTAAAAACTTAAGACACGTTTGCCAGGTAGAGGGGGGGGGCCTCTCAGGCCATCCGGTTGTAGGCTTTTGTTCTTGTTTGCAGCTTTCTGTAGGCATAGTGTAACTGTTCCTTATGCCTGGTCACCAAGTCCATCATACTGTGAGGTGTAGCAGGTCCATCAGGCCCAACCATCATGTCAGCAGGGATCTTCAAGTGTCAGCAGAACATGAGAAAGGCTGGTACATAGCCTGTGGAGCTATGAGCAGTGTTACTGTATGCTTGGACAAGTCGAGGTAAGTACACACACCTGTTTGTTTCCTCAGGACATTCACAACAGTCTGGTTGAACCTCTTGCAGGCCCCATTCCCCACTTTTACAACACTCATAGATTTGACACACTTCTTAGATCAACTTTGACTTGAATGTCCCAAAGCAGCACTCCCAACCAAGGCGATCTTTACCGCATGTCATTCTCCCGAGTCCCTCTACCTGCTTTCCTCTCTGTCCTCACTGTTCAGTCAAACAAAGGCAACCCGTTGGTCATATCCAGTTACAGAATTATTGGACTGTGTTAAGCTGGATTTTGTTGTACTTCTAAAAATCAAAGGATAAGGCAGCTACAATTTCTGACTTTGTTATCAGCCAGTCCCACAGAAAAATGCCACACTAACAATGTGTTGGTGATATTCTCTGTGGCCGTCGGCCCCTCCTACCGTGACTGTTTCCAAAAAGTAATTCTGGATCAAATGGGAACTCACTTTTGTTAGAATTGACTTTAATCCAGCCCATGTAGCCGAAATGTAAAATGTGCACTGCAGGATAGCCGTGATTTCATTTGGCAGCCTCTGTCTCACTGGGACACAAGTCAGAAGATGCAACAGGATATAAATATTTATATGTAAATGTGTAAATACAGATCATACATATTTTATCTGTATTGGAATATAACATCCTTTAGTCATTTCTCTAGAACTGGTGTGTAGTGTATCTTTAGTTAATACTTTCACACAAATATTAAGAATGTTTTTGTGTTGTTTTTGTATTTCTCATTCAGTTTCTCACTTATTTAAATAATACAATTGGAATTAATGATAATTATAAAATGTGTAAGCATGTGGTTTTGCATTTTGTCCGTTTGCTGCAAACACAAATAGCTTTTAAATGCGTAACACTGGCAGTTTTGTTTTGTTTTTAACTCAGCAGCCATCCTCAGAGCCAAATTCATTACCACCTTAATCCAGCTCTCTTTTCATCCAGCAACCCATAAATGCTCTCACTCACTGAATGCTTAATATTATAACTCTAACTTTCTGTCTGTTGCTCCCCAGATCCTCCAGACCCCTCCCCAACACACACAGAGATGCACCACAATGCCTTTCTTAAGAGCGCGCTTATTGTGCATTTAAATTAAGCCTCATTCAAACAAATAAGCACTTGGACATGACTCATTACACAGAGCCAAATTGGTTGTTCCAGAGGGCCATGTTTTACCCCGGTCAAACAGAGAAATTGTTCTAGGCTCAGATTGGCTTTCACAATGTAATTTGATCTCTAAACAAGAAAACAAAGATTTGAATTAGCAATTTTGTGAGCTTTCACTGATGGCAGTGGCCACCAGGAGAGGGGCAGGATGCCTAACGAATGGTTTGTGCTTTGTTATTGGAATTTATTGGACTTTTTAGTTGGGGCACCCATTTGCAATTTCAACAAATTTGTTTTAATCGATTTGCCTTTTCAGGCACAACACAACATCAGTACTCTTAAGTTTAAAAGGGATACAGACGCTATGACTGGCTTCAGTTTCTATAGTTTTCTTCCTTCAACATCTCTCACTGACACTGAGCACTGGTTTTCAGTATGGGACTGGATCACAGACAGAGACCAAAGCTCACCTCAGTTTAATGATGAGGATAGAAAGAAAATAATGCTGAATCAATGCTGTGGAATTAGCTCCCCCTCAGGGAAACTGACGTCCTTCCTAGATATGATAAAGTGCACATGGTATGGCTGAAGCCTTAGCAGAGCTAAACACGAAAGATTTTTGCTTTGCCGTTTCATTCAAAAGTCATAAAGAATGTGAGTTAGTACGACATGTGTAGCGGTTACCACAGATAAGTATAGTAATGATAGTTTAATATTAAGCCAGAATCAGTAAGGTCCAGGAACAGCTGCAGAGCCTGAAAGCATGTATTAGCAGAGAAACCAGACACAAACAGAACTGATGGTTTGAATTTGAATGTATTGTACACAAAATTATAAACATGAAATCACGGACCCAGCCCAACTAAACTGGCTTCCTAACGTGCACAATCGCACAATGGATGGGCCCAAAACATAAAGTTAAATAATGGTGCCCCTGTGGAGGTTTGCTCACAAAAAGTAATACAAAGTTTGACGTCTGATGTGCACTGCTCTTTATGGAAAGGAGCTAAGTTCTCTTGTGTAAATGTGTGTGTTCGAACTACCCGGCTAGACTTTTGAGCCTCAATCTTATCTGTTTGCGGATGAAGAGAGAAATCAGTGATGTTGCCTTCTGTTTCCTACGGCTGGCCACGCCGCGTTGCTGGCTCCTCCACAGTCAAATCTTCACTCTATGCTTGCTCGCCACTGAACAAGTTCATGTCCCGACTAACCCAGCCTAGGTAAAAACCAATCTATGCACATAGTGCAGAATGCACAAGTCACAATCATTTCCTCTCTATTGATCTCCTAAGTCATTGTCATTCAAGTTCCTTTTCAGGTGTAATCCACACTCTACAACAATCAAATCATTATGAATGAGAAAGGTACAGTACACATCACATAAGATATTTTAGTGCCAATGAGCGACCATGTGCTCTTATTTCACAGTATCCATTCAAACACACAAATAAAATCACAGAATATATCTGAAAATGACTATTTATGTTTTTAACATCATGTATAACACTTTTTTAAAACACACATCTTTTTTAATGAACTGCATTAGCTCCTATTGATTCATATCCATATCCAACACCCACATATTTTAACCATTAAATGACATAAATCAAACACATCCAACATATGGTCAGTAAAAGGGCAAGTACTCCCTCAACAGAATAACTTTTTACTCCAACTAAATTTAGTGCACATTTATTTGTGTGAAACATTGTCACTGCTCTGCTTACAGTGCTACAGCGGTTGCTATCTTAACCGAACTAGCAGCAATGTGTGTTACAGAGATTAGCTAGACGCTAACGTAATTAGCGATCTTTTCTAATCACTCGTCACAACTTAAAAGCACTCTGCACTCTGCATCTGTATCTGTGTAGTATTAACACCTGGGGACAGTATCACAGCTCCGATTGGTTTTTTAGGGAGTCAACATGGCGCTCGTGTTAGCATTTCTTACCGGAGCTAAGGCCCGCTAACAGGCCCGAGCTAAGACCCAAGCTAAGGCCGCTAACAGGCACGTCTCATTCCACTTCAACCACAGTGTTTCATCCTGCCAACAAACAACAAATTTACTTATAATTATAATTATAATTTAGAAAATATTTCTCTTCTTTTGTGAATTTCTCAGCAGGCCGACTGTATGCTCTCGGGGCAACGTCTCCTTCCGAAGAGGGTGCACACAGGCTGAGAGTCTTCCTATAACGTATGCGCCACCCTGTGGTGGACCAGGGAATCACATTACTTCACAAAGGCAAGCTCAGTACCCTCATCTGGGTTACACATGGGAAAGGTAACACCATTCTGCATCCCACTTTCTCCATCAGTCATTTTAATTGGAAGTGAAAAGCAAGGCGAAGTGGGTGTAATGTAAATGTTTTTTTTTTTCTTCCAAATCCCAAATAGGTGTTGGTTCCATTTGGAAACAGTAAAATTATAATTTGCGGTCAGTTGGGAAAATCAGAAAACAAAGAAAACTCTTGCAATGGAAGTCAGGAACTCTGAGCTCAGAATGGTGTCACGTCCAAGTTGAGTGTTTCCAGATGAAAAAATAACCGGGAAGTCAGAAAAATGGATGATTAACAAATGGAAATGAAAATACAACCATTTCATACTTGCAGATGTTAGATTCCAGTGCTAACAGTGTATAATGTTTTTTTTTAAGCCTTACATATTTACCAAAAAAAAAAAAAAAAAAAAAAGCATTGGAAAAATGTCCAGGGATAGAAGTGAACACAAGCTGACTTTAACATGACACAATTACAAGAGCAATAAAGTAAAATTGTGACTAGCAGCCATCATGGATTCTTATGTCAGGGCTGGCACTTGTCCAACTTTCTGGGGCGGAGATTTGATTTAAGGGGGAGTTCCAGATTAAAATTCTGTCTTGGAGGGAATACAACTGGAATGCACCATAACATTGCCTATAGTTGATATGACTGACATGTTAGCAAACTGTTGCTGATTTGGAAAATCCAGTAGGTCATGAGAAACATTAGCATTGTTGTTATGACACCAGAAAAGTTATTTTTATTATTTTCGTTCTTATGATTATTATCATTATTATTTGTAGTAGGAGTGACACATGGGCCTTAATGGCTGAAAATGAAGTACATCGATACAGGATAACTGCTTTGCATCAGTGTGAGCCTTGTCTAAATGTCCTGAATTTTCCAGTATGCCTCTTGCAGCTTTCAGCCAAACCACAACAATATTAATGTCACTGACTTAAGTATTTGAAGTTAACAGTTCATCTCAGATAAACAGGACATTATATCACATACCCTAATATATGTGTCACAGTGCTTGCACTCCCATTACTGCTTCCTATAACTTTCTAATGAACAATAAACAGACAGATACGGGCTGTTCCCACTGGTGGTACAGCCTGCATTACCATCACAGCAGGGATCCTTGAAAACACGAACTGTCTACCCCCAGCTGCTCCTGCTGCAAAAGACAGTAGAGAGAAAACAGTGCCGCAGGCTCTCTATTTAGTCATCTGCATAATTCAGTGGCAAAAATGCAGGTCAAAATTAATGAATCTCATCATCCAACGTGCCTGGGAAGTTAAAAGCTGTTTGCTGCTCCTGCATCACTCGGCCATCTATGCTGGACCCTCCTTTTCTTCTTTCTTTTCTTTCCTTCTTTGACTCTACACTTTTTTCTCTTTCATTTCTTGAGAATGTCTTTACTTTCTCCTCCTCCCTTTCTACTTTTTTATCTTCCAAAATATATTAGTTTCAAAATATATTAATTTGCTGAATATTTGACACTTGCATTGTTCTTATACACACACACACACACACACACACACACACACACACACACACACACAACACTTCATAACAGATGGTCAGGCTAATTGGCTACTCTCTCAGCTTGGTTGCCCCTGTGTGTGTGCGTGAGTGAGTGAGTGTGGGAGTGAAAGTGTGCGCCCCGTGCGCGTGTGCATGTCCAAACTGCTATGTTATTTGCTTAACATGTCAATGAAGAGTACTTGTGTGTGTTGTGAGGAACCGGGCTTCATTTTGCTCAATTGAAGTTGAGTCACAGGGAGCACAGCACTTGTGTGTGTTCCCCTCCAGTCAAGCTCTTCCAGAATTAACACACCATCTATACAATTTGAACATATGTATGTAAATGTGCAAGCATGTTTGCTTCTGTCTATATGACTGTAGCTAGCTGTTTTTATGTAAATCAATTTATACTGCTTTATTGTTTTTGCATGAGATGGTGCTTTACAAATTCATTTTGAATTACTGTGTGTGTGTGGGTGTGTGTGTGTGTGTGTGGGTGTGTGGAGCACAAGAGTGTTGTACACTGAATGCTTGACAGACGTATACTATGTTGACATGAGTGAACAGTATGCACACACTCTAGTAAGTCAAAATGTCCCACACACACACACACACCTGATATAGGGATGATAAATCCCCAGTGTGCTGCTGTGTCTGTCACAAAAGGGTCAAGCAGAAGGATAATGGCTGTATGAATTATGTATTCTCTCCTCTGAGTGTTAGTATTAGCTACAGTGAACAGCCACAGTGAACATTAGTGGCACAATTAGACTTTTGTTATGTCAGTTGACTTCATGACAGGAGGAGAAGTCTCAGGAGACTGTTACGTTGTTTTTGGGTTGTTTATTTGTCCTTTTTTTCTGGACAGCTAAGATTCTTGATCTGAATCAGAAACAGAATCTGAAACAATTTCTTAACATTTAAATGAGATACAATTAAGAGTCCTTAACATAACGTAGTGTAGCAGAATGAGTGTTTTCTCTTTCTCTCTCTTTTTCTTTGCTACTATGGTTTCTGTTTTCCGATTCCGCCAATTATTGTGCCGCTATATAAAAGCGGAAGGTAGCTTAGACCATAGATAATAAGACTAAATGACTCACCTAACGCTGCTGCCCAATGACACAGCGTTGCAACATTACTGCCAGAAATGCAGTTATGATTCTGCATACTTAAAATATGAAGAATTTTCATCATGTACTTTTCCATGAAAGTAACACTTAACTTAAACTTAACTTGAACTTCATTTATTTATACAGCACCTTTCATACATATAAAATGCAACACAAAGTGCTTTACAAGTTAAAAAAGAAAGAAAAAAGAAGACACAAACGTGCACATGCATCGGTCTCTCTAGTCCACACTAGTCTGACCAAGAAGGTGGAGTAGGACCCAGGTATTTAACCTCTTGTGGGTGGTGCCAAACTGCCCCTGTGTACTGCCCCTGTGCACAGGGGCAGTTTGAATGCCCCTGTGTACAGGTAACTTGGTGGACCCACCCACAAGAGGTTAAATACCTGGGTCCCACTCCACCTTCTTGGTCAGACTAGTGCGGACTAGAGAGACCGATGCATAAGAACTGATGAAGCCGCTTGGATAAGAGGCGAAACGTCTTCCACAGACAAATACAAGTCCAGTTGCCTTCGATTCAATTGAGAGAGAGATGGTGCTATGATAGTTGCTTGTTTTATCAGGGCAGGACGTTAATCTGGTAAAGATCCTTATTTTCGCTTCAGACTCATCGGATAGGAGGATGGTGGACTGTGGGGATTTTTCAGTGATCCTAAAAGATAATGACCCGAGGCTGTCCAAATCCCTAACTCTTGCTGAGTTTAACGTAGCGTTTGGCTTCTTTAGAGACACAATCTGTGAAGTGTATCCCGAGCGCAGACAGGAGTTGGACACCTACCTCGCAATTATTTCCGACCTCGCTATGACCTATGGAGGAATGCTTTTTCTATGAGTACCACAAAAGCTTCTCTTCAAAGTCAGCCATGTACATTCAAAATTCAACCAGCGTATTGACTGGTCAGTTGTAGATCTCGCCTTGATCAGCAGGCATTTCACAGGTCGCCAAGCTCTGTCATGCTCAATCTGCGGTTCTTTCAGTCACGGCTCCACACACTCACACTGTGCAAGTCCTCCTCTGCTTCCGGCTGGGACCCCTGTCGCTCGCAAATCTCAGGTGCCTTATTGTCTGGGAAATACCACTCCTGTTTGCATTAATTTCAATGAATGTCTGTACTTAACGCAATTGTAAATATTTGCATATCTGCAGCTGTGCGCAGACAGCCACCCAAGGTCAATGTGTCCAAGACAGGTGCGCCTGCAAAATCAGAGAAATAAACACCATTCCCACCAACGGCTACTGCTGAAGTTCCATGTGAAGGTCTCCATGAAGTCATTGCTAGGATACAGACTAAACATCCTGAGGCACTTGACTTCAGAGAGATCAGAGATACACGCTGGTGGAGGCCATTCTGAACAACTCAGATCATCCTCTTCATAACACCTTGATGGACCAAAGAAGAGCGGTGGTGGACGGCTCCTCTCTCTTCCTGCAGGACGGAGAAATATAGAAGATCCTTTGTACCTTCAGCCATCAGGCTTCTTCATTCTTCTGCAAATGGTTGATGAGCTGACAGACAAATGAATTCCCTTTGGGATCAATAAAGTATTCGTATTCGTATTCCACACATTCATCAACGCCTGTGAACTCCCGGCTCTCTCCAAGGCTCTCAGGAATCACCCTGTTAAAAGTTTTGTCAATTATCTCCTAACAGGACTTGTCCAGGGTTTTCTAGCTGGTCTCTGCTGGCTCCCCAAGACCACTCATGTCTGTAAAAATTTGCAGTCGCACTGAAAGAGCCAGAGGTTGTCGACGAATTACTCAAAAAAGAGACTAGAAAAGGTTTTCTGATAGGTCCATTTCTCAAATCTCCCTTCTCCTGTTCGGATAAGTCTTATTGGTGTAGCGACTCGCAATACTCGGGAAAAAACGTCTAATCATAGATCTGTCCACT
>JAFELL010002426.1:0-47530 GCA_019059645.1 Caranx melampygus
ATTAGAACTATTTTTCATGAAAAGAAATTACTCAACAGAGGGTCAATCTGTTTTCTGTCAGGATCCATGCCAGACCAGACACGATTGGACCTGAACCAGCTCTGTGTCCTTCTGCAGCGACTGGTCAAAGAATATTTTTACAGATTTTAAACAACACATTTATCTGACGCAATGTAAGTTCCATTCCCTCAGTCCAAACGCATGCACAATTGGTTGAGTGGTCACTTAAATGGCCCTTAGGTGTGAATATGAGTAGAGTATGTGTGTGTTTGTTCGTCTTTATATATGGCCCTGTGATAGACTGGTGATCTGGCCATGATGTACACCACACTCGCCCTGTATCACTAAGATAAGCCATGGATGGATGGATGGTCTTTGTATGACCACAAAGAACTCAGTGGCTGGAATTCAATTTACCACCCGCACTTTCAAGAGGACTGCTTCAGAAGCTAAACACATTTCTGCGCACGGTTCTATCCTCAATGGCCCAAGAGGAGACTTAGGCTGCCTCGTCTACATTATTATCTGTGGATTTTGTGATGTTTAACTGAGTTTCTCAGTCAGTTTTTACCCACGAAGCAAGTTGCCATAAGTTGTGGTTAAATTACAAGGGCTGATTCTATTCCTTATTTAAAAATCGCTGTTTTCTTATATAAAATTCAAAGCTATTCCAAAGTCAAGAATATATACATGTCTAATGTAATACTCTCTGTCCCTCTTTCTGTTTATATTTGCATTAGAAGAGCAAGGAGGTAAAAGTGAGCAAGCCAATCACAGATACCATCATACTTACAGATTTAAAAACATAGAGATTAAATGCTAACCCGTATTGTTAAATTAAGACAGGACTGGTCTGAGTTTCTGTTCAAATGCAAACATGACTTCATGGATTTTATCTTGTGTCTGTCTCTGTGTGGACAGGATTGTTTTAGTTAACGTGTCATGATTCCTCCGCAGAGTGGACCAGGAGATCTCAGAGGGTACCAGTGGTCTGTCTACCCATCAAACATACCTGGATTCCCTATTTATGGTGGTACATATACCACAACTACTTTTACATGAGACAAGAACGGTGGGATGGATTGACAGTCTGTTCAGATCTGAGATCAGATGTGTTGTTTCATTGTGTCTTTTAATATACTGCTTTTTGTTCCAGCTGCTGGAGGACAACATTGTCACTTTTGTGAAGAAAGAGTTGAAAGTGTTCCACAGGGTTCTGAGTCAAGATTACCCAAACCACATAGGAAGTCAGAGGGATGAGATGGAGAGCAGAGCAAGAGCAGCAAAGAGGCATTTTTGAAGATCACAGTGAACTTCCTGAGGAGAATGAAGCAAGAGGAGCTGGCAGATTGTCTACAGAGCAGTAAGGGATTTCACTAAGATGAGAGATGTACATCATGACATTTACTAACATCTCAACAGAAGGAGCAATCTGTTCATGTCGGATCCTTTACAATGATTTCACAAATATACTTAATTTATGAATCCATTGTAGGTTTTACTTTTCATTTGTTATGTGTTTTTTTGTGTCCCTGAATTAGATACATTTGAAATCTGAGCAGGAGGGGGCAAGGTTCCTGATAAAGGCTATCAGTGTGATTTTAGTTAGAGTTCCACTTGATCCTTTGCAGATTATATTATATTTAACAAATATGCTTTTGTGTTCCTTCAGAATCTCCCGCTATGTGCCAACCTACACTTAAATCTAATCTGAGGAAGAAGTTCCAGAGTGTGTTTGAAGGGATTGGCAAAGCAGGAAACCCAATACCTCTGAATCAGATCTACACAGAGCTCCACATCATAGAAGGGGGGGCTGGAGAGGTCAATGATGATCATGAGGTCAGACAGATTGAAACAGCAAACAGGAAACCAGACAGACCAGAAACAACCATCAGACAAGAAGACATCTTTAAAGCATCACCTGGAAGAACTGACCAATCAGAACAGTGATGACAAAGGGAGTGGCTGGCATTGGGAAAACAGTCTTAACACAGAAGTTCACCCTGGACTGGGCTGAAGACAAAGCCACCATGACATACAGTTCACATTTCCATTCACTTTCAGGGAGCTGAATGTGCTGAAAGAGAGAAAGTTCAGCTTGGTGGAACTTGTTCATCACTTCTTCACTGAAACCAAGAAGCAGGAATCTGCAGGTTTGATCAGTTCCAGGTCGTCTTCATCTTTGATGGTCTGGACGAGTGTCGACCTCCTCTGGACTTCCACAACACTGAGATTCTGACTGATGTGACAGAGTCCACCTCAGTCAACGTGCTGCTGACCAACCTCATCAGGGGGAAACTGCTTCCAACTGCTCGTCTCTGGATAACCACATGACCTGCAGCAGCCAATCAGATCCCTCCTGGGTGTTGACATGGTGACAGAGGTCAGAGGGTTCACTGACCCACAGAAGGAAGAGTACTTCAGGAAGAGGTTTAAAGATGAGGATCAGGCCAGCAGGATCATCTCCCACATCAAGACATCACGAAGCCTCCACATCATGTGCCACATCCCGATCTTCTGCTGGATCACTGCTGCAGTTCTGGAGGATGTGTTGAAAACCAGAGAGCAAGGGGAGCTGCCCAAGACCCTGACTGAGCTGTACATCCACTTCCTGGTGGTTCAGACCAAACTGAAGAGCATCAAGTATGATGGAAGACCTGAGACAGATCCACACAGGAGTCCAGAGAGCAGGGAAATGGTTGAGTCTCTGGGAAAACTGGCTTTTGAGCAGCTGCAGAAAGGAAACCTGATCTTCTATGAATCAGACCTGACGGAGTGTGGCATCGATATCAGAGCAGCCTCGGTGTACTCAGGAGTGTTCACACAGATCTTTAAGGAGGAGAGAGGGTTCTATGAGGAGAAGGTGTTCTGCTTCGTCCATCTGACTGTCCAGGAGTTTCTGGCTGCTCTTCATGTCCATCTGACCTTCATCAACTCGAGGGTCAATCTGCTGTCAGAAGAACAGTCAACCTCCCAGAAGACTGAAACAAAGCAAGACAAATCTGCAGAGACAAACTTTTACCAAAGTGCTGTGAATGAGGCCATGAAGAGTCCAAATGGACATCTGGACTTGTTCCTCCTGGTCTTTCAATGCAGTCCAACCAGACATTCCTACGGGGTCTGCTGACACCATCAGGAAGTGGTTCACAGACCAAACAGGAAACAGTGGACCACATCAAAAAGAAGATAAAAGAGACTCCTCTGCAGAGAAAAGCATCAATCTGTTCCACTGTCTGAATGAACTGAATGACCATTCTCTAGTGGAGCAGATACAACAGTACCTGATATCAGGAAATCTCTCCACAGATAAACTATCTCCTGCTCAGCTGTCAGCTCTGGTCTTCATCTTACTATCATCAGAAAAAGAACTGGATGTGTTTGACCTAAAGAAATACTCAGCTTCAGAGGAAGCTCTTCTGAGGCTGCTGCCAGTGGTGAAAACATCTAAGACAGTTCTGTATGTACAGTAAATAGCTAATTTAATTCATAACTAGATATGTGAAGAAGTAATTGGTTTTTGATTCTCTTTCTTTTCTTCTTTTATTCGGACTATATATCTTCCCAGACTGAGTGGCTGTAACCTCTCAGAGAGAAGCTGTGAAGCTCTGGCCACAGTCCTCAGCTCTGAGTCCTCCAGTGTGAGGGAGCTGGACCTGAGTAACAACAGCCTGCAAGATTCAGGAGTGAAGCTGCTTTCTGCTGGACTGGAGAGTCCACACTGTAGACTGAAAAGTCTCAGGTCAGGATTCATCAATCCACTAAACTGTTGGAAGTTTGATTGATTTTTATGTTTTATATTTTATGTTTTGGTCTGGAGGTGCACAGGTTTTGTTTGAGATGAATGGCAGTCAACTGTCCAGCTCAACTTGAGTTTGAGATATACTTTGGGTAGTGAGTTACTTCAAAGCATTTTCATTCTAGGAAAGGCATGTAGGTGGGAAGTATTGGTCATGATATTTTGTGTCACTGATGTGGTATCTTTGTGGAGTGTCCCTTGACGGGCATAGCAACATGTTAAATGGTTGGTTGGGTTAGCCTCACAGAACTACCACCATGATTGTTTCGTTTTGCTCTGCAGGCTGTCAGGCTGTATGATCACAGAGGAAAGTTGTGCCTCTCTGGCTTCAGCTCTGACCTACAACCCCTTCCACTGATGGAGCTGGACCTGAGGTACAATCATCCAGGAGACTCAGGAGTGAAGCTGTTGTCTGCCAGACTAGAGGACCCATATTCAAGACTGGCCACTCTCAGGTATCAAAAGGTCTCCTATAGCCACAAACATAGTCTGATGTAGGCAGACTTTATCTCACTAATGTCATTCAGTCAACCCATGTCTCATCCCCCCTAACCAAAACACTGCCACATGTAAAGAATGATTTCTTAAGGAGATAAGATGTATTTGGCTGATGCTGCTCCATCAATGATGGAAGAATAGAAGAATGATAGAATCTTACACCAGAAGTTTATTCTGTTTTATTCTTAGTCAACCAGTTACTAACATTTTGTTGGTCAATAGTCATAGGGGTCATCACAGAAAGTGAGCTGAACCTTCTGCTCCCCCATTTGCTGAGGTCTTATTATCTCGGCAGGATGGACCTCCTAAGTCTGTCTGTGAAGCAGTTCAGTGAGAGCAGCCTCCACTGAACAAGCTCCTCTGCTCCACCACCAGTTCATGCAGTGGGTGGCTGCTGTTATCAATGAGGGAGAGCAGCTTGGAGAGAGTTCTCCTGTCAGCCACCGACACCGCAGAGGCCTGCTTCACAACCACTGGTGTGGGTCCTGGGCCTGCTGCACCTGAGGTGTAATGATGTGCAGAATCAGTCACTCCAGTTTCTTCATTAGATGAGAAGTGAGGAGAACTGGTCCGAAGTCGCTGAGGTCACTTAGTTGTCCCTTCTTTGGCACCAGGATGATGCATGATGTTTTCCAGAGCGTCAGAACCTTCCCCAGATGCAGGTTCAGTCGGAAGTTGTGCTGCTGCTGCCAGCTCCGCAGCACTAGCCTTCAGCACCCCCGACATAGTCTGGACCAACTGCCTTGCAGGGGCGGAGTCTCTTGAACCAGCACATATATAGTGGTAGATAAAGGTTTCTACAGCAATGCCAGTGACAAACATTAAAACCCTGATATGGAGGGATTGTGGCTAGGCCGTTGAGAGGGAATTTTGGCTAGCCTCAAAGAGGTTCTGGCAAACCAGTTACCTTAGGAAGGGGAACCAGGGCTTAGGAAAACTGCTAAATTGGGCTGAGGATATCATTTGCCAGGGAAAGGGCACTTTAAAGGGACATTGTGTAACATTTTCAGTTGTTAATTGGCCATAATCGATGTCCTCATTCATATACATGTCATCATAGGTGTATTGTGACCTTCGCCAATAATTTGACTAATTCTTGTAAGCGAATACTTTCAGATTTGTTTGTACATAGGGTGGGTAAGTCAGCTGGGGAGCTCCATGGCAGTCTGCCATCTGGAAACTACATCTGCTGGCAAGGGACATATAGCACAGCCAGAGGATTGCTCCGCCTTCAGCGTTTACCTTGAATGCCAGGGCTGCATTACTGAGACACTGAAGGAGATCAGCAAGAGTGTCTTACTACTACTGCTGCAAATTTGACAGTCTGCACTACTGCAGCATAATGCAGGATTGTGCATATGCAGCAGCAACCTCAATGCCAAGAAAGTGCAAAAGGGAATTAAAAAAGGCAACATGAACGCCATATTCAAAAAACGAGGGTCAACATCGGCGTAGCCTTCCCAGGTGCAAAGAGCTAATGAGGGAGAAAGATGTTAAAAGGGACGCTGAAGTTGCCAGGTTTCTCCTCAGCAGGTCAACTGTACTGCCTAAATGAACCTACAGCTAGCTTCTTTCATTCGGTTTGATTAGACAGTGTGGTTCATTACCATCGTCAGCATGACTGTAGAACATCATAACACAAGGAAGACACATCATGATTGACTTTGTGTCTAATGTATACAACTGTGCTTAGTGTTTTGCAAACCACTGTGCGTGCTGTTTTGCAAATAAGTGTGAGGCTGACATTGTGCTAGGAGTGATGCAAATCTGGGTTTTGCTCCTGAGGTTTTGAAAATTGTGTAATACTTTTGATTTTAGTGCTTATGCAGTCAAAAAACTGTAATAAGTAGATATACCTGTCTTTGAACTTGACATGCACAGGGCAAGGCCTTTCAGATATTGATGAGTGTGTTTATAACAATTTTTTTTACAATGTTTAAACACATACCCCTCCCCACCTTTTATTTTCAGGGTGGAACCTGCTGGAGTCAGATGGTTGAGACCAGGTCTGAGGAAGTGTAAGTTTGTTTTTAAACTTCATTCATTTGAGTTGTCAATTATCAGTAAATGAACAGACAGTAGGTTAATAACTGCAGGTGTATTGTGCCTCATTCTCTCCATCAGATTCCTGTGAACTCACACTCGACACAAACACAGTGAACACAAACCTCAAACTGTCTGACAACAACAGAACGGTGACGTGGGTGCAAGAGGATCAGTCATACCCTGATCATCCAGACAGATTTGACCGGTGGCCTCAGCTTCTGTGTGGAGCTGGTCTGACTGGTCGCTGTTACTGGGAGGTTGAATGGAAAGGATTAGTTCATATATCACTGAGTTACAAAGGAATTAGCAGGAAAGGAAACAGTAAGACTGTGTGTTTGGAATGAGCGATAAGTCCTGGAGCCTGAGATGCTCTGACGGTGGTTACTTTTACTGGCACAACAACACACAAAAGTCCATCTCCTCCTATTCCTCCACCAAGTCCACCACCTCCTCGATCTCTGACAGAGTAGCAGTGTATGTTGACTGTGATGCTGGCACACTGTCCTTCTACAGAGTCTGCTTTGACACACTCATCCACCTCCACACCCTCAACACCACATTCACTGAACCTCTCTATCCTGGATTTAGGTTCTGGTGGTCAGGTTCCTCAGTGTCTCTGTGTTCAGTGTAGCAGACCCTTCTGTTGGAGAAATCTTCTCAGTGTTATCTGTAGATGTCTGTCCCATCAGATTGATGTATTTAATCAGTTTATTGTTTAAACTCATTCAGTAAACAAGTAGATCTCTTCTTCTAGTCCTTCAAGACAGAAGTTACAGTTGCTACAGTGTGTAAATGTCATTGACTCTCTTGTTGACTACTTCTTTTTCTAGATTACGTTGATGTGGTCTTATAATTTCACAATCAAAGCATCCCTTTGAACATATGTCTCTGAATTACAGGGCAACTGAGCTGATTCATCTCAAACTAAAACTTTCATATTTAATGTGAGGGGGGGGGGGGGGGCAGTTCAGCTGTCAAGATGTAAAGAGTTTCTCATTTTATATCATACAAAACACCGAAAATGTGTATAAATGAAAATGATGTGCTTAAAGATAAAATAAAAAAAACATTGTTTTGGACAAATATCTTTTCTTAACCTCTTAGAGTTCCTGTAAAATTCTCCAACTTATTGTTGTGTCTATAACCAAATGTTAAATCCAGTCATTGGCTGGTGGTGTAAGCAGAGCATAGGAACCTCACTAACAAAGGGTAAAAATGCCTTTGAAGAAAATTAAAATATCAAAACTAAATTATTAGGCAACAACGTGAATTGAATTTCATTCGAATCTCCAGCCCCCAAGGTGTCTGTTGAGAAAATCATGAGGGGAGGCTGCAGAAACAGTAAGTGGCTGTAACAGAATTCTTCCTAGAACCAGTGGTGAAGTTGTAAAATGTACATGATACATGTCTGACTGTATATATTTATTTAAATATTATTATTAAATATTATTATATATTATATTATATTATATTTATTTAATTTAAAGAGAAAAAACTGGCAAAGTTTTGAATGATAGTAACTGCTGTCGTGTAAACACTGAGCTCAGTCCCTGCTGCTTCTCTGCAGGCTATGTAATGACAACACTGCTGTTGTAACACACTAGTACATTAACAAAGTTAAAATCACATTGACCCCAAGAGCCACCAGCTCTGTTAATTCAACTCCACTGAGAGAGCCAAAGAGGCTTTCTATACATTATTAAATATTTCAGTCAGGGAAATTGGCAGTGCAAGCTAACCTCTTTGAGCTGTTTAAAATTAGCTGTAAGGACAACAACATGACAAAAGTCAGTCACTATGGGTTCACTTATTTACTTATTTACCTTACTGATGCAACTCAAAATACACATATCATATTACATATCACCAGAGCTCTGAGTGAGTTAATCTTTTTCACATTATTCTATGTAATTTATAAGACTATGGTGATTTGGTCTAACTTATTGTTCGCATTGTAATTCATGTATCTAAAATGTATTTTAAAAAATATATCAAATATCATAAAATCAAATCAGTACATCAAAGTACAAAGTTTAATTTCACATTTTCTACTATTACTAAAGTTAGTACTGATTTGAATTGATTTTTAATAGATACATGAATGCTTATACATATTTTCCTGCAATGCTTAAAGGTGTTCGGAAAAAAACATTTAATTTAACCCCAATTTGGGTCTTAAAATTAGTGTAATCACTCATCTATCAGACGATGTAGCCAACACTTTGTCCAAAATCCTATTTTTGAGTAAATCCGGGGTGAAAGTGGGTTAGTTTTTTTTATCGTTGGATAATGAAGGCACGCAAATTATACGTCACATTGCTCACGATTCATCAGCCAATGATATTGGATCAAACAATCAAACGTCTGACAAAAACCAGGAAGCTTTGACAGCGAGTAGTGGTTTTTGCAGGAGTAAGTGGTTTGGAGTTGTAGTGAGCAGTTTCGTGACTTTTGAGAGAGTTATTATCTAGTGTGCAGTTGCAAGAGAGTGAGTGAGGGACATGTTAGGGTGAGTGAGTGTGTGGTGAGATTGTGAGTTAGCGTGTGTGTGAGTGTTAGTGGTGTTAGTATGGCTGCAGGAGGACCAAGGAGGTGTTTGCTTGGGTGTCCGTCCACCAAACCACTTTGTTCAGCCTCCCTTCAGATGCAGGGATACGAGGCGGCTGGCTTGAATTCCTGCACTTCGACGAGAGCGGGCTGTGAGTGAGATCCAGGGTGAGGGGAAGGCATTTCACACAGTCCAGCTTCTCAAACTACGGGCAACACTCGGCTGGGCTGGTGAAGGATATAATAATAATATAATCCTGACAGATATAGCAGCCCTGACAGTGTAGTTGGGACACCTTCTTCGAAAGTACCGGTGAGTTGCTAGCTAGACTACTAACATAGACATTTGCTCTTTTATAAACCAGTACCGGCCCAGTACCCACCCCAAACATTGAACATCCCGCCTGCTTGATAACACCCAGTCAAATTTGTTTTCCTTACTTGTGTGTACTTGTGTGGAAACTCATGGAAGGAGGCGGGACAAATGCCATTTCTGAACACCTTTTAAGGTAGGGTTGGAGATCCTGGAAAAACAGCTCTAACAGGCCACATTTTGAAAATGCACAAGTCAGAAGTCTCAGCCCCATTCCTCAGACTTCTCTCTGACCCACCAGACTGGAGTGTGGCTTGTCTGCGGATGTAGGTGAAGACACTGATCACACGCCAGAGGAGGAGAGAGATGGCAGCTTGATTGGGCGTAGGCAGAACCTGACATGAAGGCATGTGATTTGTTTTTGCTTTTTGCTTTTCGGAGCGTAAAGCATGGATTGGTCAGAGTTGTGTCAGTCCTGCAGCTGCCACAGAGGACTGATTATTTTCCTTCCTTTTTCTGAATACATAATGTATCGACTACTCTCAGGATAGAAGGAGCATTTCACCCAGTATAACAAAACATGTTTCTGAGCATGATTACCAACCATAACTTTAAAGCAAGCACATATATAACACTTTTCTTCTAAAGAATTCTTTGTTTCAGAAGAAGTGCCTGCAGCAACTGAACTTACAGTTTTTCACTGAACTGCAGCTTTGTCAACACAGTCTTCAAGCATATCAGAGGTGAGATACCTTTCTTCA
This sequence comes from Caranx melampygus, assembly GCA_019059645.1. NCBI lineage: Eukaryota > Metazoa > Chordata > Actinopteri > Carangiformes > Carangidae > Caranx > Caranx melampygus. The sequence goes on from JAFELL010002426.1 coordinate 9,962, forward strand.
ATATTCTGGAGTACATTTTGAATCTACATCCATGTTCTGTCCTTCTGACAGGGGATGTTGTTGTGTGAAATATATGATAATGAACTGAAATGTCCTGACCCTCAGTCTGAAATCCACTGATGACCAGGACGCTCGTCCAGCCAGGAGATGAGCCGTTTTAACTGACTCAAATTTTTTTGTTGTCTCATTTTCTCCCAAATAGGTCTATGAAGTGGTGTTAGTATAATAACACTATATTTTATTAAGATGTAACACTTTTCAAAATATCCCTTAGTGCCTCAATCAGACAGAGAGAGAGAGGGAGAGAGAGAGAATTGACCATTTGCCACAAAATATACCACTTTGCTAGACCACTCTGAAACACTTGGTGGCACTGTTGCTCTGTGATTGTGGTATAATAACAGTAGAAAGACAACAGTGAACAAGACCTGAGAGGTTGTCCATCATGTCCTGGATCCTAAACCTCGTCTCCTTCATCTCCTTCTTCTCCTTCTTCTTTCCCTGCATCCCTCCATGCTTCAGTCTTTTTCAGACATTACTAAAATGTCATTAATTTCGTTTTTAATTCCTCTTTCAAAGCAAAGCACGTCACTATGGCACACTGTGTTGTGTTACACACAACCGGGTTCAGTCAGAGGAAGACATACATATGGTACCCAACTTGACATATCATTAGCAAACAGTGTGCCGTCATGGGAATATGGGGATGGATGGACTCTGCTTTACCTTTTCCCACATTGCACCAAGTGTTTGGTGATGATTTCTCACAGGACACGAGGCATAAGGGGGAATGGAGGAAAAGACAGAGGAAAGAATGAACGGGATGAAGGGATGGATGCCAGGGAGGATTAGAATGAAGAGCTGGAGTGTCAGAGCAGACACAATATCAGACAGAAAAGCATCAGTCATGGAAAGATGGCATAGATAGATGGGTGGATGAGGATGGTGGGACATGGCAGAGCAGGGGTGGGGGTGTTGCACTTTACTGGAAAGTCACACTTAGAGCACATATTAGTCATAGCAAGCCATGTTGTCTGCCACCCTCACTCTCGTTTCCTAATGTCTGTAGCTTTCATCTTCTGCTTTTTGTCCCTCCATTTTCTCTGGCTCAGAGTAAAAGTAGTAAAAGTAATCTTTTTCTCCTCCTTTACTCCTCCCCTCTCCATCTCTTTCTGTCCCTCCCTCTCTGTGTTGGGTGTGATGGACTGCTGTAGTTTGCAAGGGCTTTCGCTTCAGATAATGTTCTGCCTCGGGCTGTGCGTAGAGTTTGCTTTCCAGGAGAGACCAATTTGCAAAGCATTGCGAGTCAAAGGTCACTAATTTCATTCAAAACTCTTTATGGAAAATAACATTAAATATAGATAATAGTGAATATGTGGAGATGAATTGTGAGGGTTTTTATGCCATCATTAACCATACTGAGTCCCTAGACATTTCTTTGGTGTTTTTTAAATTTTATTTTTGATTAACTTTGGCTGTGTTAATACAAAGGGCATACGTTTTGGCCAGGTTGTGTACTTTAAGGTGTGTTTTAATTTTTCATGATTTTTTTTCTTCAAGTCTTTCATATGCCTTTTAAATTCGACAGAGCAATCTGTGTCCCTTTGGCATTTTTGTGCCATTGACTGCCATTCAAAAGGTTTCTTTTTTCCTCTTTTTTAATACAGTGCCATTGTGATAGCAATTCTTCTCTTTTTCTTTTTTTCATTCTCTGGTGTTGAAATCTTCTCAAAATGTCATGTTTTACAGTTTCCATTGTTTTTTGCATGCACATGCACATGCACCCGCACAGACGCCCATACACACTCGTACATGCATTCTTCAAGTAATCAAATTATCATCATCAGGTATCTTGAAGGATTTCAAAGGCTTCCCCACTAAGTGACCCCAAGTAAAAGCCTGGGAAAGTCTTTGTTTGCGCAGGTGCAATTGCAGGTAAACACATCAATGCATTTCACTTGGTTTGGGCTTATTTCATCCTGACTGTCAAGATGAGCAGACACAGCCTCAGATGCTGCTACAGTGTGGCCCAAGCCCTTAATGCTTGGTGAGGACTGAGGTTAATAATGGCATTCATTAAAAAAAAAAAAAGAAAAAATATATTAATACATAATATTTCTACAATCTTACAAAGAGCGTTTTGGGACCCAGGTGGAGCATTTTTTTTTTTTTTTTTTTTTTTTTACAAACTACTTTGCACCACAAAATAAAGATTGTTCAGAATCAATGTTGTCTCTCCCAAACTCTGATAATGGGTCACAGGGGCCTGGAGCCAATCCAAGCTGCCATAGGGCAAGGGCAGAACACACCCTCATCAGGTCACCAGTCTATTACAGGGCTGACATGTAGAGATGAACAACTCACACACACTCATGTGCACACCTGCTCTCTCAGCATTGTCTTTGGACTATGGGGGAAGCTGGAGAACCCAGAGAGAACCAATGCAAGCCCGGGAATTTAACCCAGAACCTTCTTGCTGAGAGGAAAGGGTGCTAACCATTGCACCACTGTGCTGCCACTGCACGGAATTCACTCATGAATGTACATCAGTGACTATTCATCTAGCTAATCAGCAAGACAGATTTGTGATGAAGTAACTACAGGAAATTTAGTTTGTTTCTTCATCAGGACAGAGATCTGTACTACATGCTCTCTGCTATAAAATGCTATAGCATTTTAACACTCCAATATAAGTAAAAGGTCAACTAGCTTAGCCAGCTTTGCTATTGACTCTTCAAGAAGGCTAAACCCCATTCTGCAAGCAATTTAGCAATCCTTCCATAGTTAGATGCTAATATTACACTTCATTTAGTAGTTGTTTTAATAATGTCTTTGCAATGGGCCTGGTGATGTTGCCTTCACGTTTGTGGTGCTCCCAATGATTTTCTTGTTTTTTTTTATTACTACAGGGAATCAGTCTACATGTCAGTCATTAGTGACAGTTTTGCTGGTGATTTTTTTTTCTGTTGCAGTGTATTGTTTACAAAGGCAGTAGGTGCATGGCCAGATCCAGGCTGACACCAATAACAGTGCCTTCATGTGTGCACTACTGGTGTATACAGGAAATCAAGAAGATGCAAGGAAGAGGAATGTGCAGCAGAGCTATTCAGAAAGAGACTTTTGGATCATTTCATTGTTTGGCATTGTTTAATCATGTCAGCAGAAATACTGACAATATTTTTGACTCTTCAACATCTTGTCCTCTTTAGAGGGGACTCATTTGTGTTAACGAACAAAAGACTGTGTCAATTAGATGTCATTATGGTGCAATTACATGTGAAAAGGGAGGTAGTTGTGCAGGGAGTGAGGAAACCCCCCCAGGGCTGAGACACTGGTGCTGGCTCAGGTGTGGCTGTGATGATGACTTTGGCCTGACTGCATATAAAGACTAGAGGTGGATGAAGAAGATGCTGTCGCTGAAATCCACCCAGATATCAGGACTAGAGGTGAGAGGGGCAGGAGTGTTGCAGCAGGCAGACTGAAATGACAGCACACAGCAGGAGAGAAACAGCTGACTTTATACTAGTACAGGACAAATCGATTGGCTGGTGCAGATCGTGGCAAGATCTGATGCAGAATACTGGAGTCTGCTGATTAAGAGAAATAGGGCAAGAGAGAAAGAAAAGCAGAGGGTGGAGAACCAAAGTAATGTAGAGGAAGTCTCTCTGAATGATGTTAAGCTTCATGTGACAAATACACTCTGTCAGATACAACACTATCAGGCAGATTGCATGATGGATGCCTGATGATCTGTATCCAGACTGAGACGTAACATCAGCTGGCACCACCCATCTGTGTGCACTTATTTAGAAAAAAAAAAAAAACCATCAAATTGAGCTCCGGCAACAGTACTGGACAGGATGCAGTGCTCGACCAGCCGCTGCGTCCTGCATTATACCACGCTGTGCTCCACTGGGCTGGTTTGCAGCATTGATGCCGGCCCTACAGTAAAGTTTGTGATAAGTTTGAGAGAATCTTGACACAGGCTTTCTATTGTTGGCCCACAGTGCACTTGAATTACTGACCAAAGATCTCATCATGTTCTCTTTTAAAGTCAACTTTCCTCTGGGACAGCCCAAAGTCACATAGTACGCGTGGACCTTCAGGGACTGAAGAGTCACTGAAGTCATCAGGATTAATGTTCTGTCCTGCTGCTGGGAGTTTACAATCCACTTGAGATCCCTGTGGAAGCGGTGACAGAAGTTGGACTGGGGTGGCTGGGCTGAAGATCTTTGTCAGGTACTTAATGAGACGCGTGTTTATTCTGAACTTTGTCTCCTTTGTAGATTATACTGCTGTTGTTGTGGTGACAGGTCTATGCTGAAGGCACATAGGAATTACTGTGGGGGAAAAACAGGAATATATAAAAAGCATTAAGAGACAATCCTGGAGACACCCTCCTGTTTGCTGCTGAAAACATACCTCCCTAGACAATACACTTCCCGCGGGACACCGCTTCTCAGATAGCTGTTGCTCCAGATTTTTAGTACGTCTTCAGTAGTTAAAAGTCTAACTTTTTCACTGCTACTTATTAAATATTTGTTGTTTCTGCCTAAATCGTCAATGCAGTTCGATTTTGACGTTATTGTCATCAGTGACTATTTTTCAATTGCTGCTGCAGTAAAAATATAAATTATCCTGAATTTCATGCATGACTTGAGCTGAGATGTTAAATGAGATGATTTTCACTTAATCTCAAGTCCAGGTCAAGAGCTACTATATGTCTGGACTGTCTGCGGTCAAATCCTGATTTTAATACTGTCACATCTGACAAAATCTCCAGTCACACACATTAAGAACTCTGTGCTGTGGTTTTGGCTGTATTGAATTATAAAAATGATCACACAGAGAGGAAGTCAGAAGAGACAGACTTTCTTTCAGCTCGCTGCCTCCAGCTGGGGATCCACAGTAGTTTTTCTTTTATTTCCAACCTCAGGATGTTAAACAGACTTTCATTAAGGCCAGGTCTTTACATCTAACTGCAGTAGATCTGTGATATCTATGATTGGTAAGACCTGTACTTTGGTACAAAGCCTTGTTTTCAGTCACTCACATTCGTTGCATTAAAGTTACAGCACTATGTGGTGATGAGTGTGAGGCAGCTCCTCCTACCTGTCGCTGAGTTTGCCTCCCTGCCGCCTTGTCTGGTTAAAAACTTAAGACACGTTTGCCAGGTAGAGGGGGGGGGGCTCTCAGGCCATCCGGTTGTAGGCTTTTGTTCTTGTTTGCAGCTTTCTGTAGGCATAGTGTAACTGTTCCTTATGCCTGGTCACCAAGTCCATCATACTGTGAGGTGTAGCAGGTCCATCAGGCCCAACCATCATGTCAGCAGGGATCTTCAAGTGTCAGCAGAACATGAGAAAGGCTGGTACATAGCCTGTGGAGCTATGAGCAGTGTTACTGTATGCTTGGACAAGTCGAGGTAAGTACACACACCTGTTTTGTTTCCTCAGGACATTCACAACAGTCTGGTTGAACCTCTTGCAGGCCCCATTCCCCACTTTTACAACACTCATAGATTTGACACACTTCTTAGATCAACTTTGACTTGAATGTCCCAAAGCAGCACTCCCAACCAAGGCGATCTTTACCGCATGTCATTCTCCCGAGTCCCTCTACCTGCTTTCCTCTCTGTCCTCACTGTTCAGTCAAACAAAGGCAACCCGTTGGTCATATCCAGTTACAGAATTATTGGACTGTGTTAAGCTGGATTTTGTTGTACTTCTAAAAATCAAAGGATAAGGCAGCTACAATTTCTGACTTTGTTATCAGCCAGTCCCACAGAAAAATGCCACACTAACAATGTGTTGGTGATATTCTCTGTGGCCGTCGGCCCCTCCTACCGTGACTGTTTCCAAAAAGTAATTCTGGATCAAATGGGAACTCACTTTTGTTAGAATTGACTTTAATCAAGCCCATGTAGCCGAAATGTAAAATGTGCACTGCAGGATAGCCGTGATTTCATTTGGCAGCCTCTGTCTCACTGGGACACAAGTCAGAAGATGCAACAGGATATATAATATTTATATGTAAATGTGTAAATACAGATCATACATATTTTATCTGTATTGGAATATAACATCCTTTAGTCATTTCTCTAGAACTGGTGTGTAGTGTATCTTTAGTTAATACTTTCACACAAATATTAAGAATGTTTTTGTTGTTGTTTTTGTATTTCTCATTCAGTTTCTCACTTATTTAAATAATACAATTGGAATTAATGATAATTATAAAATGTGCAAGCATGTGGTTTTGCATTTTGTCCGTTTGCTGCAAACACAAATAGCTTTTAAATGCGTAACACTGGCAGTTTTGTTTTGTTTTTAACTCAGCAGCCATCCTCAGAGCCAAATTCATTACCACCTTAATCCAGCTCTCTTTTCATCCCAGCAACCCATTAAATGCTCTCACTCACTGAATGCTTAATATTATAACTCTAACTTTCTGTCTGTTGCTCCCCAGATCCTCCAGACCCCCTCCCCAACACACACAGAGATGCACCACAATGCCTTTCTTAAGAGCGCGCTTATTGTGCATTTAAATTAAGCCTCATTCAAACAAATAAGCACTTGGACATGACTCATTACACAGAGCCAAATTGGTTGTTCCAGAGGGCCATGTTTTACCCCGGTCAAACAGAGAAATTGTTCTAGGCTCAGATTGGCTTTCACAATGTAATTTGATCTCTAAACAAGAAAACAAAGATTTGAATTAGCAATTTTGTGAGCTTTCACTGATGGCAGTGGCCACCAGGAGAGGGGCAGGATGCCTAACGAATGGTTTGTGCTTTGTTATTGGAATTTATTGGACTTTTTAGTTGGGGCACCCATTTGCAATTTCAACAAATTTGTTTTAATCGATTTGCCTTTTCAGGCACAACACAACATCAGTACTCTTAAGTTTAAAAGGGATACAGACGCTATGACTGGCTTCAGTTTCTATAGTTTTCTTCCTTCAACATCTCTCACTGACACTGAGCACTGGTTTTCAGTATGGGACTGGATCACAGACAGAGACCAAAGCTCACCTCAGTTTAATGATGAGGATAGAAAGAGAATAATGCTGAATCAATGCTGTGGAATTAGCTCCCCCTCAGGGAAACTGACGTCCTTCCTAGATATGATAAAGTGCACATGGTATGGCTGAAGCCTTAGCAGAGCTAAACACGAAAGATTTTTGCTTTGCCGTTTCATTCAAAAGTCATAAAGAATGTGAGTTAGTACGACATGTGTAGCGGTTACCACAGATAAGTATAGTAATGATAGTTTAATATTAAGCCAGAATCAGTAAGGTCCAGGAACAGCTGCAGAGCCTGAAAGCATGTATTAGCAGAGAAACCAGACACAAACAGAACTGATGGTTTGAATTTGAATGTATTGTACACAAAATTATAAACATGAAATCACAGACCCAGCCTAACTAAACTGGCTTCCTAACGTGCACAATCGCACAATGGATGGGCCCAAAAACATAAAGTTAAATAATGGTGCCCCTGTGGAGGTTTGCTCACAAAAAGTAATACAAAGTTTGATGTCTGATGTGCACTGCTCCTTTATGGAAAGGAGCTAAGTTCTCTTGTGTAAATGTGTGTGTTCGAACTACCCGGCTAGACTTTTGAGCCTCAATCTTATCTGTTTGCGGATGAAGAGAGAAATCAGTGATGTTGCCTTCTGTTTCCTGCGGCTGGCCACGCCGCGTTGCTGGCTCCTCCACAGTCAAATCTTCACTCTATGCTTGCTCGCCACTGAACAAGTTCATGTCCCGACTAACCCGGCCTAGGTAAAAACCAATCTATGCACATAGTGCAGAATGCACAAGTCACAATATTTCCTCTCTACTGATCTCCTTAAGTCATTGTCATTCAAGTTCCTTTTCAGGTGTAATCCACACTCTACAACAATCAAATCATTATGAATGAGAAACGTACAGTACACATCACATAATAGGCAACTACTTGTATTTGTCTGTGGAAGACGTTTCGCCTCTTATCCAAGCGGCTTCATCAGTTCGTATGCATTGGTCTCTCTAGTCCGCACTCGTCACTAGTGCGGACTAGAGAGACCAATGCATACGAACTGATGAAGCCGCTTGGATAAGAGGCGAAACGTCTTCCACAGACAAATACAAGTCCAGTGCCTTCGATTTAATTTGAGAGAGAGAGAACAATGACAATGAGAACATTCACAGACATCACATAAGATATTTTAGTGCCAATGACCGACCATGTGCTCTTATTTCACAGTATCCATTCAAACACACAAATAAAATCACAGAATATATCTGAAAATGACTATTTATGTTTTTAACATCATGTATAACACTTTTTTAAAACACACATCTTTTTTAATGAACTGCATTAGCTCCTATTGATTCATATCCATATCCAACACCCACATATTTTAACCATTAAATGACATAAATCAAACACATCCAACATATGGTCAGTAAAAGGGCAAGTACTCCCTCAACAGAATAACTTTTTACTCCAACTAAATTTAATGCACATTTATTTGTGTGAAACATTGTCACTGCTCTGCTTACAGCGCTACAGCGGTTGCTATCTTAACCGAACTAGCAGCAATGTGTGTTACAGAGATTAGCTAGACGCTAACGTAATTAGCGATCTTTTCTAATCACTCGTCACAACTTAAAAGCACTCTGCACTCTGCATCTGTATCTGTGTAGTATTTAACACCTGGGGACAGTATCACAGCTCCGATTGGTTTTTTAGGGAGTCAACATGGCGCTCGTGTTAGCATTTCTTACCGGAGCTAAGGCCCGCTAACAGGCCCAAGCTAAGACCCGAGCTAAGGCCCGCTAACAGGCACGTCTCATTCCACTTCAACCACAGTGTTTCATCCTGCCAACAAACAACAAATTTACTTATAATTATAATTATAATTTAGAAAATATTTCTCTTCTTTTGTGAATTTCTCTGCAGGCCGACTGTATGCTCTCGGGGCAACGTCTCCTTCCGAAGAGGGTGCACACAGGCTGAGAGTCTTCCTATAACGTATGCGCCACCCTGTGGTGGACCAGGGAATCACATTACTTCACAAAGGCAAGCTCAGTACCCTCATCTGGGTTACACATGGGAAAGGTAACACCATTCTGCATCCCACTTTCTCCATCAGTCATTTTAATTGGAAGTGAAAAGCAAGGCGAAGTGGGTGTAATGTAAATGTTTTTTTTTTTCTTCCAAATCCCAAATAGGTGTTTGGTTCCATTTGGAAACAGTAAAATTATAATTTGCGGTCAGTTGGGAAAATCAGAAAACAAAAGAAAACTCTTGCAATGGAAGTCAGGAACTCTGAGCTCAGAATGGTGTCACGTCCAAGTTGAGTGTTTCCAGATGAAAAAATAACCGGGAAGTCAGAAAAATGGATGATTAACAAATGGAAATGAAAATACAACCATTTCATACTTGCAGATGTTAGATTCCAGTGCTAACAGTGTATAATGTTTTTTTTTAAGCCTTACATATTTACCAAAAAAAAAAAAAAAAAAAAAAGCATTGGAAAAATGTCCAGGGATAGAAGTGAACACAAGCTGACTTTAACATGACACAATTACAAGAGCAATAAAGTAAAATTGTGACTAGCAGCCATCATGGATTCTTATGTCAGGGCTGGCACTTGTCCAACTTTCTGGGGCGGAGATTTGATTTAAGGGGGAGTTCCAGATTAAAATTCTGTCTTGGAGGGAATACAACTGGAATGCACCATAACATTGCCTATAGTTGATATGACTGACATGTTAGCAAACTGTTGCTGATTTGGAAAATCCAGTAGGTCATGAGAAACATTAGCATTGTTGTTATGACACCAAAAAAGTTATTTTTATTATTTTTGTTCTTATAATTATTATCATTATTATTTGTAGTAGGAGTGACACATGGGCCTTAATGGCTGAAAATGAAGTACATCGATACAGGATAACTGCTTTGCATCAGTGTGAGCCTTGTCTAAATGTCCTGAATTTTCCAGTATGCCTCTTGCAGCTTTCAGCCAAACCACAACAATATTAATGTCACTGACTTAAGTATTTGAAGTTAACAGTTCATCTCAGATAAACAGGACATTATATCACATACCCTAATATATGTGTCACAGTGCTTGCACTCCCATTACTGCTTCCTATAACTTTCTAATGAACAATAAACAGACAGATACGGGCTGTTCCCACTGGTGGTACAGCCTGCATTACCATCACAGCAGGGATCCTTGAAAACACGAACTGTCTACCCCCAGCTGCTCCTGCTGCAAAAGACAGTAGAGAGAAAACAGTGCCGCAGGCTCTCTATTTAGTCATCTGCATAATTCAGTGGCAAAAATGCAGGTCAAAATTAATGAATCTCATCATCCAACGTGCCTGGGAAGTTAAAAGCTGTTTGCTGCTCCTGCATCACTCGGCCATCTATGCTGGACCCTCCTTTTTCTTCTTTCTTTTCTTTCCTTCTTTGACTCTGCACTTTTTTCTCTTTCATTTTCTTGAGAATGTCTTTACTTTCTCCTCCTCCCTTTCTACTTTTTTATCTTCCAAAATATATTAGTTTCAAAATATATTAATTTGCTGAATATTTGACACTTGCATTGTTCTTTTACACACACACACACACACACACACACACTTCGTAACAGATGGTCAGGCTAATTGGCTACTCTCTCAGCTTGGTTGCCCCTGTGTGTGTGCGTGAGTGAGTGAGTGTGGGAGTGAAAGTGTGCGCCCCGTGTGCGTGTGCATGTCCAAACTGCTATGTTATTTTGCTTAACATGTCAATGAAGAGTACTTGTGTGTGTTGTGAGGAACCGGGCTTCATTTTGCTCAATTGAAGTTGAGTCACAGGGAGCACAGCACTTGTGTGTGTTCCCCTCCAGTCAAGCTCTTCCAGAATTAACACACCATCTATACAATTTGAACATATGTATGTAAATGTGCAAGCATGTTTGCTTCTGTCTATATGACTGTAGCTAGCTGTTTTTATGTAAATCAATTTATACTGCTTTATTGTTTTTGCATGAGATGGTGCTTTACAAATTCATTTTGAATTACTGTGTGTGTGTGGGTGTGTGTGTGTGTGTGTGTGGGTGTGTGGAGCACAAGAGTGTTGTACACTGAATGCTTGACAGACGTATACTATGTTGACATGAGTGAACAGTATGCACACACTCTAGTAAGTCAAAATGTCCACACACACACACACACACACACTGATATAGGGGATGATAAATCCCCAGTGTGCTGCTGTGTCTGTCACAAAAAGGGTCAAGCAGAAGGATAATGGCTGTATGAATTATGTATTCTCTCCTCTGAGTGTTAGTATTAGCTACAGTGAACAGCCACAGTGAACATTAGTGGCACAATTAGACTTTTGTTATGTCAGTTGACTTCATGACAGGAGGAGAAGTCTCAGGAGACTGTTACGTTGTTTTTTGGGTTGTTTATTTGTCCTTTTTTTCTGGACAGCTAAGATTCTTGATCTGAATCAGAAACAGAATCTGAAACAATTTCTTAACATTTAAATGAGATACAATTAAGAGTCCTTAACATAACGTAGTGTAGCAGAATGAGTGTTTTCTCTTTCTCTCTCTTTTTCTTTGCTACTATGGTTTCTGTTTTCCGATTCCGCCAATTATTGTGCCCGCTATATAAAAGCGGAAGGTAGCTTAGACCATAGATAATAAGACTAAATGACTCACCTAACGCTGCTGCCCAATGACACAGCGTCGCAACATTACTGCCAGAAATGCAGTTATGATTCTGCATACTTAAAATATGAAGAATTTTCATCATGTACTTTTCCATGAAAGTAACAATTTAAACTTAAACTTAACTTTCATTTATTTATACAGCACCTTTCATACATATAAAATGCAACACAAAGTGCTTTACAAGTTAAAAAAGAAAGAAAAAAGAAGACACAAACGTGCACATGCATCGGTCTCTCTAGTCCACACTAGTCTGACCAAGAAGGTGGAGTAGGACCCAGGTATTTAACCTCTTGTGGGTGGTGCCAAACTGCCCCTGTGTACTGCCCCTGTGCACAGGGGCAGTTTGAATGCCCCTGTGTACAGGTAACTTGGTGGACCCACCCACAAGAGGTTAAATACCTGGGTCCTACTCCACCTTCTTGGCCGATGCATAAGAACTGATGAAGCCGCTTGGATAAGAGGCGAAACGTCTTCCACAGACAAATACAAGTCCAGTTGCCTTCGATTCAATTTGAGAGAGAGATGGTGCTATGATATGTTGCTTGTTTTATCAGGGCAGGACGTTAATCTGGTAAAGATCCTTATTTTCGCTTCAGACTCATCGGATAGGAGGATGGTGGACTGTGGGGATTTTTCAGTGATCCTAAAAGATAATGACCCGAGGCTGTCCAAATCCCTAACTCTGGCTGAGTTTAACGTAGCGTTTGGCTTCTTTAGAGACACAATCTGTGAAGTGTATCCCGAGCGCAGACAGGAGTTGGACACCTACCTCGCAATTATTTCCGACCTCGCTATGACCTATGGAGGAATGCTTTTCTATGAGTACCACAAAAGCTTCTCTTCAAAGTCAGCCATGTACATTCAAAAATTCAACCAGCGTATTGACTGGTCAGTTGTAGATCTCGCCTTGATCAGCAGGCATTTCACAGGTCGCCAAGCTCTGTCATGCTCAATCTGCGGTTCTTTCAGTCACGGCTCCACACACTCACACTGTGCAAGTCCTCCTCTGCTTCCGGCTGGGACCCCTGTCGCTCGCAAATCTCAGGTGCCTTATTGTCTGGGAAATACCACTCCTGTTTGCATTAATTTCAATGAATGTCTGTACTTAACGCAATTGTAAATATTTGCATATCTGCAGCTGGTGCGCAGACAGCCACCCAAGGTCAATGTGTCCAAGACAGGTGCGCCCTGCAAAATCAGAGAAATAAACACCATTCCCACCAACGGCTACTGCTGAAGTTCCATGTGAAGGTCTCCATGAAGTCATTGCTAGGATACAGACTAAACATCCTGAGGCACTTGACTTCAGAGAGATCAGAGATACACGCTGGTGGAGGCCATTCTGAACAACTCAGATCATCCTCTTCATAACACCTTGATGGACCAAAAGAAGAGCGGTGGTGGACGGCTCCTCTCTCTTCACTGCAGGACGGAGAAATATAGAAGATCCTTTGTACCTTCAGCCATCAGGCTTCTTCATTCTTCTGCAAATGGTTGATGAGCTGACAGACAAATGAATTTCCCTTTGGGGATCAATAAAGTATTCGTATTCGTATTCCACACATTCATCAACGCCTGTGAACGTCCCGGCTCTCTCCAAGGCTCTCAGGAATCACCCTGTTAAAAGTTTTGTCAATTATCTCCTAACAGGACTTGTCCAGGGTTTTTAGCTGGTCTCTGCTGGCTCCCCAAGACCACTCATGTCTGTAAAAATTTGCAGTCGACACTGAAAGAGCCAGAGGTTGTCGACGAATTACTCAAAAAAGAGACTAGAAAAGGTTTTATGATAGGTCCATTCTCAAAATCTCCCTTCTGCCTGTTCAGGATAAGTCTTATTGGTGTAGCGACTCGCAAATACTCGGGGAAAAAACGTCTAATCATAGATCTGTCCACTCCCCATAACGGGCCAGTTGCCAGCATCAACAGTCTTATCCCTCTTGATCCTTTTTCCCTGTTTTATGCTACAGTTGACAACGCCATTCAAATGGTGAAGTCGGCAGGGCAAGGCGCTTGGCTTGGGAAAGCAGACATCACCGATGCCTTTAAAGTTATGCCGCTCCATCCCTCCCAGTGGCACCTGTTTGGTGTTAAGTGGCGTTCAAGTTTCTATTTTGCAGTTAAACTAACTTTCGGATGCCGAAGCAGCCCTTGTATATTCAACACTCTCTCAGAGGCTTTATGCTGGATTTTGTACAACACGTATAAACTGCCGTTTGTGCTGCATCTTTTAGATGATTTTCTAGTGGTAGATTTTCCTGCTTCACCCCCAGCTCGCAGCATTTTAACCGTAAGGGATGTGTCTTTCATCGCTCAGAGTGCTTCTCTCTGAGGAAAAAACTGCAGGTCCCAGCACGCGCCTCGAATTTTTAGGCATCATGTTGGACAGCGTTCTCATGCAAGCCTCTCTCCCTGAAGACAAACTGTGCCGCATTAGGGATATTTTAAAGTCATTTGCCTCAGCCTCCTCTGTGTCAAAAAGGGAGCTCCTCTCTCTGCTGGGTCATCTGAGTTTCGCTATGAGGATTATTCCTCAAGGGTGTGCGTTTGTGTCCCGATTGCTCGACCTGTCTAAAACGGTAAAAAATCTTAAGGACAGTATCACGTTGGACCAAGGTTGCCTGTCCGACATTCAATTCTGGTCCCTCTTCTTAGAGCAGTGGAATGGCATTTCTTTCTTCTATAATGATGTCTCTGAAACCTCTGCTTCAATCAAACTTTTTACAGACACTGCTCCCTCTGTTGGTTTCGGGGGTTTCTTCAAAGGGGAATGGTTTTCTGGAGCTTGGCCTAAGGAAATGCTTGATCAGCCTCCAGATTCCAAGTCAATCGCGCTGTTTGAACTGTATCCCATTGTGGTGGCCTCTCTATTGTGGGTCAGTAAATGGTTTCACAAACAGATTGTAGTGCTGTGCGATAATGAAGCTACAGTTAATATGATGGACAAAGGGCGCTCTAACATACCTACAATTAATCGCTTTCTCAGACGCCTCACCTGGACATGTGTGACGGGTAATTTTATCATGCGCGCAGTTGTCATTCCTGGGCACGATAACAGCGTAGCTGACGCTCTTTCTCGTTTTAAATTCCAGAAATTGAAATCCCTGCCTCCACACGCCAAGCCAAGCAGCCTGCCTTGCCCTCGCTTCCCTCAAACCATCCTAGATTAGGATGCGAAGGCCCTCTGTCCTCTCTGCTGAGCTCCACCGGTTTTTCTCCTCTTTCTGTTCTCGATTTGCCTGCCCACCATTACCCGTCAATATCCCCCTGGTGTGTGCATTTATAGTCCAGTCTCGCAAATTGCAACCTCCCTCAATTAAAGCACTGATAGCGGGCATTCAGTTCCACCTTCGCTGTCAAGATGCTTCAGTCTGCAGCCTCCTAAAGAATCCCTGCATTCACCTGCTTCTCAACAGCCTCAAAAAAGAGCGTCCCCAGGCAATGATAAACGTTTACCTCTCACATTCACCTTGGTGCAAAAAATGATTTCCAAGTTAAGAGCTGGACTATTCACTTCTCACATTAATAAGATACTGGAAGCGGTCCTGTTAATGGCTTTCTATGGGTTTATGCGCTGTGGGGAATTCACCATCCCTGGCTTTCAATCCTCAGCACGACCTCTGCTTTTCTGATCTAAAGCTAGAAGCAGATCACTTCACTGTCTATTTGAAGCACTCTAAAACTGATACGATGCATTTAGGAATACCTGTGATCATTGCAACGAATAATTCTGCTTTTTGCCCTCTCGCCTCCATGCTGCAATACCTGAGAACCCGACCTGCACCTCCTCCCAGTGACCCGCTGTTTGTCATCAACGGCAGCAAGCCCATGACCCGGACCTGGTTTTCCGCAAGGCTGCGGGACCTCTGCTCAAGCTGTGGGCTGTCTCCAGACCTGTACACCGCTCACTCGCTCTGGATTGGGGCTGCTACAACCGCTGCTCTGCTTGTGCCAACACCTTCTCTTAAGTCTCTGGGTCGTTGGTCCTCTACCGCCTACGTCAGATATATTCGTTTCAACAAAAATGAAATTCTGCAGGCTCAAAAAATCATGAGTGCTCATACCATGTAATCTGCCTTCAATAAATGTTCTGTTGCTTCCTAATCGTTTCTCTAGGATGTTGTCTGGTGGATCGCCGGGGAGTTTTGCACTGATTTTCTATTTTCCTAGGTTCCTCAGGAGGGCGGATCTGTTGGAATCTTATGCTCTGCTCCCATATACAGGCTCCGGCTGCAGGAGTCGACTGGATCGTGGTACGAGCTCCACCATTCCTATGCATGCAGCGTCAGGCTCTGTATCTCAAGCTCATTTTGGGGGGCTGCAGTTTTGGGGGTCTGCTTTCATTCCCTGTTAGGTCTGTCAAACAGATCATTATTTAAGGAATGAATAACTGAAACAGAGCCTGACGCCAAACCTGCTGCAGCCATGCTCAAGAATAGGCTACCTATGCTGTGCTTCAGCTTGCTTATGTCAAATAAATTATTTATTCTCATTTCAGAGTTGGCTGACTGAAATTAAAGTTATGAGTAGTTTCTTCGTGCAGATGACTGGATGACTTACTGCAGCCAGAGTCAGAGGGAGTGGACTGGCTCAAGATGGCCGCCTGTAAGGAACATCTGAGTGTAGTCCGATCCACCCCTTTGGATTAGACCCGTCCTTTCTCAGCATTCGGTGTGCGCTTCCCTTTGCGGGTTACCTGGTTTCTTGCTCCTCCGGGCAAGTTGCATATTCCTCTCTGAAAGACGCAGGTAGATGCTGGCAGTGCCAGTGCCAAATGCACGTTCAGCTTCCTCTCTCTCCTCCCGGTGGCCGAACTACATGACCCTGTTGACTTTAAGCAAGGCAAGGCAATTTTATGTGTATTGCCTGTTTTTACAAACAGTTTATTTCAAAGGGCTTTACACAGCTTTATGACAACATTCTCTGCCCTTAGACCCTCACATCAACTGAGGAAAAACTCCCAAGAAAACTCTTTAACAGGGAAAAAAATGGAGAAACCTCAGGGTGAGCAACAGAGGAGGGATCCCTCACCCAGGATGGGCAGACGTGCAATAGATGTTGTATACAGACAAGAAAACAGTTAACAACACAGAATATGGAAAACATGGAAATGGAATCAGTCAGTTAATGAAAAATGATGAAGGCAGCTCCTGGTGGGCAGGGAGGGAAGGCCAGCTTAATGGGACTGCTGGACGGCAGACTGGGTCATGAGCAGGGAGTGTAGGCTGGTTTAACAGCAGGAGAAAGGAGGTGATGGAGGCAGCGGTTGGTTGGTTGGTGCAGGGGATGGAGCTCTGAAGAGATCTGTGGAAAGACAGAGAGAGTGCGAGACACCAAGGCCAAACTACAAAGAGCAACAGTTAATGACAGTTCAAAATGTGTGAGGGGAGAGGAGAGGAAAGGAAGGATAAGGCTCCATGTAACCTGATGGGCCCCCCAGCAGTTTAAGCCTATAACAGTGTAGCTATAAAATGGATCAGGACTACCTGAGCCAGCCTTAACTAAAAGCTCTGTCATAGAAGGTGGTCTTGTAGTGTCTGATTCCCTCCTCTGCTTATAGAATATGTGTTTCTGTGCCTTAAAAGGTTGCTTTCTCTTTAGAAACTGGACAGTCATATGAACCAGGGTTTTCTTTAGCCTAGAAGGTCAAATGTTAGGTTAGAGGTCACCAACCATCTGTACAGTGTCATCTCCCTGTCCAAAGACTGTGCCAAGGGACATTATAAAAGGAGTCTGCTGGAGCAGAACAGGAGGGAATCCTGTCATTGGCACCAGGGGCTCCTTCAGATTCGGCAAGAGTTTTGACATTGTCCTTTTCCTGCAATAAAGCCTTTTTATCGGTGAGAAAAGACGTGTCAGCGGTGATCATTTTTTCCTATCAGCACATCAATACACTACAGTCTTAAGCCTAGACTTAAATGTAGAAAGAATGTCTGCCTCTCTGACCCATGGAGAGAGCTGGTTCCACAATAGAGGAGCCCGGTAACTGAAGGCTCTACCTCCCAGTCTGTTTTTAGAGATACTGGGAGTCAATAACAGACCTGCATTCTGGGAGCGGAGTGCTCTGGTAGGACAGTATGGGATAATGAGGTCTTTCAGATAAGTTGGAGCTTTGTCATTAAGAGTCTTGTAAGTAAGTAGAAGGATCTTGAAGTCTATTCTATATCCTGCAGGAAGCCAATGGAGAGAAGCTAGAATGGGAGAGATGTGCGCTCTCTTATTAACTCTTGTCAATACCCTTGCTGCAGCGTTCTGGACCAGCTGGAGACTCTTTAGAGGGTTTTTTGGACATCCTGACAAGAGAGAGTTACAGTAGTCTAGCCTAGAAGTAATAAATGCGTGGACCAGTTTCTCAGCATAACTCTGAGAGAGAATATTTCTGATCTTAGCTCTATTGCACAGGTGAAAGAAGGCAGTCCTAGTCACATGCTTTATGTGAGAGCTGAAGGAAAGATCCTGGTCAAAAATGAATCCAAGGTTCCTCCCTGTTGGACTGGAGTTCAGGGTAATGCCATCCAGAGTAGCAATCTGATTGGGGAATGTGTGCCTGAGATGCTTAGGTCCAAACGCAATAACCTCTGTTTTGTCAGAGTTCAATAGTAGGAAGCTAGAAGACATCCAGGATTTGATGTCTGTCAAGCAATCTTGCAGATTGATGAGGTGGCTTTTATCATCTGGCTGGAGACAAGGCCTCTGTCGGAAGCTATAAGAAGATCGTTGGAACTTTGACCAGTGCTGTTTCAGTGCTATGGTGTTCTCTAAATCCAGATTGGAAAGCTTCAAAAAGCTCATTGCTGTGCAGATGTTCATGTAGCTGCACTAGGACAACCTTCTCAAGGATCTTAGAGATGTAGGGAAGGTTGGATATAGGCCTATAGTTGGCTAGTACATCTGGATCAAGAGAGGGATTTTTAAGCAGAGGATTAATGACAGCCACCTTAAAGGCCTGTGGCACGTAGCCTGTGACTAAGGAAAGGTTGATCTGGTTCAGTATGGCAGTGTTAACTAAGGGGAAGACATCCTTGAGCAGTCTTTTGGGGATTGGGTCAAGCAGAAATGTAGCTGATTTGGAGGAGGTGATTGCAGAAGTTAAGTCTGACAGGTCGATGGGGTAGAAGCTGTTCAAGTATGCACCATGTCTGGGAGGTGCTTCCGTAGGGGCTGTAATCTGTGGTCCACTACTGCCGATCCTTGTTCTGATATTTACGATCTTTTCAGGAAAGAAAGTTAGGAAATCGTTGCTGCTTAACGTAACAAAATAAAACAAAAAGAAAAAATACTAACAACACTAACAACATATTACAAATAACTATCTACATCTACATCTAAACTAACAATATATTACAAATAACTATCTACATCTACATCTAAACTAACAATATATTACAAATAACTATCTACATCTACATCTATACTAACAATATATTACAAATAACTATCTACATCTACATCTACAAATTCATTAAGTATAAATTAAGTGCACTTTAGTAAAGTATATTAATAAGAGTCCTCCGTGGCAACGAGGGAAGCTCCACCGATGACATCGACGGTTCTGTGCCCGAAGCTGAAGTGAACTGCAGACCTGCAGAGTTAGACTCAAGCAAAACAAGAGGGTTGTTAAAGCTAATTAATGATGACTTGAAGGCTGACAACACTTAAGTGTTGGGCCGAGAAGCTGGCAGAGCGGGAGCGGGCGACTTTCTTTTCTTCCGGGGGGGAGCGGTGCATTTCGTCCCGCATTTCGCATTTCAGTTTTCACCTATGGCAGGGGTGGGGAACCATGTGCCATGGAGAGTCATGTGTATGCAGGTTTTCCCTTCAACCAAAGACTTCAACAGGTGATTCCACTGATTAACACACCTCTGTGGCTGAAGGTGTGTTAATTAGTGAAATCACCTGTTGAAGTCTTTGGTTGGAAGGAAAACCTGCACACACATGGCTCTCCATGGCACATGGTTCCCCACCCCTGCCCTATGGTATGTTATACTTCCTCTATCATTAATTTGCACAAAATGTTCAGAGTACACCAACTATTGATTAATTATGTCAAATCTGTTACAGTCTGTCAATGCTGGAAATGTTAAGTTTAAAGTATTCTCAATGAGAATGAAAAACGTTTAATGGAAAAAGTGATTCTTGTGTTTCATTGTTTGTCTAAACTTGAAATGTACATGCAATAGGGTTAAATGGGCCGTTTACACCTGTACTTTCAAGTTGTCAGTTGTCTGACTGCAGTCTGATCACTGAAAACGCATGTTAATGCCAGCTGTAAACGGGGTTGACAATTACCTTGGTCTATAGGTCGCACCGGTCTATAACCCGCACCCAACATTTTAGATGGAAAAAAAAGGGGGATAAAAGTGCGCCTACATTGAATTCTAAGGTATACACCGAAGAAGAAGGAGGAAGGAAGAAATCTCTAGTAGAAGGTTGAGAGTGTGTAAAGGTGCATATGCATCATCAGTCTGATGCCTGTGATTTTGTACAGTTCAGCGATGAGAAGAATCGGATAATCCTCTTCTTTATTCCTCGAAACCTTCTTGTGAATCTTGATGTGGTGCTGGAGGCAGAGGAAGTTCTTTCATTTGGTCCTGCTGCTGTCTTCTTGGCATCATTGGCATCATCTACACCGGTCTTCTTTGGTGGTTTACTGTGATTGTGGTTAGTGGTTCGAGCTGTACCTGGGGTGGTTTCCTTTTTTTGGCTATTTTCTAACACTGATACGGCTGATGTCAGGTAAGAGTTGCAATCAGCACTTCGTAAATGTTCCATGGTAATGAAACAGTGTCTTAGACCTTCACTGGGAGTGAGCCTTAGTTCAGGGTTTAAATCCAGCATTTCTTGGAGGATGCTTAAAAAGGCCCATGTGTCCTCAATTTCAATGCGATCTGTTGGCTTTGAGCGAGTCTTCATAATTTGATTGAGATCAGTAAAGTTGTGCCTGATGTATTGCGGAATGGTGTCCAGGCCTGATAAAGACCTGTATTCTTCCACTGTCCTCAGCCTCCATAAATTGGTTGTGAGGTGTCTGGTGAAATAGTAGCCGGTATAAATTCCAGACTCCAGCAAGTGTGACTCAGGCATACCATGCAACTTCACAATGGTTTTCATTGCATGATATCTACATCTTGTAGGATACAGGTTCCAGCCGAGGTACAAATTGGCCAAAACGCACCCAAGAGACCACATGTCTATGGCCTCAAAAAGTGGAAGACCCAAGAAAACTTCAGGGGCCTGTAACCAATAGGCTGAAGTAGACGGCCAATGGATAGATTGGAGACATTATCAGCCAAACCAAAATCAATCAGTTTCACCCTAAAGGGTTGCTGTTGGTGATTAACCAACATTATGTTGTCTGGCTTGATGTCTGTATGTACTATACCTATGGTTTTAAGGGCCTCCAGAGCCACAAGCATTTGTTGTGCAACTACTCGAATCTCAGACAGATGCAGTGGCATGAAGCCCCTGCTTTCGAGGAAGTCATACATATCCATTTGCAGCATTTCAAATACGATACAAACTTGTCCTTGGTGTTTAAAACTCTCAATAAACTTGACCAAGTTTTTCTTGTCTCCGTCAAACATCCTGAGTTTTTCAAGAATGGCTACCTCTCTTTTCCCAGCCTTGTCCATGCCCTTCCTCACAAACTTCACAGCCAACTTTTCTTTGGTTACTTTGTTTGAGCATTGGGCTACTGTTCCATAATCACCATTTCCCAGGATTTTGTCCAGTATGTATGTATTTGAATCACTCTGCAGTGTGGTAATGTTTTTTAATGAGCACAGATCATCCATGTTCAAACTTCCACACTTTGCTCCCATTTCAAAAGGTTAGCTTTTGTAAATGCAGTGTAAATTTAACTCACTGCAATTTGTACTCTCCAACTTTCTGTGTGTGTGGTAGTGTCGCTTGCCTGGTGTTACAATAAATTCTTCACATACAGTGACATCACTGATGACATCACATTCTATGTGATACCTACCTCTTTGTTGCTGATGATGTCATATGTAGATGTCTGGTATGTGCTTGCCTGGTGTTGACAAATTCTTCAAAGGAATGTTAAATGACATCACATTCTATGTGACATCATCATCAAAAGCTGTGTTACCGTGGCAACATTAGGTGCCATGGTAAATGGTATATAGGGATATATTCTGTGACATTCTGTGACATCATCATCAAAAGCTGTGTTACCATGGCAACATATATATATATATATATATATATATATTTATTTATTTATTTATTTATATATATATATATATATATATATAGATATATAGATATAGATATATATAGATAGATAGATAGTGGAGTTCAGAATAAACCAGACAGATTTGTTTTGTATTACAGTTATATGACTTATGTGTAGGAATAAAGTTTTTTTTTTTCCTATTGTTATTCTAGAGTGTATTTGACATACTTATTGATTTCTTATTGATTGATCAACGTCTTCCTGCAGCCCCTCCACAGCCTGCAGTCAGCTGCTGATTGTTGGAATGAAATAGTGTTGAGTGATTACTTGCATTTGCAATTTAAATCTCAATATGATGAAACACGATTTTGTAATTGCACAGGCTGTAATTATGTTCTAGTTACATGTCATGCAAGGGAGAATGGATCTGACAATGAAAAGAAGCAGCACTGCCACACTGTTACCTGTTTATGTTGGCATCAGGCTCGGCTGAACATAGCACTGCGGACACGTTAATGTCAGAGAGGAGCAGTACGTCAGCTATGGAACTATTCCAGTTTAATCAAGAATATATTGCACAACATCAGGCATGCAGAACCTGCCTTAGTGCTGTTGCGACCTCACGGGGCGACACCACCAACTTGTATCAGCACTTAGAACACCACAAAGCTGTGTACGAGCACTGTGTGGCTAAAATGCCTTTGACCAACGAGTCTAACAAGTCAAACAGCCACTGACACAGGTCAGTCACTGAAGAATTTGAAAGTATAACTTCACATGAATGCAGCCCAAAACGACCTGGTGTCTCTCAGCATGGTGAATAAGCCCTGATGAATACTCGGGATCAGCAGTATGGCATGTCTGGCATATATTTTAGCCGGGTTGCTATTCCAGAGCTTTGTTTAAAAAAAAAATGCAAGGAGACCAAGAGACCAGGAAAAAAACTGTAATATAGCTTTATTTATTAAGATTAAATTCAAACTTTTTATTTTATTGCCCTTCTTGTTTGTTCATAGCTTATGTTGATAGCCTGTGGGTAACTTGCATCCAATCTAAGACCCCCCTGAAGTGGCTGAAGAGCAGTGGAACAGTTAAACAGACGGAGATTCCTGGATAAAAATGTCTTAAAATACACCAAAGAGGTTCATATGAGCATGGGTGGGCAAGACGGAAGCAATACTTCCGTCTTGCCCACCCAATCAAAAGTTAAGGGTAGAAGGTTCATCCAATGGAAAAGTTTAACAGACTACACCTGAGTACACCGTCATTATTATGAATCCCACAGGATTTCACACAAGACCTGCCCTATTCCATCAGTGATTGGGTGTGACAATAAATGGTAATACCTTAATGACTGCACAACAGGCTCAGCAGGCAGAGATTAGAAGAACAAGGCAGCCTGAGCATACAGAGGTCCATTAACTGCCCATAAACAAGTGTTTTGGTGACGTTTCATGTATTGGCATGTTCTGTCCCAAAGAATCATTGAAATGACTGTTAAGCTTCAGCAGTGCCTGGCTCCCGAGGTTCTTACTGTCGAGCTGCAATATTTTAATGGTGAACAGGCAAAAACTGAAACAGGCCGGTTAGAAATGAAGAGAGGAAAATCAGAGAATATAGCATTTGTCCAGGAGACTTGTTTCCTCAGGACGTGAAGGAGGAAGGATCGGATGGTGGCTCAGGTGGCAACCTCAGGTAGCGATGAGGAAACTGTCACTGTCAGCTACACATCTGTCAGCTGCACATCTGTCAGCTGCACATCTGTCAGCAGGTGTGCTCCATGCAGACACTTCACTAACTTAGTTTTGTGGGCTAAGGACAGACTAGATCTTGATTATGTTGGATATAAAGCGCCATATACTCACCTCCGTTTATAATGATTATTGAAATATAACATAACCTGATAAATCTCTCAGCTGCTGTCCAGTCTGGTGATAACGGTCTTTATGCTATGTTATCTCCAGGTAGAACAACTGTGAAAGACCTGGAGTTGATAAAAAACACAGCAAAAATAACTATCCAGTGAACAGTGACATCGACTCTTGACATGAGAGCAGCACATGTGCCCAGATGTGTCAACTGTGTGTCAACTGAACAGGCACATGTGTGGTGTATGTGCAACAGATGGTGCTGTCACATCACTCATTCCAAAAGTTTGTCACTGATGCAATATAAACCTAAGTGGCAAAAAGCCATGTCATGAATTTCAGTCAGAGCTCATCATTGTCCAGGTTTTGTTGACAACAACAAGGTCACAGCCCTCATGATCTCAACAATAAACATGGTTAAATCAATACTTCTCTGACAGCGTGAATTAAAAATTTAAGTTCTTATTCTAAAAGGTAAAATTTATGTATTTTATCAAATTAGATTGTACAAGTGGGCCAGGTTAATGTTTGTCAAGGCGTACTGATTCACATTTGTATTGATGTATAAGTATTTTTCCAGATTTTAAGGCATTCTCATCCGTGGTCCTGGATGCCCTGGATTTTGGTAGGAGCATAGCTGCTGCAATCAACTCAGGTTCTAATAAAAATAAAACAGGAAATGACCAGAAAAAACATTGCGTTGCATTAATTTAACTTTAACTCAATTTAAAAGTTAATTAATGAACTTGTCAGTGACTGGACAAAAAATTCAAGGAGAAAAATACCTTGTGTGAG
The DNA here is from genome assembly GCA_019059645.1 of Caranx melampygus. NCBI lineage: Eukaryota > Metazoa > Chordata > Actinopteri > Carangiformes > Carangidae > Caranx > Caranx melampygus. The sequence continues at coordinate 34,528 of JAFELL010002426.1, forward strand.
CTGTTAGTGTGCAAACATTAAATGATAATAACATGAATACTTTGTGTCAGTAAAAAGTATATTATAGAAATGCTTTTGGACCTGACTGTGAGCCACTGAATTTAAATTGGCAGCAAAAGGACCACACAGCAGGCACTCTGAAATCACAGGCCACCAGTTGTACCCTGGATCCTTTCTACAAACAACTGTCTGCTCCATCTAACACGACCCTGATATGTCAACGACCTTGAGAGGCTGCTATTATTGTTAGCGTGTTGCCAAAGGTCAGCTGAATGAAGGCAACCTGAGCAGTGAATTACACACAGCTGGAGCCTTTATATCTCTGCTCTGTAAGAACCAGCACAGCCTGCACCTCCGTTGGCCTGGCAGGTCTGTTTCTGTTGGATTGTCTTCCCTGCTCATCTGAATGCCACCACAAGGGGAGGCCGCCTCCTGGGCAAAGGCACGGCCGTGGGTCTTCGTCAGTTAGTTTCTGACCCTGTCTGCGGAGGTTACTGAGGAGAAAAGGGAACCGTGATCAACTGAGTGGCTGACTGAGGATCTGCTCGGACAGCAGATGGCTGGCAGCAGGTTGACTTTCTCAGTGGTTCTCAGTGTCGGAGACCCTTGCATTAGATCTGATGCAGTTTTTAATGGACTTCAAGGAGCCAAGATAAATGATTTTATACAGTGTCCCCCGGCTCTCCTCCACATTCAGCCAATATATCTTCATGTTTCTTACTCTGCACTTAAGGATGGAAATGTTAAACCTCCTTCTGGATTTGGGTTTAATTAGTAATTTTGATTCTTGTTGGCTGTTGGTTTTTTCCAGCAGCTTTCATATTTTATTGCTTTTAGCATCCTGGCTCTGGACATCCCCATCCTGGCCCTGACAGTGCAGGTCCTGCTGCTGCTGCTGATTCCTTCTGTCCTGTTAAAGGGGAACTATTCAAGTCTGGTCGCTTTGTCACTGTTTTGGTGATCAAAAAATGTATTATTTTAAATTTAAGAAAGGTAAAAACCTTGTATGGTTCTTCTTTAAGATCACTCTCTGTTTGTCTCACACTCATGCTTTGCACAACTCTTATTCTCTGAGGAGCAGACATCATGTCTGTTCTCCAGTCTCACTCAGTTATTTTTATGATTTGAGAAAGAGAAAATACAATGTTTAATCTAAAACCTGCTAAATCCACTTATTCAGTGTATTTGATACATTTCTGACTGCTGGTGATTCCATTGTTGTTCCTCCTCTTTATCTTCTTTGCTTCTTTTTATTTGTTTTGTTTTGTTTTTTAAACATTTTTATGCCTTTATTTGACAGGAAAAATGGAGAGAAACAGGAAATGTGAGAGAGTGAGACTGGTGTGTGACAGCTGGGAGACAGTACTGTAGATTCTTAACCCTTTCAAGCCTACATAAAACTAAAAATGCCTGGAAGAGTTTATTTTTCCAATTATGACTTTATTTTTTTCTATCAGTTTTTATATCAATAACAATCAAGTAACATAGTGCCTCACAATAGTAACAATAGGTAATAATTGTTATAAAAGATGAAATAGTAATAATAATGATGACGATGATGATGATGATGATGATATAACAATAACAAACACGTAACAAAGTGCTTCACAACTGGCAACAGCTGGGGTCAAAAATAAGGCTGAGGTAAACTATTATGACTGCAGTTCACCATTGTGTGTGTCCATGATTCTGCAGCGTTGGCCGCTCCTAAAGGAGCCTTCCTGTCATGCCATTCTGCAAAGCAGTTTCTGTATGCCACCAGACAGCACAATGTCACAATGATGGACCACATCGGTCCGAACTTTAACACCTGTGGGTCGGGCGGGGTCGTGTTTTAATTTTCAGGGCTGTTAAGAACTCTACCACAGAGCATGCAGTACAGTTAGCAACTGGATGCTCATGTAGCTTGTGGAGGCTATTATCTGGCATTTCATTACCGCTGCCACCATTAAATACGTTGCAGTAGACAATAATCACACCAGCAATAGAGTGGACTTAGGTTTACTGCCCCATGCTCGAACTGAACAGTTCACATTACATTGGTGCAGATGGAGAGGTGCACATGTGACTTCCTGTATTTAGGGTGTGTTAGAGCTGTTAGCCTGAGCCCCCAGTCCTCAGTGACAGTATGTTCGCTGTGTGTAGTATGTTCACTGAATGTACTGATGAACGGTGCGTTCACTGAACTTACTACACAGACGTTGGTGAGTGACACAACGGCATGTTCATGAACGACAAACACTACTTTGAGTAGTATGTTCAGTGAACGTGAGCCCTCAGCCCTGAGTGACAGTACGTTCTGTGAAGGCAAAGCTGAATAGAATGCGCAACGCACTCTCGCAACAAGGGTACGCAACCAGGTCCGCGATTGACTGTGAGAGAGAGATAGCTTTCATTGCAGACTACTCAGTCTTTAGTACTAAGTGGCAGAGTAGAAGAGGAAGGGACCAAACAATGAGGGGAGTGTGAGTATTTGAGAACTTACAGATCATTTGAAAATAAACTTAACTGAATTAAAATTTTATCTTCACAGCAATTAAAACATGAACTTGAAACACTGAAACAGTGAAAACTGTATAATCAGAAGAATCAATCTAATATCTGCCCCTCAACTTTCCTGATAACTGGATGCCTCCTTCTTTCCGGATGAAAGTGGAACCAGTAAAATCAGTTGCGATTAACTAGCTACCACAGTGCACAGAGTGATGAGTTGTGGCATCAACACAATGTACACAAGACGGCACAAAACAGCCATCATGCACATCATCTAAAACACACAATCATACCTTTATTGCTAAAAGGCGTGTTTTAATGGGCTGCAGAAGAAAACTGAAACTTATTTCCTGCTCTAAAGCAAAGACAACTTGAGGATGACTCACTTGCCGGTAGTGCCATAAACAATTTGTTGATACAAGCGTTGCCTGCATTCTCAACGGCAAGTATCATCTGCCAGCTGGATTTCAAAAAGTCATTTCCTGCTTTGTATCACAGGGAACTGAGAGGAAAGCCACTAAAATAGGCCAACAAGACAAGTAATGAGTCCCAAACAAGGGGCATGAATTAATGACAGGAAAAAAAAAAAAAAGGAGAAGCTCCATTACCGTGGGCTACCTCAAGTACTGTGTTTCCTCCTTGTTTCTCTCCAGGGGGAGACACAGCGACAGCTAATTACCATTGCTTTTCTTTCTCTCTCTCTCACTGTGACTCAATCACACTCATTCTACCCCTCTCTCATCTCCATTTTACTCTCTCTGTGTCTCACCATGTCTGTCTCTCTCCCTAGAGTGGAATCTATTACCATTTATCTATCTCTCCTTCTTGATTGCTTTGTACTGCCCTCTCCATCTCTTACCGTACTCACTCCCCAGAGTGCTGTGGCGCCAGAGGATCGAGACGGCAAACACACACCAGCCCACCCACGCACATGCACACACACACAGAGTCCAGCGCGGTACAGCCACCATCACCATTTGTTTTCCATCCATGTAAATTAGGAAACACTCTGCGAGTGCAGTAGCGGCTCTGAAATGCTTTTAATGTCATGCTAAGTTGTCACAATGGTACGATGCTTCTTTACTCCTATCTCCCGTAATGGGTTTTTCTGACTACACAGTGCAGATTAAAGTACAGTGTCACAAAGAGTATGGTGTTGTGTGTCACTAGAATGTTATGCTTCATTGATTCCTGTTGGAAAATTCTCATTTTACCCACTTACACAGTACATGAAGGTCAGAGACAGAGCAGCGCATGTGAAGAGATACAGCGTCTTCCTCTGGAACTCCTGAGGGTTGAATCTAGCAACATGGGATTTGAAGCTGTGCTGTGACACTCACGTCCATTTCTGGCACAATTTAGCTGGAATCTGAGATTTATTTCCAGATGGAGAAGAGTAGTTTATTATCACCCACTGTGTGTTCAGACAGAACTCAGAGATAGATGGATATTAGGGATGTCCAATAATATCGGCCCCGATATTAGCACAAAAATGTAATATCTGTCCACATCCTTATAGGATTTTCTGCCGATAATGAAAACCTGATAACGTAATGTTTAGTGAATATAGCTGGAATGGTTTAGATTGACAGTTGGTCAGCGCTCATTGGCTACATGCCAACGTGGCTGGTTGACTGACATGTTCACCCGCCAATTGCAAAATCTACCCGCATTTGGCGTGTGGCCGGGTGTTAATTTCATGCCCTGCACAGCTGTTAAATTATATGATAGGCTGCTTCAATGAGCCAGGCAGGGAGCACACGTGAGACTGTCTGTTAGATGATTGGCTGTTTGCGCGTCACTCCCCGATGTCCGCTTAGTTTGTCGCCACTGCACACACCGTAGCAATGCACCCTCATTCAAACCAATCAGTGTGCGCTGCGGTACAGCACACAATGCCTGCTGTGGGTGACAGTCTGATCGTCATAGTCAGAGAGCTCTGTGTGTGTGTGGACAAATAAACAATGTTAATTTGTTGAATGTATCCAGTGGGACATTAAAATAAAAGTAGGCATATTGTGTTAATACCCAACAGGAGATATGTGATGTACTGGGGGGGGGGGAGCCTGCATATCTGTATTGGATGTTATCCGATTCAGAAATTAAGCACCGCCGACCCAGTGTCCCAGCGCTTGTCTCTGTGCACCACGACACAAACATGCTCCGTAACCTGTAATCTTCCGTTTATGACGGTTTAGACGACACATCAGGACATCGTATATGTTACATAACGTTATCCAGCGCTCCATGGATTGCTTTTTTCGCTGGCTTCATTAAAAACAAATGCACATGGCCCAGAGGAGGGTTAGCAAAATTAAAAAGCATTTCTTCAAAGCACACCTTGAACATGGAATAATCTGCAGAGAGATCCAGAATTGAGATAGATTTATGCTGATTGAAAACTTTAATTGCATTATAAAGAATGTGGGAAAGGAGACTTTTTTTCTTGCTTTGTCATTGTTTAAAGTGGTAAGTTTGTCTGGCTGCTTGCCAGGGCTCTCCTGTAAGAGAGGTGTTTCTTTTAAAACGTGATTTTCTGGTAAAACAAAGCAAAAACAAAGAATAGCAATATACTGTGGGGTGCTCTGTGGTTGAGTGGTTATAGCACATACCATGTTGGCATTGCCTAAAACAGTGATGTCCTGTCTAATAAAGGCATACAAATGTCCCAAAAAAGAAAAGAAAAGAAAGAAGAATAACAACATAGGCCTATGCTTCCTTGGGATTGTTAGCTTTGTAGAGTAAGTAATACCACAGGTATTTGGGTTTAGCATGGTTCCTGATCCTGTTGCATTTCAAACTCAAAGTTAGTGTAAGGCCCAAGTTGAAATAAATCAAAATCCTTCAGTCTGGGCGGTCCTGCACATATTAATTCTTCAAAAATCATTTTAGGTTCTGGGGTATCATCCCACTCAGTGCTGTGATGTAGCTGAAACAAATTCCATTTCAAAACTGATGCATTTGTATAATCAAACACTAGCTGCCTGTGACGGCTTGTGTGGTTCTTACAATCTGCCTCTGGTAATGAATATGATCACACAGTGCTGAGAGGCATTGTGCAGCACTCTCCAGGCCCAATAAGTGAGAAAAAACAACATTTGCATTCGTATTTAACAGGGAGATTCACACTTTCTCATACTGAGATCACAGAAATATCAAAATCCAGAAACAGGTGAGCTTCATTTCAAGTCAGTTACAATTACACAGGTTAAATTCACAGTGCATTGATTATTTGTGTTACAAGAAGATCCAGCCTGAAGCATTATGCATATTTTTGGACTTAAGCCACACAACCAAGCTTAAAACATATGTACTGCCTGTAAAGGTTGAAAAGTTAAAATGTTAAGTTAGAGTTCATAATTGAATAAGTAAGCAGGTTTAAAAAAGTGCTTATTCTTTGGTTGTAGGGACCACGTCAGAGTGAGTGTTCTTTCTTTGGTCTAGAAAAATCCGTCAGAGTGAGCGCTCTGTTGTTAGCTCCAGCTATGCTATGTGTTTCTGTTACGTGCGCTCAGCTAAGTTGAGAGGAGCCCACGAGCTAAACAGACTAACGATACAACATTATTGGAGTTTCTGACACTTGTGCCTGGGAAAACATTTATCTGTGAGTATCATATGACACAACTGTTAAACGAGTGTATATTTCATTAAGATTCGTCATGTTTTCGGAGAGTATACGAACTCTTTCGTTTCGTCGGGTTGACGGATGCTAATTGAAATGTACTCAGGCTACGCAGTGCCTCGTTTGTACAGTATCAAACTGAATTGTTTTTCTCTGTGATCACTTTTAGTTTTACGTATTGGATGGGATTGGACTTCATTAAAGGACAAGAAAAGTTACGCCTTGTGGTTTTTTGAAGAACCTCCACAATTCGTTATCTGACTGTCTAGTTTTGCACGTACGCACTACTGCGAGGGCAGTACAGTAAAAGATAACACACGGCGGCTCAAGCTTTTGAACACAATAATCAGCTATCATGAGTCTACGCTCAGGGAAAAAATATCTCAAGGGAGATACTACTACACAGCAAGAAGCAGCTGGAGGAGAACAGCAAACAGAGGTTGTAGATCAAGCAACCAGGAAGAAGACGACGCATCAGTCATACGCTAAGTCTCAGTCATCTAAAGCAACCACTAAATCCTCGTCATCATCCTCTTCAGCTACAAAAGCCTACGCTAAGGCGAAAGCTGCACAGGCTGAATTAGCCTTCGCTGAACGAGAGGCTGAGATGATGAAGCAGAAAGCTGAACTGGAAGCAAACCTGCTGAAGCAGAAGGCTAGCTTCGACGCTGATCTTCACCTCCTCCAATGTCAAAGAGTTGCTGCTGCAGCTGAAGCCGAGGCTGCAGCCTTTCAGGAGGTCGAAATTGAGAGCGGGGAGTTCTGCCAGCTTCCAGAAGTGGAAGAAAAGCCCTTCACCACAGTTCAACGCACCAGTGAATACATCCAACAACACTTCGATATGTTCGCACAGGAACAGCTGTTGGAACCTGTAGCTGTGGCGACACATGGAAGAAAATAGATACAGAAGAAACACTTGACTATAAGCCTGTAGCTTCTCATGACATCCAAAGAGACACACAGCCAGTCTACAAAGATATAAAAGAAGAGTCAACGAGGTATAAAGGTTTGAGTGATATTTACCCTCACAGTACTCAGCACACAGCTAACCATGATGCACAAGACTTCGCGAGATATCTCATCAGGAGAGAAATGGTGAGTGCTGGTCTTCTGCAATTTGATGATAAACCAGAAAATTATTGGTCGTGGAAGGCCTCATTTTTAAGTTCCACAAAGGACTTGAATCTTTCTGCCAGGGAAGAACTAGACCTGTTAACCAAATGGCTGGGAGCTGAATCCTCGGAACAGGCAAAGAGGATTCGCGCAGTACATGTCCTCAATCCTGCTGCAGGTGCTGCTATGGTTTGGCAACGTCTCGAAGAGTGTTATGGGACTCCTGAGGTCATTGAGGACGCGCTGCTTAAAAAGATTGAGAACTTTCCGAGGCTGACCAATAGAGATACTATTAAGCTGAGAGAGCTCAGTGACGTTCTCCGTGAACTGGAATGTGCTAAACAAGATGGTGCATTACCAGGGCTCTCATATTTGGATACGGCTCGTGGGGTGAAGCAAATAGTGGAAAAGCTCCCTTATAACCTACAAGAGAATGGATCAGCATTGGAAGCAAGTACAAGGAGGATTACAGAGTCGCTTTTCCTCCCTTCTCTGTCTTCTCCAGGTTCGTCGAACAACAGGCAAAGATAAAAATGATCCAAGCTTCACTATACCCCCAGCAGTGGTCATGTCTATTCCAAGACTGAGAAGCCTTCAAAGTACAGTGGTAAAGGGTCTGTGGCTGTACATAAAACCGACATTCCTGCAGAATCATCAGGCGTCCAAGCCAGCCCTGCTCCAAAGAAGATGGAAGAACCCGATCGTCAGTGTCCGTTACATAGAAAGCCCCATCCACTGAAAAAGTGTAAGCTCTTTAGAAACAAAACTCTAGAGGAGCGCAAATCATACCTCAAAGAGAATCATATCTGCTACAGATGTTGTGGGTCCATTCAGCACATGGCGAAAGACTGTAAAATAACCGTCAAGTGTCTTGAGTGCAACAGCGACAAACACATTGCAGCTCTACACCCGGGTCCTCCTCTCGCGACCACACAGAGTGTGGAGGATGACAGAGATGAAAGCGGGGAGCAATGTGAAAGTCCACCATCTTCAGTCACCTCCAAATGTACGGAGGTTTGTGGAAGTGCAGATGGCGCACGGTCTTGTTCCAAGATCTGCTTGGTGAAAGCATATCCTGAAGGGAAGAAGGAGAAGGCAATCAAGATGTACGCGGTGTTGGATGAACAGAGTAATAAATCCCTCGCCAAGACAGAGTTTTTCAGTCTCTTTGAAGTGAAAACTAGCTCCACCCCATACACCTTGAAAACCTGCGCTGGGAAATTAGAGACTTCAGGTCGAAGAGCTGCTAATTTCACCATTGAATCTATGGATGGAAAATAAAGCTTGCCTTGCCCCCTTTGATAGAGTGTGACATGGTGCCAGACGATAGGACAGAAATCCCCTCCCCAGAGGTCGCACACCATCACCCCCACCTACGGTCAGTTGCAGGTAAAATTCCACCTGTAGACCGGAATGCGCCAATCCTCCTGCTCTTAGGGAGAGACCTCCTAAGGGTGCACAAAGTACGTGAGCAAGTCAACGGGCCCCACAACACACCTTATGCACAGCGGTTAGACCTAGGCTGGGTCATCGTGGGAGATGTGTGTTTGGGCACAGTTCACAGACCAGCAGAGGTGAACGCTTACAAGGCAAACGTTTTGAACAACGGCCGCATATCCTTCCTCAGGCCGTGTCCAAATACTATCCATGTGAAGGAAGACTACGGCAGTATGATGCAGCAACGACGTACAACCTTCCCTGCATGTGAGAGGAACACAAGTCTCCATGTGAGTACAGACAGCCTAGGGTGTTCTGTGTTTGAAAGGTCGAAGGATGACAACAACCAAGCGCTGTCCATAGATGATAAAGCCTTCCTAGCTATCATGGATGCAGAAGTGTACCAAAATGAAGAAAATAGCTGGGTGGCTCCTTTACCTTTCCGGGCCCCCAGACGACGCCTTCCAAGCAACAGGGAGCAAGCTTTGAAACGTCTCTGCTCACTACAAAGAACCCTGGAGAAAAAGCCAGAAATGAGAGAACATTATCAAGTTCATGCAGAGAATGCTGGACAATGATCAAGCCGAGCTTGCACCACCTTTGGACAAAGGGAAAGAGCACTGGTACTTGCCAACTTTTGGTGTGTATCATCCCAAAAGCCCACCAGATACGTGTTGTGTTTGACTCAAGTGCTGAATGTGATGCAACTTCGCTCAATGATGTCCTTCTTAGTGGACCAGATTTGAATAATACTCTGTTGGGAGTTCTTTTGCGGTTCCGTAAAGAACCTGTAGCTCTTACAGCAGATGTGGAACAAATGTTTTATTGTTTTGTCGTCCGAGAAGAGGACAGGGATTATCTTCGGTACCTCTGTACGAGGATAACGACATCAGCAAGAATATGACCGAGTACAGGATGAAGGTACATGTTTTTGGAAACAGCCCTTCTCCGGCTGTGGCCATCTACTGCATGAGACGAGCAGCGCAGAAGGGGGAACAAGAACACGGCTCGGATGCCAGACAGTTCGTCGAGAGGCAGTTTTACGTCGACGATGGTCTCGCCTCAGTTGCTACACCCGAAGAAGCATAGACCTCCTCACACGAACCAGAGAAATGTTGGCAGAATCCAACCTGCGGCTGCACAAAGTGGCATCAAACAGTAGACAGGTGATGGAAGCATTTCCAGTGGAGGACCGCGCCAAGGATCTGAAGGATCTGGACCTCGGAGTGGATCCCGTCCCGCTTCAGAGGAGTTTAGGCCTCTCCTGGAACATAGAAACTGACAGTTTTACTTACCTGGTGTCCTGCGAAAAAAGCCGTACACTCGAAGAGGTGTGTTGTCAACAGTCAACAGTTTGTTCGACCCTTTGGGCTTTGTAGCTCCTATAACAATGCAAGGAAAGCACTTCTCCGAGAGCTGTCATCTGAGCAGATTGAGTGGGACGCTCCTCTCCCCCCACAAAAGGAGGCAGAATGGAACTCGTGGAGAGATTCTTTAAAGGCTCTGGAAGACCTGCATATAATGAGGTGCTACATCCCAGTCTCGCTGTCCTCAACACAAACAAAAGAGCTGTGTATCTTCTCAGATGCTTCCACAGTAGCTATAGGAGCGGTGGCCTACTTGAGAGCTACAGACGCTGAAGCACAGTATCATGTCGGATTTGTCATGGGGAAGTCAAAATTAGCTCCTCGCCCCGCTCACACCATTCCGCGTTTGGAGCTTTGCGCAGCTGTTCTGGCTGTTGAGCTGTACGAGCTGATCAGCGACGAGATGGACATTGAAATTGACACTGTGAAGTTCTTCACTGACAGCAAGATCATTCTTGGCTATATCCATAACTCTACAGAAGGTTTTACCTCTATGTCTCCACCGAGTAACTCGGATCAGGCGATCTACGCACCCCAACCAGTTACTATGTGCCCACAGATTTGAATCCCGCAGATCATGCGACCAGGTTTATGCCAGCATGTCAACTCCAACACAGCAGTTGGTTGACAGGTCCAGCTTTCCTCTATCACAACAACACAGCGGAGACATCTGAGTCTGATATCTTCGCCCTCATTGAACCGGAAGTTGATGACGAGATCCGTCCGGAGGCAGCTATTCTGGCAACAAGGCATCAGAATCTCAGTTGGGCTCTCGACGCTTGAGCGATGTTCAAGCTGGAAAATGCTCACCCACACTATAGCCAAACTCATCCACGTTGCAGCATCCTTCAAGGAAAAGTCAGACAAAGCTGAACGAGAGGTTGGAAATGTTTTGGAGAAGCATCCAGCACAAGAGAGTTTTTACAAGCCAAAGCCTTGATCATCCGCTCTGTGCAACGCAATGTCTTCAAGGAAGAATTCAAATGTATCGAAGGCAAACAGACCTTCCCTAGGCAGAGCAAACTCAAAAAACTCAATCCGATTGTGGATGAAGATGGTCTGCTTCGTATCGGGGGTCGTCTTTCATACGCCGACCTGTCAAAAGAAGAAAGCACCCACTGATTATTCCACACACTCATCACATCGCCACATTACTTGTGAGACACTTTCACGACCAAGTAGCTCACCAAGGACGGCACATAACAGAAGGAGCTATCAGATCAGCTGGATACTGGATAATTGGGAGCAAACGTCTGGTGTCTTCTGTCATTTACAGTGTGTTATATGCCGCAGGCTGCGAGGGAGGTTGGAGAACCAGAAAATGGCCGATCTTCCTTCCGACCGACTCACTCCGGAGCCTCCATTCACCACTGTCGGCCTTGATGTCTTTGGACCGTGGCGCATCATGACACGTCGGACAAGAGGAGGATGTGCAGACAGCAAACGCTGGGCTGTGTTGTTTACGTGCATGTCAACCAGAGCAGTGCATATCGAACTCATTGAAACCATGTCAACAGACAGCTTTATCAACGCTCTACGCAGGTTTTTTGCAACTCGTGGTCCAGCAAGCTTCTGCGGTCTGACAGAGGAACTAATTTTGTGGGAGCTTGTAAGGAACTGAATATGAACACAGACAACACAACAGTCAGTAAGTACCTCCAGGAGAAAGGCTGCTCCTGGGTTTTTAATCCTCCTCATGCTTCCCACATGGGTGGCTCCTGGGAAAGGCTCATCGGAGTTGCCAGGCACATCCTGGATGCAATGTTGCTTCAAGCAGGACCAACACGTCTCACACATGAAGTTCTAAGCACCTTCATGGCGGAAGTAATGGCAATCATGAACGCAAGACCTTTGGTACCATATCCACTGACCCAGATATGCCTATGGTGCTTACCCCAGCGATGCTGCTCACTCAAAAGATGAGCGCAGTTTCGGCCCCTTGTGGAAACTTTAGCACGGGACAGTTATATGGCAAGCAGTGGAAACAAGTCCAGTGTCTTGCTGACACGTTTTGGAGGAGATGGAAAGGAGAATATCTGTCCACGCTACAGAGTCGCAGGAAGTGGACCACAGACAAACAAAAACGTCAAGGAGGGAGACGTTGTCTTGCTGAGGGACAGCCAAACCCATAGGAATGAATGGCCAATGGGACGAGTTGTGAAGACTTTGCTAAGCAGTGACAACAAAGTCCGCAAAGTAGAGGGTCGATTGTGAAGGATGGGACAGCTAAGGTGTTTTTAAGACCGTCTCAGAGATCGTAGTCCTTCTTTCAGAGACTTAATGTGTATTGTTCCTGTAAGCATTCCCCTTTAAAGTTGTATGTATCTGGAGTGATATAATGTAATTATATCAAGCGGGGAGTGTACTGCCTGTAAAGGTTGAAAAGTTAAATGTTAAGTTAGAGTTCATAATTGAATAAGTAAGCAGGTTTAAAAAAGTGCTTATTCTTTGGTTGGAAAACCACGTCAGAGTGAGTGTTCTTTTCTTTGGTCTAGAAAAATCCGTCAGAGTGAGCGCTCTGTTGTTAGCTCCAGCTATGCTATGTGTTTCTGTTACGTGCGCTCAGCTAAGTTGAGAGGAGCCCACGAGCTAAACAGACTAACGATACAACATTATTGGGTTTCTGACACTTGTGCCTGGGAAAACATTATCTCTGTGAGTATCATATGACACAACTGTTAAACGAGTGTATATTTCATTAAGATTCGTCATGTTTTCGGAGAGTATACGAACTCTTTCGTTTCGTCGGGTTGATGGATGCTAATTGAAATGTACTCAGGCTACGCAGTGCCTCGTTTGTACAGTATCAAACTGAATTGTTTTCTCTGTGATCATTTTTAGTTTTACGTATTGGATGGGATTGGACTTCATAAAGGACAAGAAAAGTTACGCCTTTGGTTTTTTGAAGAACCTCCACAATTCGTTATCTGACTGTCTAGTTTTGGCACGTACGCACTGCGAGGGCAGTACA